>JAJKLA010000076.1:0-60511 GCA_022432515.1 Hypoxylon sp. NC0597 | reverse complement strand
AAAAGGATTTTTAATAAAGAATATTAATATATCTTTTTTAATATTATTTTTAATATTATTATTATTAAGTTTTATATTATATAAAAAAAAGATAATTATTATTATTTAAAATTATTTAAAATATTTATATTAAATAATTTTAAAATGTTTGTTATATATTAAAAAATAATATATAAGATTTATAAATAAGTAAAAGAAAAGGTATAAAAATAATTTAATAAAGTTTTAAATATTAAAAAGGTTATATTAAAAGTAAAGGCTTAAATTAAAATTAAATTTATAACTTAAAATATTTTTATTTAAATAATAAATAATTAAATATATTAATGTTTTATTATTTAATTAAATAAATTTAATAATAAAGTAATAATAATTTTAAATTAATCTTTTTAAAAGTATATAAATATATATTATAATTATTAATATTAAATTTATTTAAAAAAATAAAATTATTTAAGTATTTAATTATTAATAATTATATTAATTTTATATAAAAATTATAATAAATTATAATATATTAATTAATATTTAAATAAAATCTTTAGTTTTATTTAATTTTTTAATTAATATATAATATCTTTTAAAAAAATATGTATTAAATTATATATAAATAATATTAATATTTTACCTTATTAAATATAATAAATAATAAGTAATTATTATTAATTATAAATCTTTATTATAAAAATGAAAATAATTTTAAAAATAAAGGATATATTTAATTAATTTTTTTATTTTTTAAAAAAGTTAATTAAAATAATTTTAATAATATAAATTTTATTTTATTATATTTTTTTTTAAGTATTAAATTTAAGTAAAAAGGTAAATAATAATTAAAGATTTAATTCTTTTTAATTTAATTATATTATTATACTTATATATTTAAATAATAAAATTATATAAAGCTTAATTTAATATATATTATATATTATAAAACATTATAATAATAATATATCTTATAACTAAAAAATATAATATTAATATAATATATTTATTTATATGCATAGTATACATTTTAATACGTTAATTTGATTGGTGGGTTTTAAGATTCGTTATTCCCGGCCGCTCTCCTTAATTTAGACCGCAATAGATCTGGACCTGTACCTAGGTACTCTTCGATCTTAAGGGGCCAATCTTTAACCCGACCCGCTATTCATTCCCCATTCAGCCACCGCTGACAGCTGTTCGGCTGGTTCCGATCGAACCACCGGCGTCTAGCATCGTACCACGCAGCAGGTCAGAATGCCATAAACGGACAGCGAACGACGTGATTTTGTCACTTGTCATCTCCGGTCCCTTTTCGCCGCCTCAGCCCAGCCTACTACTCCCACCACTCACCAGCGCTTCGAATAGCCGCATGGCGTGACACGATCCAGCAGCTCACCAGACACATTACACCAAAAGGTAAGCCTTCCTCAGGAGCGGGCGCACGAGGACGCAGCATGCCGTCATGGACCAACCCGAATCGCTGTCAAAACCGCGTCGCTGGATTCGCCGCTAAGCTGCGCTCGGCCTCGAGCTCGTATGTTTTGCGGTATCCAGAAGTCTCTGCGCCTGGTGTTTTGGGACCACGAGGCGTGAGTTGGTAGGGGAAATGAGCGAAATTGCGCCAATGTGTCACCGCGATGTGCAATACCGTAGTTAATATAAGAGAGGCTGTAAGCTGCATGACTTGGGACACAAGAGTTTCGTAGTATCATCACAGCAACATAGACATCTTCACTCATCATCACTTGTATTCATATACAGCCGTGTAATTATACGCGCACACACAATCTCCCCTCCGAGCTCGAAGATCTAGAAGAATAACATAGATCTCACACCTAAACAACCATCTCATCTCAAAAGTCTATACTTCGACACTTGTCTTATTAGACGCCTCAGACTATCTCGTCTTATCTACATTTCGGATCACTAAACAAAAGTTAAAATGACGGCTGCTGCTATTGCTTCCCGAGCCCAAGGCCCTCTTTCGGGCGTCCTACGACAAGCCTTCAAGGGCCTACGGCAATCGGCTCGGATCGTCGAGGGACCGACTGAGGCCTACCCGGCGACCATGGCGTCGCAGAAAGCGGACTGGGGCCGCATCATCCGGGCTCGCGTCGGAGTTGCTTCTGTGTAAGATTCTCCCCTTAACCAACCCCCAATCAAGCCACACGACGATAAGTGTCACTAACATATATGGCGATGATAGATACTTCCCCGCGATGGGCACTTTCCTCACCTGGCCCTTAATATCCAAGACCTTCTTGGACGGCCACATGGGACAATTCTAATTCGACCTTGTTCTTTGATATCTTGATATCACGGGCTATATATGCCATTCTTGGTCACGACGACTATTCATCTGTATATAGAATCCCCGACATTAACATATTCGGCCGGGGCGTTTTTAGTTGCCAGCGACATCTGGCCATTATATCATGACATTGGAGGCGTTCCGGGTTAATTAGGTAATCAATTTGGAGAATCAGAAGCAGAGAACGACAAGAAGACAGGGGGCGAAATAGGGAAAGAAGGCCTTGGACAAACCCGAAAAGTTAGTATTATCTAGAGTCATGCAGTATAATTAAATACGTCGTACGACACAGTCGATAATCTTCAACCTCTTCGCTTTGTTTCTATATGCTCATCTATATGTTATGAGATAACAGTACCAGCAACAGCATGAGCCTCGGTAGAAATCTTATCAGACCCTTTTCCATTAGCATTCGAGAATTCCGTATACCCGTCCGTAGAGTCGGGTACGTGCAGCTTCCTGGCCTCACCGATGTCGTCTAGGCCCGTGCGCCTGAGGACCTCAACTGTGCGCGCATAATTGTCCTCGGCGTACTTCTCCGCATCGAACCCAAGCAACCAGGCCTCACGTCTTAACCTCATGCTCTCCGGGTTCTTCTTAGCGGCTTCAAAGTCCGCCTTGTGCCAGATGTCGCGTGTCTGCTCGCCCGTCTTCTGGGCTGACTTAACGCGTTCGTACCGGATCGCCTCAAAGGCGGCGACGGCCTCCTGAACTTTATCGGGCCCACCGGCCTCGCGCAGACACACGGCGATTGTTACGCCGTCCTCCATTGCTTGCGACGCGCCTTGAATCGACGTCGGCAGGAACGGGTGTGCTGAGTCGCCGATTAGTGCGATCCGTCTGCCTTTGGAGATCCACGTAGGCAATGGATCGCGGTAAACAAGCTTCCAGTCGATTAACGGCGATGGCGTCTTATCTAAAATCTTCTGCACAATAGGGTCCCAGCCCTCAAGGACCTTGCGCGCATCTTCTAGCGGTGCTTCGAGCTGCCAACTCTCTTCAATGTCTGCATCGTCCTTATGCGTGCACACCCATGAAAAATCCTTACCCTTCTTCATACAGGCTGCGATAAAGTGTACGTCCGGGCCGAGCCAAGCGGTGTGCTGGTCACCGCCCTCAGTAAAGAATCTTGTATCAGGATCCTTAGCGATTTCGTCGGCACTGAACCAGCTTCGGTACACAGCGTAGCCGGACGGCTTAGGGGCATCCTCGAATCCGAGAACGATTTTGCGGCCCTTGCTGCGTACGCCCTCGGCGGCAATCACGACATTGGCGGTAATCCTCTCGCCATTTTCGAGAACGATGCCCGCTTGTTTGTCATCTTCAAAGTAGTCTTCAACACGCGCGCCGAGTCGGATATTGACACCGATCTCCTTGGCGTGGTTGTATACGATTTCGTGGAACTCGCCGCGATGGCCGTCAAAACGGATACCGAACTCTTTATCTTCGCCCTCCCAGTACTGCGTGAAGAGCGTCTCGCCTTTCCAAGATTTGAGTGTTATCGAGTCGGCCCGCATACTCAGGGGCTCCAATTTCTCGGCAACACCTGGCCATCGGCAGAATAACCGCGAGGAATTGGGACCGAAGGAAATAATATCACCTAGTAGCTTGAGTTCTGGGAATTTCTCTAGTACTAGTACGTCGTGCCCCTTGCGGTGACATTCGATGGCAGCCGTCAGCCCCGCGAAGCCCGTACCCACCACGATCACCTTGATTCCCGTTTGGGGAGGTTTCTGAGATTCGGCCATCTTTGCGATTCTGCGGCTTTTCTCACTGAATTGTCTCTGCCGGCGATATCTCGCTTTCTTAAACCTTGGAACGTGCGGAGAATACGATGATTGTAGATTCCCGAGTTTCGCTGTCCTCGGTAATAACAAAGCATCTGGACAAACCTACCCCAACTGCGGAAGTGTCTTATCCTCAGCTTGACGACCAGGCATTGGCTGAACGGCACATATTTTTCTACCTGCGCATTGCAGAGTCTCCATGTGGAGGCGGGAGGCCATCTCTTTTCTCCTTGAACCTAGCCATATTAGAGGCAATATTCCCCGCATGCAGACCCGAGAAGGATTGTCGGCAGTTGCAACATGACCGTAGTGTCTAGACTACGGTACGGGATGATGAAAAGCATTGAGGCAACTATACCATAAAGTGTCAGAAGGCTACAAACAATCTTTCGCTAGTGGGACCAATTAAAAGCTGAATAATGTATGATTAAGAGGTCGATGAGATGTCATACTTGAATTCTGGTTCGTTATCCTTGGTTCTGAATTCAGCGGGGAAGTTCGTGGCTTCTAACCCCGTGGTACACTCGGTTCCCCAAGTTTCAAAGACGCGGGAGTTACTATTAATCTAGTTGAGATGGTGCGGAGTTTCCGTAGATCTGTGCTTATTTCTGCTGTGAATGGCGAAGATACTGCCGCAATGCTACCCTCCAATGCACATGCCGTCTGGTCATTTTAGGCCCCTGCCTATCTTAGCAGCACATCCATGACAGCATGGCTACCGTGAGGAGTAATGTAGTCAGTGCTTATGTATCAGTATGGATTCTCCAATAACAAGGATGTATTTCTAACCCGGCGTCCCCAGTCGCGCGCCAGCGACGCCAATTTTTCTTGTGCAGTATCGGACGAATTTTTGTATTACTTGTTAGAACAGGTCGACAAGATGCCCTGGGGAATACTTGAGGATAAGCATATGGACCGTGTCCCAGGCACAAGTACGGCGACCCCTTGATCCGATAGATAGCAGCAAGATGGATGCTAATTGAAAGCTTAAGTTATACTTGCCGATCAATCTGATGTGCCGGAGGAGTATCGAAACATTTCTCGAGATCTACTCAAGCATGGCACGGGAAGATATTCACATATCATATTGGCCCCTCAGCCAACCGACTCTCCAAACGATCCCCTAAACGTGAGCCTTCAATTCTGAGTCATTGTAATGATCGGCAACTGATAATAGTGCAGTGGCCGACATGGCGCAAAGATCTCATTTTAGTTATTGTCGGTTTGTCTGCAGGCGTGGTAGGCGCGTACGGTCCGATGCTTTCGCCAGGTTTTGTCGAAATTGCTGCGGCCCTTGGCATCACCGTCAATACGCTCTCGCAAGCAACAGCTTGGGTCATATTGATGATTGGGATCTCATTATTCATATTTAACCCTCTGGCTAAAAAGATTGGACGGCGTCCGGTATATGTGATGTCAAGTATCATCATGTTATCTGGAAGTATTTGGGGAGCACTTGCGAAAGATTACAACAGTTTCCTGGGTAGCAGAATCTGGAGTGGGTTAGGTATGGCTCCGTATGAGGTGCTCGTCCAATGCACCATCGCAGACATTTACTATGTCCACCAGCGTGCGACTAGGATTGCTGTTTGGAATATGTTCTTGCTCTGTGGTATTAGCGGCGGCGCGCTAATCGCTGGCTACATCATCGAAGTAAGTCCCTGCTGATGATTATGTCACGATAACTTGCTAACGCAATGATTAGGACCAAGGCTGGCAATGGACTTTGATCTGGTGTGCCATCATTTTCGGCATACTACTACCTCTCGTGCTCTTTTTTGTCCCCGAGACAGCATATAGAAGGAAGTCGTACGAGCAGCAACTGTCGGCCCAAGGAGCAACTGGTCGTGACACAAAGTCAGAAGCTTTAGAGAAGAAAGAAGCATCGTCCGAACAGGAAGAGAGCACCAAGGTGGAAACTGTCGAAGCCGGAGTAGCGACCGAGCGTAAAGAGTCGTACCTCCAAAGCTTGAGGTTATGGGGTGGTATCTATACCGATACTCCTCTTTGGAATATCTTCCTGCGTCCGATGGTGGTCTTCTTTTATCCCGCTGTCCTTTGGGGATTCTTGCTCTACGGCATAACACTAAGCTGGATCGTCGTATTCAGCGTAGTGAACGCAGTTATATTCACGGCGCCTCCGTACAACTTCTCGGTGTCTGAAACCGGGCTGATCTCGCTATCCCCGTTCATCCTCACCTTCATCGGTGAGATGGCATCTGGTCCGTTGAACGACTGGATCTGTCTATACTTGGCGAAGAGGAACCGTGGAATTTACGAACCCGAGTTTAGATTGCCGCCTATTATCATCTCATTCCTAGTTGGTATTGTGGGCTTTTTCGGATTTGGCGCTACCGTCCACTTTCAGACACATTGGACAGGGCCTGTCTTGTGTTTTGGTTTGGCAAACATGAGTCTTGCGTTGTCTAATGCTTCTGTTTTTGGTTATATCATTGACTCTCATAAAGAGTTGAGTGAAGAAGGTATGTATCTTAATTTGCTCTCCATGATGACCGAAGCAGGTGCTAATCGCTGTCTCTGATAGCATTCGTGGCCATCAATGCTCGAAATCTTCTGACTTTTGGTTTGACCTATTTTGTCAACGATTGGCTCTCAAAAGACGGCGTCCTCAAAGTGTTCAATGTGCTTGGTGGCGTATTTGTAGCTGTAAATTTGCTGACGATCCCGCTATGGATTTTCGGTAAACGACTTCGAAGCTTTATCGCTAGAAACAAGGCTCTGTATCAATTCATGCACGAAAACTGATATTTCGGAAAAGATGGGATATTTATATATAGGGCTGATAGTTAGAATGAAAGATATGGAATTCAATTCCTAAAGTTAAATCCAACTTTTCTTAAAGCCTGACGAAAATAAAATGTTCCTGCAGTTGTCGGTTACACAACCGCAACCTTAGCCATACCTAACCCGTTGTAGCGTAGCTTAATAACCTAATGTGGGATGAGAGTGGTCAATGTGACAAGTGACAGAGCTTTGACCACCTACCGCCATCAATTTGACACGGCACCCCTGCAGCAGCTCCTGACAATCTAAGAAAGGGCAGGCGCGTCGTGAATTCGAAAGCTTCGCCAAAATTGTCCAAAGTCGATTCGCCTTTGCTGAAACGACTCGCCGACCGCCACACGGCATGCTTCTTGGGCTTACGAGTTAACGACTGACTCTTTTTTTGCCATTTTCATTCGCTATTTCTTTTAATAATAAATACCCTTCAAGTCAATCAGCTACTTTTTCAGCACGGACCTCAGCTTAGCAACAACAAACGACCGAACACCGACTTTTTGAAGCGGAAGCCTACGAAAACCCCATAATCCTGTGTTGGCAGGCGGATAAGGTACACGTTGCAAGACTCTGAGCTTAGGATTTGCGGAATAGAGGGTAAAGGGTTCAAGAGGGGAGACCGGAGTGGACGGAAAAAGAAGACAAGATGACAGACTCCCTTCACAACGCACCCATTGTGTTGGACAATGGCTCGGGCACGATAAGAGCAGGCTTTGCAGGAGACGACTTGCCGAAATGCTACTTTCCATCATTCGTTGGCCGGCCGAAGCACCTGCGAGTGTTAGCTGGCGCGTTAGAAGGGGAAGTGTTCATTGGCCAAAAAGCGGCGACGGAGCTCAGAGGACTACTGAAAATCAGATACCCCTTAGAACATGGCATAGTCACGGATTGGGATGACATGGAGAAGATATGGGAGTACGTCTATAGCGAAGGTCTGAAGACTATGAGCGAGGAGGTATGTGCACCCCCTATTCCACTACGACAACGACAATGTTAACGTTGGTATTTCCACAAGCACCCCGTCCTCCTAACCGAACCTCCCCTCAACCCGCGAGCAAACCGCGACACAGCAGCCCAAATCCTCTTCGAAACCTTCAACGTACCCGCGCTCTATACTTCTATCCAAGCGGTCCTGTCCCTCTATGCCAGCGGGCGTACAACAGGCTGCGTGCTCGACTCCGGCGACGGCGTCTCGCACGCCGTGCCCGTGTATGAGGGGTTCGCGATTCCGTCCGCGATGCGGCGCATCGACGTCGCGGGCCGCGACGTGACGGAGTACATGCAGACGCTGCTGCGCAAGAGCGGCTACGTGTTCCACACGAGCGCAGAGAAGGAAGTGGTGCGATTGATCAAGGAGTCGGTGTCATACGTAGCCCTCAACCCCAAGCTAGAGGAGAAGGACTGGCAGGGCGCCAAGTTGGATCAGAGCAAGACGGCCGAGTACGTGCTGCCCGACGGCAACCGCCTGCGCGTGGGCCAGGAGCGGTTCCGGGCACCCGAGATCCTGTTCGATCCCGAGCTCATCGGCTTAGAGTACCCTGGAATCCAGCAGATTGTCACGGACGCGATTAACAGGACAGATCTGGACTTGAGGAAGGCGCTCTATGCGAATATTGTGCTATCGGGCGGAAGCACCTTGACGAAGGGGTTCGGTGACCGCTTGCTGAGTGAAGTGAAGAAGCTTGCTGTCAAGGACATGCGGATCAAGATCTTTGCGCCGCCAGAGCGAAAGTACTCGACTTGGATCGGAGGCAGCATTTTGGCTGGCCTTAGCACGTTTAGAAAGGTACGGTTTACATCTGCTCGATTCATCTTGGGGATGGGGACTCCTGTGACGGAAGTACTAACGAAGAATTTAGATGTGGGTTAGTATCGACGATTGGCACGAGGACCCCGACATCATCCACAAGAAATTGACGTAAGCTTTCCTATATATCTTGATGGTTGAGAAGGTACGAAGGAACTTGGACGCTTCACGAAACACAATAACTCGGTACGGGAAGCGAGGGGTCAACGAGTTACGACGGTTGGTGGGCCCTAATCCGAGTGTAATAGATATCAGGCGAAGGACTACACAGGAGCATAGCGTAAGCGCTTTCACGGAGTCATTAATCCCGAAAGGAGTCGGAGGGGAACGCGGATGGTTACAGCGGGATATCTGGCAGTTTGCTGCTAAGAACTCCACGATGTCTACAGGCAAGCAGGCACGGAGGAGGGAAAAGAGAGAAGCAGGTAGCTTGTGTGTCAGATTATTGGCGGAATACCTAGTCGTCTACGTAGATGAATGATACCCAGGCGTTGAATATCGCACCATGGATGATAGACGTGTTACGTGATAGTGACGGTTAACTTATGACCAGTTCGAGCCCGACTAAGGCACGAATTTTTATATCTAACCGAAATAGAAATGAGAGGTTGGATCACTCTACAGTAGCATGGTAAGACAACTTACCAGCAGACCAAGGTATAACTCGAGCCAAGTATCACGAATTTGAGGTCAACATTTTAGTTCAACATAGCCATTTCATGGCTACCGATATTTATTCCATTTAAAACCATACTATATGCCTTCGTAAATTCAAAACCTTTTCGATCGAAAAGTCGCTGTTGGGGGTATTATATCATCCATAAACATTCACCAGAAACAAACTCCCGCCAATGGAAAATAGTCTTTCATCCCGGAGTCTACCAGCCGGATGGAAAAGGCAGTCGACACTTTTATCGCGTGCATCGGAGGCATTGGCATCTCCTCTTCTTTTCCCATGAACCCAAATCATTGAGCTTTCTGTTTGCTCTGAGGCCCCAAACTTTTTCTTATCCTCTTTTTCCCATTACTTCCTTGGAAGATCATGATGCCCAGTCATGATAGCCATGAAGTACGATAATTCCCAAAACTCCGTTGCGCCTTGCTTTCGTTATGATAAAGTAGAGAGAAGATGGTGTACGTTGAGGGTGATGATGCTGTCGTCAAGTTTATTAAGGTACTAGGCAGCGTTGTGATTTAGTGCCGGTGGCTTATGCGGCTCCATATATTGGTAAGGCTGCCTGAGCTGCTCGTGCTGTGTTGGCTAGAAGCATCGCTACCCTTCCGAGCGGTGCTAGACTCGGTCGCCCCATAGATATTACCGGCACCGCCTCGACCAACATAGCCGATAGGCTTTTGCTCAATGTGGCTCTGGCGGGCGAACTCCTCGTCAAATGACAAAACGGGCTTCTCAGCCGCGACGTGTGCGTTGCCTGCGCCTCCTCGTCCAGAGTAGAAACGTGATGTAGTCTGTTTTACTGTCGCCGGCTTTGTCTCCACACCGGATGAGGGAGTGGTGGCCGGGGCACGAAAGTAGTTGCCAGCGCCTCCCCGGCCTGAGTGAGCGTATGAGTTCTTCGGGATTGTTGGGTGAGGCTCAGCAATAGTGTAGCTAGACATCTTTGCAGTATCTCTTTTAGCAGTGAAGTCGATGAGTCTCCAGTGCATGTACCGTAGATATTATACCTTTCGTTAGGCAGTCGATGAATGATCAATAATTCAGTGGGAAATAGTAGTCCAGAAAAACGGTCAGTACATAGAATGGAGGGTACAGGTTAATATACATTTTATAAATCGTGATGGCCGGGGGAGCAACCCCTTTGTCATAGTTACACCGTGCCCCTCGAGAAACTTCCAAGTTTGTTGCACGTGGCTCCTGGCAGCCCCGAAGGAGTTCAAAATTGGGAACAAAGCTTGCCGGGATACGTATCTACGTACTTCGCCCTAAATAGAAGAAAATTCCCATTTAGAAAAATTTTCACGGCCCAAGGACGTGGTAAAAGGCACGCGGTAGCTGCAAGCGTAGGTATGAGACACTAGGCGAGCTTGCCGGCACAGATTGACGCGTGGAGACAACATGTTCAAGTCGAATCTGGTCTCGGCCCAGAAAATAGAACAAGGAGCCAACTACTCTTGGAGTGGAAAATTCATCCTCTTAGAATCGATGTCGTAAGGCGCCTAGCAGTTAACGGCAACTTAGTGGAATCTGGGGTAACCGCGTGATGGATACCATTAGCTAGGTATTAGCTAACAGAAGCTCCCAGAGTAGATGTAGTTACGAAATCGGGGCTTGGGTAAAGGTATCATGAGACCTGCAGAGGAGTTTTTTGTACCTAACTATTACCCCATAGTTTGCTCCCTGGCCACTAGACAGGGGATATGCAAAATGGACTCCTGGTGGTGCAATCTGGCTTTCGTTTCCATTTTGGGATAAGCTGAAATGAAAAAATCTATCTCGGATTGGCCAAGGCCGGCAACGTCATCCATACAAGACCAGATCGCCCAATCCCGCTGGTGTACTTCACTGCAGGTACGACCGTTGATCGAAGAGCCGCTGTAATCCGCGGACCAATAAATTTGAGGCCTGGGCACATTGATTCGCTGACAATGGCTGAGATCAAAGGAGGGCCAATTATCGCCATATTCCCATATGCGATTTGCCATCTCAAGCATGTCCAGCCATGCTGGCGGTATGTACCTACATACAGAGCTACAACAACTCATCAGCCGTGTCCGGGTGGCGCTGTCAAATAAATTGCTAGTTGAAACAAACCAGGATGCCGATACGTGCATCTCCGATTATGAGTCTTTGGAAGGCTTAGAAGGCTACCGTGATATTTCCAGTCACTGGATGGGTAGCCACCACTTCAAAGCATGGCGGTTGCTTTGACGGCAAGTCAAACTGAATACAAAGTCCAATAAAAGCATGTAGCAAAGAGCCCAGACTTGTTGGTCTCCCGGTTAATGAAGGGGTTTCTCCGCAAACCGCGCGATTCCTCGCATTTTCGATCCACATTTTGTGGGTGGCCAGACAAAGGAGGAAAAAGAAAAAGAAATAGTGTACCTAAGGAAGAGATGTTTTACAGTCTCAAGATTTCGGCTTTGCCGAATTTAATTGTACTTTGGAGGATGGTATTTTTACAACCCTAACGACCGGCTGACTGACTGCATTACCCCGTAAGCTGATGAAGAAGATTCCGGCTGTAACCAAGGTGGACGTGTGACCAGCTGACCGCCGAAGCGATGATGACATCAGGGCATTATGGGAAACGAAGGCGGCGGCGTGACTTGAAATTTTCAGAGATTAGGTAGTTTCCAACTTGCGTGATAAACCGTTGCTAAACTTGATTTAGTGTTTGCTACGCGCTTAATTTAATAAAATAATTCCCCGTTAAAACGATGCTTATGTAAGTTTTCTGCGTCTAAAGCTCCCGTCTTTTAGGTCCTCCCACTAGTGACCTCGGTTAGGGCTATTTTCCATTTTTGCCATTCTTCAACATCTGCCGAGCTAACATACGTGCAAACATCGTCTGATGCCTCGATTATGCCCTCACATTATTCACGTACCTAAGGCATTTGCTATGTTCTCGTCAATACAAGTACATCCCGTCTCTTTAGGGTCGAGTGAGTAGGTGACACGTCCTATCATATGCGCTGCCCTTGACAAACAATGTCACCCCTAAAATTAGAACGGGTCGTTTCAGTGAGAGGCACTCATGAGAAATGCATATCCTCATGCATGTTTTCTCCGATGGCACTAGAAACCCCATGCTTCTTTGCAAACACTACTCAATATTGGGTCCCGATTCAATGGTATCCACAGATCTCAGAACAATTGCCATTATGGCGAAAATGTAACCATTAATTTATCGTCGACTACATTTCCATGAGATCATTCGCACTTTTAATTACGCAAAGGCTACTTTCATACGAATAACTCGCACAAAACCTCGAAACCATACTGCACTTCGATGGCACACCGCAAAAGCTGTCTCCCAATCCGGAGTTCCTGGGGTTTTAACTTAGGTACCTTGGGCAATGAAGAGGGAAATACCGTATACTTTTCAAGGGTGCCCCCAACTCTCCCGGCATTGTTTGATAAACCCATGCTTTGCTAGGTACATCTTAGTTGGTATGCTCGGCCAACTAGCAAGTTCTATTTTCCAGCCACGACACCTCATGGATCCACCCAAGAGCAGCCAGTTAGAAAGTGTCGAGACATAGTGTCTAACTAATACGTGATAATTTGGGGTACAATATTCATCGAAGGCGAGGACTAAGGCATTTTCCGTTTACCCGAAAGAGCATAAGGCTTTTGGATGGGCTCCCATCGGCTCCCATCGTCAGCAGCGAACCTAGCTTTTTGGACTACCCCAGGTTCAGGCGTCCAACCCAGAGTCCATTGTATCTTTTCCCTAGTTGCTATTTCATCCAAGAGAGCCGTAAAACTTGAGTGTAGTCTCACTCCCACCGTCTCTTGCCGTCTCACTTCCAACACAACCCAAGTAGACCAGGACATCATCGCAGATGTTATCCCCAAAATGGGTACGTCTCTTATATTCAAAGCTACAGCGCCCCTTGTTACTATGTCAGTCGTGGACTCGAAATGAAACTCTGTAGCTTCTCTTAGAACAAGAAATTGAATTCTATGCATTAGGTACGTTCTAGAAACCCGTAGCCTGCAACTCGACTTCCAAATATGGTCGACCGGGTGCGAAGAGTGTCACTTCCAGCCCGCTCGCACCTTTTTCCGCCATAGCCCTGAACATGGAAACAATAATATCCTGCCACTCAGCCGGTTTCAAGTCTGCGGGATGATCCTTCGTATGGTAACTGAACCTGAAGCTTAACGCCTTGCCCTGATAAGGCACCGATAATTGTAGCTTCGCGCCCTTGGCGGTAACCTGGTTTCCCAGAGAGTCTAGATCACGCTCTAATGTAGTTGATAAACGCGGTACTGGGGTGCTCCAGGTGAAATAGAGATCGATCACCGAAAACTTGTCTCCCGAATCGTGAATGGTTATCGTTTGGCCCTTGGCGATGGGAAACTGTCTAAGGAGCACACTTCTCGCCTCTAACGCTCTGGGTACCGTATCTAAAGCGTCGGTATCGCGAGCGTCGACTTCGTATTCGGAACGAGCGATATTAGATGGTGAGTCTTGGCTTGGGATGGGTTGTACGCTGGGTTCTGCGATTGCTCGACCCAGGGCACTTCCGCAGAGGGAGAGGAGTAGGGTAGGTAGCAACAGCATATTGATAAAGGAAAGTTGAAGCTTTGTAAGTTAGATTGAAAGGGGCTGGTTTTGAATATACTTCTAGCTGACTGTGAAATGGCCCAGGAAGTGTAGACAGACGCACCTTATATTAAGCGATGAACGGACATTGATTAACTACCTAACTAGTAGATATATATGCTATTGTTTACGTCATTAACGATTCTCGTAGGCATCCCTTAGGGCCCAATTCTCTACAAGATCAACTATGATAGGATTATATAAGTTTTGAAGAGTTAGGTATATATGTAGAAAAAATGCAGCTCCTTAATTATATGATTCCCAGCCGACTAGTCACCTGGCAGGTTCCTTCTGCCCTACGAGCCCCACAAGTAGCAATTCGGGATTTATGGTGGCGAAACTGAACATATCAATCATTATTCTGAGATAAACTAGAAGACATGGATCGAACTGACGAAGAACCGCTAAAACGAATTCTTACGGATTAAATAAGAGTAATTGGTAATATTTAACCTAGTCTACTTGGAATATAGATGTGTAGAATCAGCGACGTCGAGTTAACTGATGGACACACGATATAAAACCCTGAAAGATCAACGCGTGGAGCAGGAAGTTTCTAAAAAATCCAATTCCTTAAGGATCTTATGTTCTTAGCTCGGATGCTCTTCATTATGTCATTGTGAAATAGTATAAATGCCCTCGTTTTCCTTCGCGCAATGATAAACTCTGCAGATCTACCCTCTCCACTGGCAGAGGTTTATTATTAGCAACCTTACCTTGGATAGGGGCATTACAGCATGGTCTTAGCAAGGGCAGTGAATATTCATAACCTGCTTATATATCAAATCGTCTCAACTTGTAATGATATTATAAGAGGAGAAACTATCATTTAGACTGGATAATCATTTCGCCCTCTTCCTGCTCATGTTCAATCACAAGTTGGGCGACTCAGCATTAAAGGGGTACTTGATGCATTAATTACTTTAGCCATTGATGCTGCCTCTGTGGCATTAGCATTATCGAATCCGAAGCAGTCCACAGAGCAAATAATAAGATACAAAGCAACCCGTTATCATACTGTGTGTCTCATCCCTTCGTCGCATTGCGATTTCCCGTAAATCGCACTCAAAGCAACCCTGCAAAAGATGCCCATTGATTACTTTAGCCCGTCAGGTCCCTTCAAAACGCACCCATCAGGCGCGCTAGGCCATGCTTGCGGACGTAGAGGCGAGTGTTAGAGTACCAGTAGCCGCCGATTGAATCGTTAAGCGTGTCTTCAGATTCGTAGTCGACGAGGTCGCAAGCCTCCCACCGGTACTGGAGGCGCTTCTTCTCGGCCGGGAACTTCTCCTCAATGCTGTACTCATGTACGAACATGTCCCTGACCCGTTTCGGGTACAGGCCGCCGATGCTCATGCATCCGTCGGGCAACGGTAGGTCGCTGGATTCGTTAGTAGCGCTCAACAACTTGGATTCAGGAGGGCGGATATGACTTACGCGCACCCGGGGATCTGCACCTTGTGGCCACCTTCCTCGGTGACCTCAAACCAGAGTCTGTCCTGGAACTTTCCCGTGCGCGGGACCTCAGCCGTGATAAAAGCGACTGGACGAGCGTACTCCTCGATGATTCGCTTGGCCGGGCATTGGGGTGCCCCTGTCATGGAGAACACCAGGGTGCTGTCGTCAATGACGGTAAATTGCTCATGCTTTCCGTAGCCTGGATCGAGGACAGTGAAGGGCCGGACGGAAAACGTCTCTAGAGCAGTCTTATGCTTAGCTGTGTACGCAGGGTCCGCCGTGTACAGACGGATCTCTTGTCCCGTCTTCTGCTCCAACTGCTTCACGATAGCGATCGCTGCAATGTGCTGAGCGATGTTTCGCGGCATGATTCTATTGCCAACGTTCTCTCTCGTGAATGATTTACCCTGGTCACGAAGGCTGGGCGTAAGGACGGGTCCGAGACCCAGGCAAACCACTTTCTTGATGCGTTCTGGCTTCGGAATATTATCAATTGCTTCCTCCACCTGCTTCGCTTTGGTGCTTACGGTCTGCCATTTTTCCCAGGCCGCCGACAGAATAGTCTGGATGGCGCTTACAGGCACCAAATCTTGGCTTGCGACCCATGCCGGAGTGCCTCCACGATAATTCGTGTGATACTTGGCGAGGAACCTGTTCGATTATTAGTAAATATCGACTATTATCAATGCTTCACTTAGGACGGGTATTGAAAGGGCCTAAACATACTCTTCCGACGGAGGCTCATCTGCAATCCGCTGATTGGGCTTCTCCTGTTCTGGGGGGCAGTTTGCCGCGGCAGTGTGACATAGGAGAACATAGTTATAGTTATCATGGAATCCATCTCCTCTAATCTCGGGAGAGCCGAACATGTACCAGTTGCATCTTCCGATGATCTTGCGTCGCCTTTCGTCGCTGTCTACCGAAAGCTTTCTCATTCTCTTCAATTCGAGAAAGTTGGCCTCAAGGCCACGGTACTCGTAGGCTGACATGATCCAGAGAATAGACGATAGTTAGAGTAGTTGTACTGTTAGTAGCTAGCTGAAGTTGTATGCTGGATCTTCTAAGCTTTCCGGGGCGTTTACGAAAGCTCAAGTGTTGATTATGGAGTAGAATAGAAGGTTTGAAAACACTGGAGGCTTGTGGTATACTTGCAGTTGGAGTTGTACCGGCGGTTGATATCACTGCAGTACTGCAAACTGTGCGGCGTAACTGACTGTGAAGGATGACTGAGAGTTCGTGATACAATAACAGTGACGAGTTCGTGATTGTGAAAGACACGTTGCGCACGTGAACGTGAGGGAACAAATGGGAATTATCAAGTTCGGGGTCTTAGTTATCTCTAAGAGTGACTCTGATAGATACTGTCAATGTCGTAAATTCAAGACGCATCTCTTGAAGAATGAAACTTACAAGTCAAGATTTGATGAATTGTTTTGGTCAAGTTAATGTTCTCTGTTCAAACTTGGCGGGTGAAGCCGATATATTCCCACCATGAATACTTAGTCGTCACGAGTATTGCTGTCGCCTTGGTTGCATTTCACTAGTTGTATGGGAAAGTGTCACCCACCGACTAGCTCGGAGAAGCCCTAGAGCACTCGCCTCCTGACGTGCTTCTATCTTCTTTTAAGCTTATCCTTCTGCGGCTCTCATAACTCCCCTTCCATACAGATAAATCAAACCAGCACGACGGAACCTGGTCATCGACGGCAGACTTTGTTCAATAGGTCTGTATGTCAATAACAATGCAAAGTACTTGTGTCCTTAGCTAAAAGTCCCCTAATTGAATACACACTTGTGTATGGCAGATATGTACAATCAAAAGAAAATAAAAGGGGGAGGGCTGGTGGGCGCAGCTAATAAGTAAATTGACGGGCTACAATCCCCTTTATTCCGTCTATCGAAACTATCTTCTAATATCCGGTGCTCATGCCTTAATGCCTCTAACATCATCTCCAAGTAATTCGACGACTTTTGATCGAATTCAGCTCTTCACGTACAGGAAACAGCACAGTCTTTAAGTCCGCGTTGTTGCAACCGGACGGGACGACACATTGATTCGCCTTGTAGAGGTCGCTGTACCAGCCATTCAACTGGTCGACGTAGTCCCGATCCAATTATTCGCGGGGACAAATGTATCCAAATTAATCGCGTACGCTGGATCGAACTCTGAGTCCTCATCGACGAAACCGTCGAGAGGCATGCTCGTGGTGCCTAGAGGGAAAGCACCCAGGTATCGGGAATCGTGGGAAAGGCTACCGAAGGTGTCGACTGGCGGCGTCGGGTGATAACGTTCCCACGCTGTCTGAGTCAGGGCTGTTCGGATCCCCGCATTGGATGGAGCAGCGGGCGCTACCGGTAGGTGAGGAGAGACATTTCCGAGTTGGATCTGGATATAACGTACCGAGTCATAGAGAGCGAGGGAGTCGGCGTTGCGCAGAACCCATATTCCCCCATCGGCGCCGTAGTGTGCCAGACCTTTTACGGGCTGTGGAACGTGCGCTGTTACCACGCCGTTTCCTTCCCCAACAATGTTTACCCACATGCGGAAATCGCCAACAAGGTCGTTTGGACCGTAAGGCTGGGAATCGGTCACCCATTTGATGTGCATGAGTTCGTGCGCCCACACGTGGGCTTTGTTCATTTTCTCGGTCGATACGTCGTATCTCCATATGGGACCCATTTCGGGACCCTTTACATCATCAATGACGTCTTTTAAGTCAAGAGTTCCGAAGTAGCGTGGCTAGAAGTTTACGCGCGCAAGGCCGGACTCATCGTCGTTATTGGTTGTCTAGGCTCATGGACTGCGCAATTTTGGGTCTTTGTTGCAAGCGTCGCCGCATCTCTTCCTAGGGTCGTCACAGCGGACGTGTATCCTCTAGTCGAAGGGAGTGGTGACACATCCTGGCTAGATAGTAGCCCATTATTTGTAGAGGTCTAAGATCAACATTAAGTTGGGATTTTAGACTTGATAATGGTTGATACTAGGTATACGAACCACTGATTCTATCCTGAATACCTCAGTTCACATCAGGAGGCCCCAGATAGTCCACAGCAGAAGCTTCGTTCCAGTTAATGTTGTCGGCCTCGCTGAGAACCTGGTTCGTAATCTTTCAAGGCTGGACCTAGCCCTTGTAAATCTCATTACTGTTATAATTATCGCAACCATCGTGGTAGGCTAGACGGGTAGTGGCATCTCTGATATCTCCATCAAGGTATGTATTGCCCTCAGAGTCTAGAGGGGTCTGGAGGAATGAGGTAGCCCGCTTGACATCAATGTCGAATGAAACGGCTTGTCGGTCGACTGTGATATCAGTTGTTACTGTGGCAAGGTCGTCTTTTACGGGTATGGGAACTCGAAAGGGTCCTTTTGGAATGTTGAGAGAGTGAGCGACATCTGTAACGTGGCGCACCAAGGATAATGGGAAAGAACATGTTGTTCCGCGAGGAACTGGGAACTATCTGGCTAAGCTCAAGGTATACATACATGATGGTTCTTTGTCTATAAGGTGAAACATCTGACAACATGCGCACTACGGGACGAGAGACCTATAAAAGTGGGACAGGTCTTCAAGGGGGGTGGCAGGCGAGTGGGATAGTAGCGGAGTCCGAAAACGGGCAAAGCGACAAACCTGATGGATCTCGGGCAGCTACGAGACATCTTCCTGGCTATTTTATAAGACCCTCTATTAGGTGGTTGCAGCGTGGTCCCGCACCGGGGCCGGAGTGTGGGTCCTCAAGATGCCGATGGGTCAGGGGTACGGAATGGGGTTGGCTCGTGTGTGGAACGCATTTGATATGGATGAGAGATGCGAGGTGGTGAAGAGTTTAGGCGTGACATTTTACGAGGACCCGTCGCAGTGCCTGGACTTGGAGCTTTAATGCTGCCTAGATGCTTTAACTCCGAACCCCGGATGCAGGGTCGTGTATGGAAACGGATCGGTGAATTGCACGTTTACATAGGAGGCAGCTATAACTTATTGCGAACGAGGGGTTTTAATTGAGAAGAAATGCCCTGAAGATGCTTCAAACTGCCATCCGAAATTGGGGCAGAGGCGATCACGTGACACCCCTAGGAGCCAACACCAACAACGACGAGCCCCTTCTTTGAATTGAACCATATTTTACGACGACCTATCTGATCAGGGTGCAGCCTGCGAAACCATGCCGCATTGAGCATTAGACAGGATTGTTGATCGCTATAATTTTTCAAATATATAAGGGAAATATGAAAGTACCAATACAGGATTAAATGGATTGTTCGTTGGGAACTGGGATTCCTTGATTTCGTCCATTGTATGATTTCCGATATTAACAGATTTCTATGGGGAGTTGCATATAGCTCTGTTAGGGATAGCCTATCTTATTGGTCGCATGTGAGACAAAGGACGCCATTTTGGATTTTACCTAGAACTTCCAGTCCTGAGGGCTTCTATGCCATGTAGCCAGGCATTTGAATGCAAAATGCAAATTCCAGAAAAGACAAATCCAAATCTGACCTAGTAAGTCGAGGTAGGAATAGTTAATTGAACCTATCAGCTCTCTGATCGTAACTCAGCGACATGGGCATAACCGTCGCAGCTCGTCCGTGAACCAACTTATTTAGCCACACCAATACAAGCAAAGTACTTCTTAAAAGCCTGAACCTCAACACTGAACACGCCATCACGATCGAGCAGCGCAGCCGGGGGCCAAAACTCGGGCTCGACACGATCCAGCAGACCCGGATAGCTCGTCAAGCCGCGGGGCTCGGTGACGCCCCACGGGTTGCGGACGATGATGTACTGGTTCTCCTCCTGGCCCTCGCTGACCCAGCCGAGCACCGAGTACGCGTGGTTAGCGACGAGGTTGCTGCCGCGGAACATGCTGCCGGTGGCGTGGGTCCAGGCGACCATGGGACTGATGGTGCGCTTGTTGACGCTGCAGTTGCGGACGAGGCCGACGAGCTCGGCGCCCGAGTGGCGGTCGGTGAAGTAGTAGCGGGGCTCGCGGCCGTTAATCTGGGCCATAGCCTTGACGGGATCGCCGTTGTGCGCCTGGGTCATGTCGACGTGGTCGCGGTCCTGCGAGTTGGTCATCCACTTGACGAAGGCTTTCTCGTACAGCGCGGGCCAGGTCTCGTAGCCGTCGCTGGAGCGCGCATAGATCGGCATGTCGGTTGAGTTGTTGACGGGGATCTGGTAGTCCACCTCGACTGTGTCCGTCTCGGCGTTGTTGCGTCCGCCCTTGTCATGGAACTTGACGCTTAGCGTGCGTCGGTTGCGGTCCATGGGGCCGGTAATCATGCGTGTCGAACGGTTGATGATGGCCGGGTTCGCCCAGAATACGGAGAAGATAGCGGCGATGAGCCAGTTGTTGCTGGATGCGCCCTGGGTAGGGTCATCAAAGCGGTGCTGGTACTGCTCGCGGAAGCCGTTGGCACCACCAAAAGGGAATTGGGGACCGTCCATCATGAAGCGACGAGGGATGCTGCGGAATAGGGCCTCATTTATGTCGCGCCAGGAGCTGTTAGGAGGAGTCCACTCACGACTATCTTTGCCGTGACGGAATGGAAGAACAAGTTCATTGATGGTCTCGGTGACATCGTGGTTGCTAACGGTTTTACCAAGTGACTTGCCGTCAACAATGAGTCGGAGCTTGCCATTTTGCATACGAGCCATCTTAACACGGATGTCGCCGATTCCTTTAAGGCCAATCTTCTCAAGGTCGTTGAGAGTCTTGACACGGGATAGATCGGGGGTGACGAGATCACGCTCCTCGAGAATCTGGATTTCCTTCTCCGACAGTTCCTCGGCCTGGCGATTCTCCTCGTTAAGCTTCAGACCAGCGTAAAGGACTGAGTTGTGCTTCATATCAAAAAGCTCCTCGTAGTCAGTCTGAAGGAAGTCGGAGATGATACGCGCAGTATGGAGAGAATGACGGTCCAACTTGTGGCCGACCATAGCCTCAACCAGAGCGTACGGGTTGATGCAGCCAACGTTCACATCTTTGGGGGGCTCATCAGGAGAAGGCTCCTGCCCAAGGAGGGGACGATCGTCATCGTCCGAGTTTCCGACGTACTCGTAGTCTTCCGACATGGTTCGAGAAGACGTAGAGCGCATGTCGGGCATCTTTTGGCCAGTAAGAGCCTCAAAGAGAGCGCGAGCGTCGATGTTGGTAGTGGAGAACCCACGCGGGTTAGGATCCGGGTGAGGGCTGGAAGAAACCATTTTGGTATGAGCTGGTGACCAGTTGGCGATAGTGTGCGGATGATATGTCAATAGACAGTCTGGTAGTGAATTATCCCTAGGAGCTGCTATTGATCACTAAGAATCGCGTTGAGTTTTGGGGGGCAGATAGGGAGATTTATGTCTTCGTCGACCTTCATGGCACATATGATTTTTCTTGATCTCGATCGTGGATCTAAGACACGCCTCCATCAGTTCAGATTGTCATCCTTGTACTTACAAGGCCGAGAAACATACTAAATGCAATAGCCAAGTGTAAACTTGAGGCTCTCAGGAGTGATTGGGTTTTGCAAATTGCCTATACTTCATCGTCCGGTTAGAGTAGGTTATATTACGTATTGATTAAGAAATACGTCCTGCAAAGTCGAAGGCTACAACGGAGTACAGTGTGGTTTACACCGGGATATATGCCAACTCTCTTTGTCTATCTAGGTACTATGGAACCTCTACTTCTTCCCATTGTGGGTTCGAACGGCTGAGTTAATAGAAGGAGTCTGTCGGGAGACTGGCCTGTCAGGGGTTCAAAGACCTGTTCGAAGGTTCGACCCAAGAAGGCCTGGATGCTAGAGATCTCGGCCTATCGCGGGGGCGGTGTTTGGGAATAACGTAAAGGATCGCTGTTTGAATGTATAACACCACCTTTAGTAGATAGATTTAGGTCTTCTCGTGCAATAAAGTCGTCTTGACTCCTCATGCAATATTTGCGTTGTGATAGAGCTATCATCTCAAGGTATGACATAACTGAAAGGTCTATATCGGCAGCAGACGTGTGTACACTAGCAAGACTTCGGAAGAGCCCTAATAATGAATATACGGATACCGTGGTTCACACAGGGTATGCATGCGGGATAATGCAATTAAAGATAGATGTCTACTACTCCATAGTCACCGACGGACTTCTAACCTTAAATAGCGGCGGCAACGGGTATCCTGGCAAACCTTATAATACGCTACCTCATTGTAGATTTAGCTCTTAGGGCATATTAGGAAGAGCGGGGAAAGAAGGTCCGGCGTTGGATGGTATAAATATGCGGTAATAACGGAGCTTAAGCTTCGTAAGCCGCTCTACGGATACCGGCCCTACCGAGTCCGAGTCTTCGCTAGTTTTCGGGGACTTGGCAACCTTCTGTAGCGAATCGGAGCTTTGGGACTTTTACCAACGGGTTACGCTGTGTATTAGTGTACGATATTGTTAGACCTTGAAGAGTACCTAAGCATGCGTTTGAACCTCACTATCTTCTAAAAGGTGAAGGTGTTGCATCATACGAAGGCAATATACTTCCCACCAGACTAGGTACTTCTATGCATTAAGCATTACGGGTACCTGAACCTTGAAGACAACCTTAGCAGACTTTGTGCATGTTTAGAAGAGCTGCGCTTAGTATGACCTAGTTCTATATACAGCTCGATTTCAAGTACTTGTCATAGTCTACGAAATCAATACGTAGAGCTTTCGTAGCAAGAATAAGCTAACTTTCAACCTTCAACCGTTCTTAGTCTTGATCTTGGTAGAGTTTGGTCCATCTCTTCGGCTTGAGACGGCTGCTATTACAATCCTATCAGACAGTTAACTCTAAACAAATTTGAGACTGTATTAAATGTTGCAAGATGACTTGGAAAGGCCATGTTCCGAGGTCTCTGTGCGACGGTGTAAAAATAATCCCGCGGGATTCTGCGGGTTAGATCTCTCAAGGCGCTGGAATCATCCCGTTTGGATAACATTGTTCTCGTATTGCATGTACGGAGTGGGCATCGATACATTATCACATATGTGGGAGGTAGCTGCTTACTAATATCTAATTGTATGAGACTGTAGTACAGACACATACAGTCTGCCCTATGAAGCCATATAATATAGGGGCGCTACAAAAGGGGCGTAGCACAAGCCCACCACCCCTTCAACTTAAGAAAGCCATCGAGGCAAAGGGAAAACAATCACTAGTCACACGCCAAACAATTCCAAACGCAGTTCTAAAACGCTCTGAGTAGCGGCAGCTAGCTGCTTACAATTAATATCCCTATGCTATAACGAATTCGCATTGCCTGGCATTTCCATGCATCAATGCATCCACTCATCCATCTACAGCGGCGGCGTTGGTGGAAAGTGCATACGCGCGTCCGGCAAACCGTAGCTAGTTACTTCAGTCCTAGACCTCTTGCTCCGAGCTAGACAGGATCCGGTCAACTACCTAGGTAGGTAGTGAGCACATACCCAAGAAAGAGCCTACAGCCAGGTCCATCATTCCATCCAATGCGCAGGATGATCGATGACCAATGATGGGATTGAAGAAAAGGAGGTGGGATATCAAGGGGATTGAATTGAGAAACACGAAAAAGGATGATAATGACAATGACGATGATAATGATGATGGTAGAAGGACTGGAACGCCGCGCAGTAGCCGTTAAAACCCCTTGGCCGACAAATCTATGAAGTTAACCCGTGCCATGCCCCGGAACGAAAGAAAGTGATGAAGGAAAAAGAAATCAATATTTGTCGTAACTTCATTGCGAGTCGGTGGCGATTTATGTGCAAATGTGTCCTCCCGTCCTCCAAGCTTAATGTATAATTGCTTTCTGACTCCGCCACATGCTGGATGCTGCATTGATTGATGCTAGTCAAGTGTCGTTTTTCTCATAATCCTTTATGTGCTCCATGCTCTTGAGACATCTCCGTACCCTTATCCATTTCCAGCTGAACCCGGTTTCTACCACGGTCCAACACGAACAGGCGAACCGTAGTTACCTGCCATTAACTGGTCTAGAATCGAACTTTGGCCGGTTGATGTATTTTGGGCTCCACCACTCGGTCCTCCAACCCATCCGACGTTTGCGGCCATTGCGGAAATGGCGGCGCCAAGCCTACCGCCCGATTGTTGGTTGTGTTTGGCCAGGGTCTGATCCCAACCGCCGGAGTGTAGGATAAACCCGCCTCCCCTCTTGGACGCTTCGTTGATCACAAGAGCCCAAGCCCTGGATATCTCGTCGTAAGTGTTCTCTTTGTGGTGTCGATGGCTGTGACTTTCCCACTCAGGTAAGCTATGGATTATCTTGGTGGCACCGTCGAGATATTGTAACGAGACATTGGCGCTTGTTTCAGTGGGAGGGAGGTATTGAGGAGTGAAATCGGCGAGGGCGTCGATGAGTGCGAGCAACGGCTGCCTGACTCGGAAGTACGTGTAATCGGAGCTCGACTCGCCATAGGGGAATGCATCTCGTAGCTTATCCTGGTATTCCTTCAAGACTTGCAGTGCACACTCGACTGTCGGCCTAGGCGCACTCTTCACAACTTCCTCACCAATCTCCGGTTGTCGCTCGCAAATCGTCTGTAGAACAGTTCGAAGCTGGGTGGCGTCGAGGGTCTCGAGGAGTCGAGGAAGGGAAAGGGGCCGCCCCGCTAGTTCATTCGATCGGATTTTCTTCGACGGTCTGGGGGCGAGCTGCCGTGACTGGATGGCCGGTGAGCTGGTGGGCGAGACAGACATCTCATCGCCATCGTCATCGGCTTTCCGCTTTCTTGATGGCATAGTATTATGGAACGGAGACACTATAGAGGTGATTGTTAGCTTCTAATATGCACCACAGTCGAGTCTGCGACTCAAGCACAATGGAAACACCACATGACTCGAGGAAGAACAAATCGGGTTGCATACTTGAGCGTGTGGGAGACCGTCGGTTGGGATCGTATTGATGAGGGAAGAAGGATGGTGGCTGCGGCGATAGCAGCACGTTCATTCTGCTGATATATGTGTTTATTCGGATACGATGTGATAACCGGTATTCCTTCTTCCCGGTAACGACGTTGATGAAGGTGGCCTACAGTAGGTGATTGCAGTATCACGCAAGTCGAAAAGTCGTCGTACTCGTCGGTGAAATTTGATCGGGTATCGACGATGGGACCGATCGGATGTGGGATACTAAAATGGGAAAAGGTGGAAGAAGAGAAGGAGAAATGAAGTAAATAAATTGAGGGGAGATTGGGATGGGAAAAAGAATGTTGTCGACTTGTCACTACTTATTTCGTCCGGTTCCAAGCTAAAGAAGCGCGCCTAATTAATGCTCGCGCATTGACGGGGGCAGCGCAAGTCTCTTTGAAAGAAGTAGAAGGTGATTATTTGATTTGATTGAGTGGATGGGGGTTTGTGTTGTGTGTGTGGATGTTCCCAGGAATCACGTCCAAGGAAAAAAAAGATGGTTCCAAGAACGTTGTATACTGGTAAGTACTACCCGTAACTGACTGCTGGTTAGGCAAATGCAAATGGTAAAATGTGCCCAGTTAGGCCCCAAGATCTCCAATCAATCTGATGATATCGTTGGCTCCCTCGACTGGAAAAGTGGAGACAAAGGTCACTGTGGCTGCTGTAGTAATATGTACCGTGACTGCAACAAGCTCCGAGCTTATAAGTTACCCGAGTACCTACTGTAGTACAGTACAGTACCTAGTCGTTGCTACCTTGTGTAATATTTATTAGTGCCTGCATGACTTAATAAACCGAGGTGCCTCATGGGTACACAAAACGCCTATTTTTAAGGTTTAAGATTTGAACGGCTGTTGTTGATTAACAACCTCTTCTCTCCCTTTGCTTCCTTTGTATACCTACCTGGTAACAATCTATACATGTATATATTCCTACAGTCTCCGCGTCGCATCTTCGAGCAGCTACATGTACTTTCAAGAACACTAGTAAACCTTGGAAGTATTTTATATGTATGCATAAAATAGACAACAACAAGCGCCTCCTGCTAATCCACAACCCCTCGTCCACTTACACATGTGGGGATAGAGAAACAAGTCACAAGTCACCAACGCAGCAACCTTCCAAGGGTCCCTGTCCACAATCCTGATTGGTTATTCGTTAGGGTCGAGCTATAGATACAACTACAACGTGACCGCCTCTTGCTACAACACACATTTTTAATCGACCTGGTAGCAGTCAAAGCCTAAGAAGTGCTAAAGCTCAATTCAGTCAAGCTTTTTTTGTAAGATGCAAGCCATTGGTATTCATGACTTACATGTAAGTCGGACCTATGCATGCGCATGAGCTACATACATCTCTTTATCAAGCTGGCTAGTGTATTATTACCCCAAAATAAAGATCTGGTTCCGGAAATCGAGTCCTATGCCTACCTACATACCTACATATGTACCCTTTTCATACTGCTTGTTATCCAATCGGATATGTAGTTATGTAGTCTGCCTAGGTAGGTACCTACGCAATAAGTTGTACCTTATCTCCCAGGGGAGGAGACCTACGGTCACGTGCACACAAAAAAGCCAACGGTTGGTTTTCTCACCCATTTTATGTTACCCATCCCATTCATATCGTACATCAAGACCTTTCACCACAACAGCTTCACATAGTAAGAAGGAGAATCTCCACAATGCTCACGAACAAATCTCATGGACTCTTTCATCCTTCATCCATTTGTGCTATCAAGGTTGTGGTGTATCAATCAGTGTCAGCCCTGCCAGAGGCCCAAACAGGGACAACAGTAATGCGACGTCATACTGAAATATGAGGCCACATCAGGAAAAGTAAAAGGGAGCATTGCCCTCACGCGCCCTCACGCGCCCTTACACTCGAGAGCATGCCGAAAATCATAACCTAGGCCGGATTATTCCAACCTTCATAGCGCCTTTGTTTTGATATACTCCCAAACCTGGGAGTGTGTGGTATAAGAGAATCACCAAGAACAACACGAGTCAACCTCCCAATCGGAATCACTGTCGTCGCTCAACTCCAGAGCCCCGAATTCACCGTTCAATCCCGATAGGGAGCTTAGATCTCCTATATCTGATCGTGAATGGCTTACGCTTAATCCTGTAGAGTTGTGACGATTCCAAGTATTAGCATCGATCCCTCCAGGGGGAGCGTCATCAGAGCTTACTGTAGATTCAGATGACGAGTTCTTCCTCTCCCTAACAGCCCAGCGAGATGCACTCAGGCCACTTCCCTCTAGGGGGCCCGGCGAGATATTAGATGCATACAGAAAACTGCCACGTGGATCGCGGGCCGAAGCCCGCGAGGCCGATACTGGCGAGTTGGTTATCTCGTAGTCAGGAGATGTAGGTGAAGCAGGCGTTACTGCTCCGAACCCCGGTTGTGATTCTCCCTGCTGCGAATCGTGGATAGAGTCACTAATTCCACGCAGGTGAGGTGGCTCGCGCGATGTATTCTGTCCTGCCGAACCGTTGGAAACAGTCGCGGGTGCCTGATCGTTAGTCTTCTCCGAGGGACCGGTTGATACTACACCCTCAACCCCTCGACCTGCGGCATCATCCCGCGTCAGCGTACTCGAGCCGAAAAATACATGGTGCTTACAAAACTCTACGAATGATTGAGTAGCCGCGCGTTCGTTTTCCTCCTCCGCCTGATGTTGCTCTGCTTCAATACGCTGCTGCCCTGTCGTGGCAATTTGTTCTTCTTCCTCCCTACGTCGCTGCTCTTCGGCTCGTCTTTCCTCTTCTTCTAGACGATGTTGTTCTTCTTCCTCTGCTTCTCGTCTCTCCGCCCCTGTGTCTCTTGACACTGTAAAAGGACTTCTAGCGAAATTCCGAAAGATCGAGGCTTGTGGAAGATTCGAGTCAGTACGGCTAGCTGTCGAACGAACATAGTTGTTGAACCGGTGAATTACATCTGGACAAGGCCGTGTGGGCAATCGTAAATCCATCATCTCCTCTCTTGAGCGTATGATCGGAGAATCTCCTAGAAGGACAATTGCGTATACCACAGCACATACCTTCATCCGTTCGTCCCACGCCAGAGCTCTGAAATTGTCATGTCGCATTAGTTGGCCCACCGTAACCCGCAGGGCCCTTTTTTTCAACCATTGCATCGTTCGCAAGGTCTTGCGAGATCCAAAATGAGGCACAACGCTATGGCATTCCTCGATCATACCCCTGTACTCCTGGCCTGTCACGGTTGAAAGCATGCGAAGGGAATCTTGTGACATGTCGCGTCCAAGAGGGGTTGCCTCAATCGCGTCTAAGTCATAAAGTGTAGGCGCCATGGCCTGAGTGACAACGTTTGTTTTATCCTGTGCAGCGACTGGTGGTAAAGAGGTCCCGGATTGAGCGATAGGTTCCTGTTCATCAATCACCACAGGAAAGGTGCCAATGTTAGACTCAGCAGAGATAGGCCCTTTTTGAAGCTTAGACAGATCGACGAGGCTAGACTCAGGCTGAGCAGCGCGAGGTGCTTGGTAGTGTAGCCCTTCAAGTTCACTGGAATGGGATTGTATGCCTTTAAAACTCTTAGAAGAGTTAAAATCAATCAGTTTCTCAGTAGAAACAGGGGGGCCACGAGGGGGTCCGGGGGAGGTTTCCGCGAAAGAGATGGTCTTAATCTCTGCGATCTTGTCTGGCTCGACTCGCAAATCTCCCGACGGCTGAATTGGGCGTGACTTATCCACTAAAGTCTCTTTCAGCTTTGGCTTAGTGGAATTCTTCATCTGTTCCAGGCAGTCATTTGCGGCTTGCTTGAACCTCGTTGCTGTTGGGATACTGTCAAATCTCAGCAGACTGGATTGAACCAGAGCAGTGGGATGGTCGTGTCGTCGCAAATATGCAGCTGATCCAGTTAAGAAAGGCGGAATACAAGTTCTAATGTCTCCTCTCAATAATCGCCCATCGTCCATACTAATTTCCCAAACTGCGGTGGTTTCCTGGGTTTGCTTGTAAAGGGTTACTTGGCCTGGCATGAGCACATCAACCCCCACCGCTAATACAGCAGTAACTTTCTCGCAGAAGATAACCTTACCAAGCTTCAGGGGTGTTATGCTTTGTGCCTGGCCATTACCTGAAGCCTGGGCCTTTTGGCTGGGGATGGAGACTGCGAATTCATCCGTCTGGGGTAGGACCTGGCGTGGAGTCTGTCGCAGGTGAGGAAGGTGAGCATTACCATCCAACTGGTTGGATTGCTCAACAGCATTGTTTCCAGATATCTTAGCTCCACCTGCCGATACCTGTTTTGGCACATGGCCTGATATCCCACTGCTTTGTTCTAAAGTTTCTCCCTTGTCATACTGTGATACTATTACAGAAGGTACCTCAGTAAGAGTCGAGTTCACAACCTTGGGTTGTGTAGTTGAAGGGCCTGCAGTAGAAGGCCGGGAAGTAGGAGCCTTTGTAGTAGGGCTCTGTGTCTTAGGAAGGGATTTCTGTGCCGTGGCGCTAACATGAGTATGCCCGGGCCTAATGGTTCCAAATGACGGCTGCTGTAAACGCTGGGGTGCACCACGACCCCTTCCACCCCCTTCAGAGAATGCGTGTTGTTGTGCTCCTTGAACTGGAGCGCCGGGGCTAGCACCACGACCTACACCCGGAGCGTTGGCAGCCGCGGTTACGCGAGCCGGTCCACTGGGGTCCCATCGTCGGATCTCACCCCCCGGTGGCACATGACCGCCAAGCGACGTCTCCCTAAAATTCTGCCCTAGAGGTTGCGACGATTGTCTTGGCTTACTTCTAGAATAACCAGGGTTCCTATTTCACGTCAGAAAGAGAAAATATCCCAACCGCCCGAGATTGACTTACGCTGGGTTGTAGTAGTTACGTTGTCGCGCCTCCCTATTGACCTTACCGGCATCTTCAGGATTTCGAGCGTGCTGGGCCCTACTCGTAGGGATTTGAGGGGCACCATTGCGACGGTGGGCATTGCCGTCGTCTAAAGGGTCAAGACCCCTAACTGCTCGGGAATCGTGATCGTCGAACACGCCATCTCTAACAGCATCTGAGCTCATAAATTAGTATTCATACTGTTAATACATTTAATAGGTATAACTTACTCCTCCATTTCTCAGCTCCAGGGTTAATGAGACAATCTTCACCTTGCATTGGCGCGAGGCGACGTTCAGCTTGGAAGTTTTGGCGACCACGGGGTTTGTTGTCGTCTGCATCCGTAGCTAAATCCTCAAGTCGGTTATTGCCAAGGTCAAACTGTTGTAGGTAGAGTTAGCCACTAAGTCTCTCAAGTATCATTATAATAATGCCACGTGCCACGTCTCACGTCTTTATAGAATATTAACGACCCAACGCGGGGGTAACCCTTCAACCAAGCAACATTTAGTTATGGGTATTAAGGGTGAGACTTACCATCATAGCGTCCATGGCAACATTGTCTGGAAGCTTTCCAGATGTTTTGCCTTCAGGCGTATCTCCCCGACGGCTACCCATTGTTCACGGGTATTACATCGATAATTGGGAGTATTGAAGGTTATGTGTCAAATGTGTATAGAATCTCCAGAAGCGGTAGCAACTGAAGGATGTAAAACTCCAAGTGAAAGAAGATGCTCAGGCGAAGCTCAATCTTCCTCCTTGGGTATTACCTAGTGGGTAAGGCGGATGTACCCGCCAGGAAGGAATGGTAGCGTCGTATAGGACGACAGAAGCAGATGAACGATGACAAAGGTAAATGAAGGATGACACAACTAACTCAAGTACCTCTGAAAGCCGGCCTAGAGGTGGGCAGGCGTTAGTGGCTTGTTGCAGATTGAGAGGTTAAGGAAGAGAGAGTGTGGTAATGGACGTGAAGGTGAAGCAAAGACGAAGTGGTATGATGAAAGGTGAAGTGGAGGCGGAGCGAAGGTGGAGTCAAGGCGAACTGGTGTAGAGGAAGGAAATTTGTGTGTTATGTGTGACATTAAGCGGAAGGAGAAGATGGGCACATTGTCAAGTAGGCACCAGGCAACCTTGAAGCCAGGTATAGAACAAAAGGAAGTCACACCTTTACCCACTTACAGTAAACAATCCCAACAGTACAACAAGGAAAGTCCAGTTCGATTATCTGGAAATGACCCTGTAGCCTGTAGGACACTTGGGCACGTACTTAGGGTAGTACTTCAAAATTGTTCGCACACATAACGCGTATTGTGACTAGAATGTACCAGATGTCTTGGACACTCGAGACCGATATAATGCGGACAGAGGCGAGTAACCTACAACACAGAGGAGCTAGTGAGTTAGTAGATCATCGGTGAAATATTTGAGGAAAGGGGAGGACCGAAGTCATTCAGTCAAGTCAAGTCAAGTAGGGAAAGTAGCCAGTCGAGACATCCAACTCTTTTCTGCTATTTCCACCTATTATAACCAGATGAAAAAGGTACATGAACAAATGTCTACATACCCAATAGACAGGTGCAGCTTCCTGGCCACATGTAGGATTTGTTGAAATGTTGAAAGATCGTCTGCTGTTGAGACACACCTCCGGATACAAGATCAAAAAGAGCTCGCAGGGGATTTTGCATACAAATGATGCCTACACGACATAGACGCTTTCAAGACTGGAGGTTTTGGGATCTGAAAATGGCATCCCCTATGCACATGCGACCCACGTGACTCCTTACCCTATCAAAATCGGACGCAGTAGAGCAGTTATATTTAAGTCTTAAAATTACTTTTATTTACGCACTCATTCCCGATAAAATCGCCGCCCCTGAAGCCGATAGCCATCACTTAGACGCGCCCCTTTTTACTAAGTGATGAATATTTTAACTAGTGAAACCGTGTTGTATTTCCTCATAGGGTAATTATCGTAGCCTCCAACCCCTTGAACTCAGCGCTCGGCATTGAAACATGATAATCATGAACAAATGCCACATCGCTCGCCTCAGTCTTCCACAGTTTCATATCAAAGCCCTGAACCAGCGCTGCAGTCACCAGATACATCTCGGCACGTGCCAGCTCGATGCCAAGGCACTTTCTGCTGCCTTTGCCAAAGGACATCTGGTATTTCTGGAGCTTGCGGCCCTCATCACCGAGCCAGCGTTCCGGATCGAAGACGAACGGGTCGGGGAAAACACTCTGTGCGGTATGGGCGCTCAAGGTGGTTGTGCTCATGGGAGTACCGGCGGGAATCTTGAAGGACTTTCCCATGTTCGAAGAGGAAGCTGCATAAGATGTAGGGGTGTATATAAGTGTTTCCCGAGCGATACGTGCTGTTCTGGCCGTGACACCGAAGGAGAGACGGTGAGCTTCCTCGATGACCGCGGTGAGATATGGCAGTCGCTCAAGTTGGGTCCACGACGCTGGTTGTGGGACGGTGCTGAGTTCTTCCCGTAGCTTGCTCATGATCTGTGTATTGGCCAGCAGGTGGTAGAATATCATGTTGAGGGACTTGGCTGGTGATTCCGTTCCTGCGAGAACCAGAAGTGCACCTTCTTGCTCTAGCCGGAGCAAGGCCTTCTCTGAGGCGGGCAAAATAGGATTGTCGAGCACATTATAATATACAGATTTTGCACTTGACGAATCGCTACCGGCCCCAGAAGCTTTCGCTTTGATGATGCCTACTAATTCGACTCGGACTCGCTGCGTCTCTCGTATTAGAACACCATGCCAATACTTTTCAGGGCAACGCATACATCAAATAGGTCTAGCATATCAAGCAATCCAGGTGGCATGATAGGCCTGCTGATGGATTTCGGGAGAGATTCTAGGAAGTCGGGAATGAACGGGAAGTGCTTGTTGAGATGACTTCCCATCATGAGCTGGTAGCTGTTATGGCGTAATGTGGCGGCTTTCTGTTCATCCGAAAGCGTGTCTGTCCTCTGAGAGAACAAGAAGTTATTGACAACACTAGCCTCTGTTAGGACCATTCTTCGTCCCGTCCGAATTTGAAGGGATCTTACTCATTGGAGAAGGCGAAGAAGAGATCTGAAAGATTGACTGGCGTCTGTTCGGAGGCATGCTTCAAAAGGAATTGACAAAGCTGTTTAACTTTGTCGGTAATCGTCGGCTCAAGGAAGATCACATTGCGTTTGCTGAAGAATGGAGACAGAGCTTCACGTCGTTTGCGATGGACTTCAAGACTGGGAGTAGTGCCAACTCCACCGGGAACCCGCAAAGATCTCAGTTGGTACTCATACTTGTCTCTCGGGGACGACGAAGGGGCATAGATGGTGTCGAGGAATCCAACATCGGAGATGTGAATCTCGTCCGGGGTGACCCGGATGATTGGTCCTGCAAGGTGGATAGGTCAGTGAATGCTGCGCTGTGAACTGCACGTGCGCACCTATCGGGCTTACCGTATAGTTTGTGCAGCTTCTGGATTTTGAAGACATATCGGCCGGGTTGAATGGCGTCGAAATAGAATTCATACCACCAGGTGAGAGCCGCCAGTCTCGGGCCAGGGATATGAGCCAAGGGATGAAAGAACAGACGGCGTATGGCACCTCTGATCGTCAGCAGGGCGGCCAAAAGCACTGTCGTCAGAAAGATTTGAAGGACAGCCATGGCAAGTTCTACGCGGCACGAATGGGACTGGAGAGAAGACGAGAGGGTAAGAAGATGCGGAGTAGATGTTGACGATGAAAGTCGAAGTAAGGAGTTATGGAGGTTAGGGAGGTGCGGGCGGGGCTTTGTTTGCGAACGCCGCATATTATGATTTCACACACTAATATCTATTATCCGTGTCTGCTTGTAGAGCGTCCCGAGAAAATTCAAGGGTCTCTTAAAAAGGGTAGCTGTACATATCTATTTTTTTGCATGTCTCATTTCTAGAGATGGGCTATGTAATGGCGTTGATAGAGACTCCAAGGATATATACTCCAGACTTAAGAGAATGCATATCAAGCACTCAGCACCAATTATACAACAGACAGCATCGAAAAGGTTGATTTAATTCAACTTAAATGAGAATACCCTAGCCGCTGTGTCTCCTTGTGGGTCCGAGATACAGTTAAGGGTTATTATGCAGCAAGGGATAAATACCTCGAGCTAGGATGTTATTAATTCTAAGATATGGTATCTATCTGAAATTCACATACGCCCTTATCGAGGAGCGTGCCATTTCGTAGGTATTATCTCTGTATAGAGGATCCGATGGGTTTATCGTGCTCGGGACTAACATGTACTAGTAAAATTAGGATATAGGCGAACTAAAGATTGGACAGAGACAGGTATTAGATGAGTTGCAGATTTATCTCTAGATACAATACCAACCAAAACTAAAAGCATTGCCCCAAAGAGCCACAGTCATATGGAATTCAAGACGATTATATTATATAAGAATACAAGACGAATCCTGGAGATGAATATTAGGGAATTACAGAATTGGAGAGAATAGAAAGTATCGACGCTGGCATCAACGACAATGTTTCTGGTTAGTCGTATCATATGCAAAAGCTCTTGACAAGAATTGAACTATTGGCACTTTGTGTCTGTGACGCCGTGATAAATATTTGGAAGTCTAATAGTCCTCGAACATACAAAGTGGAAGGTTATTCGTTGTTTATAGTAGATGGTGGACAACGTGCGAAATCGACGAGGATCTGTTGATAGCACGGGCATGCTGTTGGGGTGATCATTGTTAGCGTTACTATGGGCAACAGGTAAACAAGTCACGATAAATGAGTAGGTCAAAGGCAATTACTTCTTGATTGTAGTCAATTGAGGACTATTGGGGTAACTGATCAACGTCGAGTTCCCGAGTAAATTGTTGCAATGCATATTTCATGCACATTTTATATGCCATCCATCATTACATAGAGGTCATGACCCTTCCTTCATATCATAGGAAAGTATCGTCCCGAATACTATTCATCCATCCCGAATCCCTCGTATCGTTCTTATTTAGACTTGGCATCCTTCGGCGGGTTGTCTAGGTTGTCCTTGCCCTGACGGCCAACGCCGCTTAGGTCGACGTCTTTCTTGCTGGCGGGCTCTCGAAGACCAGATGTGGAGCCGGCACCGGTGGAAATATCGCTCTCGACACCACCGGATCCAACGTTAACAGTACGTGCATCGGCCGAGTTCCAGTCTGAAGGAACAGGGGGCTGATCAGGGAGAGGGAGGTTGGACTTGACTTCCTCAGCGTGGTCTGCCTTTGACTGAGCCATATCTGCCAGAGCTATGTTAATTCGATGCTATTCTAGTAGGACATGGGACTTGGAGATAGCTCCATTGTCTGAAGAGCTTACTAGTTGGTAGGTATATATGATGTGAAGACGAGGGAGATGCAAATTTGGGTTGTGATAGGTATCTCGTAAATGTTTGTATTGGTTGGTATGTAATTGATGATTCTGGATTGATGAGGAAAAAGAAAAGCAAACCCGAAGCTGGTCTTCGAAGCTTTAATACATACGTCGGTTGTGTGTAAGAGATCTATGCCTTGGAGCTTTTAGTCCGGTGGAGTAAGAAAGTGTTTGACGTCACTGGGAAGCCCTAAAAGCTTCAAATAGTTGACGTCACTGCGATCGACTTAAGCCGAAGGCACATAGATTTTACAGATTCTGGACCCGCCTATTCAGCCCCAAATGCTGGCCTTATGATAATACCCCAGCAAACGTCACCTTCTTGATCCAGGAACGGGATGGCATTTCAGCGGGATGGGCCGCACGCGACGACGAAATCTGAGATATGAAGTTGGATGACTGGGCAAATAAGAAGAGGCTGAATTTAACGTAGGAATTTACAAATTCGATCCCTGCTACGATTTGGTCTAGGTGCTTCTCATGCCTTCTGAATCCACGGGTATTAAGACGGTATTCTGTAGCGTGGCAAGTGTTGGTATCTACACTAGTGTACGTACGGTTAGGTACTACTCCATGATCACATCAGCGTCTAACGTCATACTAAACGCCTAAACTCCACGTTGGTACTGCCTGCGAACCAATATAGCGACAAAACCATTGAATGCTTTTCGACGGCATAACTTCGTTAATCCCACCTTGTGGGAAGTCCTTGTAGAATAATTTGATTATGCGACTCGTTTATCGGTCTCTGCAGATGAAGCCTTGTCTTTCTCGTCGGGATTGAGATAGTTGGCATTTTCAGCCGCCTCATATTCGGCAATTAGGTCCATCACAACCTCTCTGGCCTCGTCAAATTCATGGAAACCTTCCGAGAAGGGAGCTGTCCTCTTGTAACTATCAATGAAGGCATTGCGCTTTCTCATACCATCGTATTGACGGATGATTCGTTTAAACAACTATTACATTCGGTTAGCTGATAGACCGTGATCGGGATGGGTAGCCGGGTAACTTACGGTTGCGATGCTGGTGTGGTTGGCTAGCATTAGGCCACTGACACGGTGACTCATTGGGATGTATGGACTGCGCTTTGTTAGCGCAACCTGGATACTTGCCGGGCCCCATGGTATGAATGTTGCCAGCCTTCGTTCTCGAATGCGTAGTAGACTCTTATGGACGTCTGTCGGGTCGACTTCACCCTGAATGACATTGAGAATAGAGATGTAGCAGCTTTTCTTGCCTGGCACAGTGGAGACCATGCGATTCTTAGGTTGCAATAATCGTCTCATGACATCTAGTACCGTGGTCTTTCGTACGGTCTTAGCTTGCTCAACCTGGTCTCCGGTGAATGGGGTATACGCGGTCATTAAGAAATGACAGCGTGGTGTGGGTATTAGTGATGCTAGGATGCTAACAAGATCGTTGTGCATATAGCCGGGGTATCGTAGGGTGGTTGTGCTGGCCGACATGACTGTCGAGACTAGTTGGTTAGTCTGTTGGAAGGATGGTTCTTGGACGTGTAGCCTATCGGCCGCGATATGGGACAGAGCTCCATTGTCTAGAACCACCACGGAATCGGCATTTTGTGTTAGGCGTCTCATCGATAGGATACTGTTGTAAGGGTGGACAACAACGTCGCCTGCGCTTGTAGTGTCGGGGAATACTGAATAGGTCTGGATAATCTTCTTGGGAAATCTGTCGTTCATTCTCTCGAGCAGAAAAGAGCCGAGACCAGAACCCGTACCACCGGCAATAGAATGGAGCAACATGAAACCTTCGAGAGAGTCACTGCCGTCTGCTTCTCGCTCTATCATTTCCATGATCTCCTCATGAACGGACTCGCCCGTTTGGTATCCATCACCCCAGTTGTTCCCTGCGCCGACGCCGCTTTTGCCAACGTAAAAGTTTTCTGGGTTATAGATATTCTTATAGGGACCGGTTTGGATGCCATTTATGACGCGAGGTTCGAGATCTATTAGGATCGCCCGAGGTATGTATCTGGTGTCGTCGCTTTGATAGTAGAAAACGTCCTTGCGGTCGCCGCCTTCTGTCGCAAAGTCTTCAAGGTTGCCATCTTGATTGATACCATGTTCCTGGCACAGCTGCTGCCAGAACTGACTACCGACTTGGATATGTCAGCACATTTATATTGATACTATACTTCAAACACGATAGGTAAGACTCACTGCTGTTGCCGCACTGGCCTGTCTGGATCGTGATGATTTCTCTTGAAAAGCAAAGTTAGACCTGTGCTCCTTGAGAAAGTAAGGTTGATTCCACGTACCTGGGCATTATTGCGACATCTGCTGAATCTTAACAACCTTGGCGATTAAGTGTATAGGTTTCTACGCTCGACGAGCGACGTTTCTCATGACTTATCCTACACTGATTTTGTGTTATCGGGGACTTTTACGCGTAGCGCGTTTTACTTACTACTGGTATAAGTCCAATTCTAGCGGGGCGGGGTTGTGTTGATACGGGTATATTTATAGATTCGCCTAATTTAATACCTTCATTCTAAATATTGGTGTATCAGTGTGTATATTTGCAACCCAGGAGGAGCGTATGCAATATTCGGGACGTATGTATCCTCCTATCCATTTGATGTTACCTGTTGTTTGATATCTACATAACTACATATTGCTGTAGAACACCGGAATGCAGATGACTGAATGGTTCGCGCAGGAGGATTGCTCGAGTTCGAAGCAATTGCTTCCATTCCGTTCCTCTTTAGTATTTATCTCGAACATCAACCTTTTTGACCTATCAAGGCTAAACGAGGCAAGCAAGGATCATACGTAACATGTCACCCAGATAAAAACGGAGCTCCAAACATGATAGCTCAAGCGATTCGGAGAATAAACAACTGAAACATTCTAGAATCAAATATCAAACAGACGGAACTAACCTTCCCAGCTAGGAGTCTTAATTTGGCCTGCTATATGCAGAACACTTAGAACACTGGCACAATGTGTTTTAATCTCGTTTTCCGATTCAGGTGTTATCGTCGCTTGGTCGCCCACTCTCTCAAAAGCTGAATTCGGTATCTTCAAGAGTGTGACGAATTTTAATGTACAAATGATATTGGGAAGTACGAAAGTACGGTCCAAGTTTCAGACCAATAAAAGCTGTGGACCCCTGAAGCAGCAGCATGTACATAAGGTATCACAAGCAGTAAACGCATGCGTGTGAAAACCTTGACCTTACCGACCCCGACCGGTTGGTTCCCTCTTACCGCCAACATATGCAGCCACGAATAGAATGTCACCAAGTACCATTACTGCGCTGTACATGCCCATGCCCGTCCATACATCATGTATGGTATGTAGATGCGATCATGTTAGGTACATGTACCTACCCAGCTCAAAAGGCTAAATAAACCACGACCATAACAGAAGGGGCCACCATCAGCTCGGGAACTACATACCTACATATGTACCTAACTAACCTACCTAACTACACATACCTACATAGAGTTTCTTCACGATCTCCTCCCTCTCTTACACACCACCTTTTTTCCCCCAGTATTCTGCTGTGTTAGTATCCTAATTCCTAAATTTCCGATTATTCTGATTAATTTGTTCTCTAATGTACATCATGCCGAATCCGTAATCCATCTGCGTGGTACCCCATTACCATAACCTAATTCGCCAAATTGACGCACATACACCCCACATCCAATTAAAGCAAGCCAATTTTCTATCCAGATAGGGGAGGCAGTTTGTACGAATTGAGGAATTGGGTCAAGGCCTTGTCAAGCAACGCGCTAATATTAGACTTAACCACGGCTGAACTTTCAAAGGGTGGGAGCCACACGCTCGGTCAGTCATGCAGAGATCTGCTGCCACCACGCCGACGCAAAATGCGACTCCTTTCTTTTCCACCAGCATTTGGGGGAGTAATTCGAACTCGAACTCGAACTCGAATTCGCAGCCTCAGCCTCAGCCTCACCAAGGAGCTAGGAGCTCGAGTAGATCTCGGCCGGGTACCAGTTCAGGCGATCGAGATAGGGACAAAGAGAGAGAACCCAACGTCCTGACTAAAGACCGCGATCGCAAACCTTCCTTCGGCCGCAGGCCATCTTTCTCTTCCCCGTCCAAGGGAAAACGTCGCGCAAGTTCGTCCAATGCCGGATCGGGAGCTGGGGGCCAGATCAAGACCGACGCTACTGCACCACCCGCAATACCCCCTGATTTTGCGCTCGCGGCTACGGCCAAGTTATCCAAGGAACCTGAAATAGTACCTTCACCCGCGTCGACAGATTCATTCGCCAAGATGATGGGCCGAGCCGCACCGACGCCTATCAATGGCTACTATCCTCCTAATCCTGCCGCCTCTCCTCCTTTAATCCAGAACGAGATACCCTCGCTCCATCAGCACATACACGAGGTCGCCAACAAGAGAATATCAACTTTAGATTATCTGCGCAAAGCGTATGTCATTAATAAAAGTCACCTCCCATATTCCTTTAGCACTAACAGCCCACATCAGCCATGAAGGTCGAGTCTACTGGTTTAATACTCTGCTTTTTGATAAACCGGACCTAGCACGTATGCCGTACTTCGACAGCCGCAAGCTCGCCTACCGTGCCACTAACTACCTCTTACTTGGTCTATCCTTACCCGCCGTGATTGATCTTAACTCGGCAACTGCGCTCGAATTTCTCCGTTCCCTAAACACTCTTCTTGCTGAGTTTGAGTCCTACCAGCAGATCCACACCGAAAATGGCGTGAACACCAGCTCGCTCTCCCGCGCCCGTATACCGAATATGTTCCGGAGAGGAGCTGGTGGGAAAGGGAGGAGACAATCAGGTGCGGCAGATATGTACGCGGATACGAGCAACAGTAACCTAGCTAGCGGCTCGGCAGTGAACTCGGTCCCAACGAGCGTGATTAACTTCGGATTGGGAGGCGAGGGAAACGACCTCGTGCCCGGCGAAGAATACACCCATCTGCTGACGCCAAAGCTTCCTTTTGACCCGGACTTCTTTGAGACGTTTGCAACATTATGCGACGTGCTAATAGATTGCTATTCGAAACTTATGACACTTCTTCCCACACCCAAGGACTGCACTCCCATCATCGCGGAGCTGTTCACTAAGGCCGATTCGAAAGTGCGCAAGATCATCATCCAGGGCGTGGTCAAAGAATTCGAAGAATCCAGCCGAGCTGGCTTAAAGCAGGAAGTTACTAACGTGGGGAAAGTGGTATTGGGCGGTCTCGTTTGATGGAACGTCTATATGAACGCGTAATACTGGCTCTCTTTTTTTGGCTTAACTTGTCCCGGTGTTTCAGGATTACTTCGGGCTGAGGATACCAAGTCGCATGGGTTATACGGGCAATACGGCGTTGAGTTAATTCGTGGGCAGCTTTGGATGCATATATTATGCTTAACAGTACAATACCAGCTACGATTAAGGCGGGTACATAAACACCATTGGGCATCGCTGTCTGAATATATTAATGATAAGAACGACCTAAGTGATCTATATTGTTACCAAGAGAGTCGAGTGTTAGGAAAAAGAAGGGAGTTGTTCATCAGATACCATAACGCATTTGTAGTCTTCAACGAGCTAAACCACAAAGTGGCCGCCTCAGTGCTTGACTCTAATAATTGGTTATCATCACCTGAACTTGAGCAGCTACTACTACTACAACTACTAGATTGCCCCCAGATTCCCTCAATGCCTTCAATTTGAAACAGCGTAGACAGAAATGACTTCCCACGAAGTCCAGAGTTTTGTAGTCTGACTGTTCATCATGAAGTGAACCCCCTCGCACCGAGAATAAGCCCCATCGAGTAACCAAGCACTCTCCCAAAGGAAGAAGCAAGGCAATCGCATAACTATCAATCTCGACAACAGGGTATCTCACCCGGCCTTCGCGTCCTCCGTTTGCCTGAACCACGACCACAAGTCATCAACTCACCTCTGGATATGCGGACACCGGACTCCCAACCAAGAGCGCGGACTCATATCTTCATCCATAGGGTCCCGAGGTTAAGGAAATCCAGTCCTGCACATCTAGAGATTGAGCGATGTAGCGACAGGCAGGGCAGATCGGAACGAAACAAAGGACAGACGGGGAGATGTAAGCCGCTGTGCTTCTATGGCGGCGCGTTTCCGCATTTCCCTTCTAGAAGAAGGGCCGTCCGGGGACTTTCTCCCAAAGCTTTCTAGAAGATAGGAGACGATCGATGTGAAAGTCTCTGTATGTAGCTTCGATAGCGATTTGTTGGGCGAGGGGGTTGAAGAAGAAAAGAAGAGAATTTTCCATTCAAGGGCCTGTTAAGAAAACTTTAAAAGGCAGACTAAGGATTGGTTGGTCAAAGCTCCCAAAACGTAAGTGGGGCTTAGGGTTCCAACCAATCAGATACGTTAGTCCATTTAAGCTCGGATTCTTCCATCGAAAAGTTTTGGCTAGGCAACTTTCGGTAGTAGCTACCTAGGTACCTAGAGCTCTTTTTCGGTTCTGGTTACTACAGCACGCGTTCCAGTCGACGTCAATACCCAAACTTCACCTTCGAACATCATAAAACTTACCTACCTAACGCTGAGCTGCGTGCGTCCGAAACGTCTGTATGTTTTAGCCTTACAGCTTCTCCACTACAGATCTCAATTGCGGAACAAAAGGTAGCGACTATTGTCTTGAAGGCCCTAGATCATCATTCCCAAGTCCGAAGGGCAGCGTTTTGCTGCAGCTCATAAGTCGCATCCAGCAGTTTTCATCTCTACCGACCATCATCTCGATACCCACAAACCACTCCGAAGCTCCTAGGCACATTTATAGGCTGTGTTAGCCAACCCTTTCTCAAGATGTCGGGACTCTTCGCAAGTAGCTCTTCCACGTCGACTACTAGTAACACGATAGGCGATCTAAAGAATGATGTCCCCGTCGCCAACCCTCCCGAGGACACAGTTTCTGACCTCGCCTTCTCTCCTGCTGCAGACATCCTCGCAGTTTCGAGTTGGGACAAGAAGGTCCGCATATATCAGATTGCTTCCAATGGTAGCAGCGAAGGAAAGCACATGTATGAGCACGAAGCTCCTGTTCTCAGCGTAGACTTCTCCAAGGTACGTCGGTGTATTTTTCTGGCAGATTCCTAAGGTTCAAATTGCTAACACACTGTCTAGGATGGCCAAAAGGTTGTCTCTGCCGGTGCAGACAAGATGGCCAAAGTATGCGATCTGCAAACCCTCCAGACAGCGCAAGTAGCCGCACACGACCAGACCGTCCGATGCGCGCGCTTCTTCGAGCTGCCCAACTCGAACGGCCCGATGTTGGTAACAGGCTCGTGGGATAAGACTGTCAAGTACTGGGATCTACGACAGAGTACTCCAGTCGGAACCGTAACATGTCAGGAACGCGTCTATTCCATGGACGTGCGAAACTCACTGCTTGTTATCGGTACGGCGGATCGCTACATCAACGTCGTCAACCTTCAGGACCCCCTTAAGTTCTATAAGACCCTACAGAGCCCTCTCAAGTGGCAGACTCGCGTTGTGAGCTGTTTCACCGACGCCACCGGTTTTGCTATTGGCAGCATCGAGGGACGTTGCGCTATCCAGTACGTGGAGGACAAGGACGCAGGGTAAGTTTCTCAATCTCTACAACATTTTTATTTCTTAGGGATAACTGTTAACAAAAATCAACTATAGCTCAAACTTCTCGTTCAAGTGCCACCGAGACCCTCCGCAGGGCAACACGACGCAGGTCTACTCCGTCAACGACATCTCCTTCCACCCCGTGCATGGCACATTCAGCACAGCCGGTAGCGACGGCACGTTCCACTTCTGGGACAAGGATGCCAAGCACAGATTGAAGGGGTACCCATCGGTCGGCGGTAGCATCACGGCCACCACCTTCAACGCGAGCGGCAGCATCTTCGCGTACGCGGTGGGCTACGACTGGAGCAAAGGCTACATGGCCAACAATCAGAACTACCCCAACAAGGTGATGCTGCACCCCATCCAAGGCGACGAGTGCAAGCCCAGGCCGAGCGTCAAGAAGCGGTAGAGTAGCCGGGGCGCCGGCCGCAGTCGTGGTAGTAAGGAGAGCAGGGATGTCATCATGAACATGAACAGCATACTCAATGACGACGACGATGTTTTTACGTCTTAGGACAGGTGGTGTGTCCTAGCTGATTTGGCTGAATAGAACACTTTGTTGTCGTGGTTGTTGTGGTTCTTGATAATGGAAAAGATGGAGGACAGAAGAGCAAAGAGCAGAAGATGGCGTACAGGGATTGACTTTTTACGAAAAACTCGGCAGGGGAGGGCAAAAGAAGGATACCATGTCCTCCGTCTACGTAGGTAGCTAGGCGACTAATACAAAGTACTGCCTTATTATTTAGTACTAGACAGTTTTCTAGTCCAGTCCTTACGAATGTGAAGTTTTGGCCTCGCTATAAAGGAAATAAACTCCAGATAAACCCCTTTTCCCCATACAGAAGGGCAGTAAGGGTTAGTAATCAGGTACCTGTCAAGTCATATCAGACGATGATAGGTATCAATTACATACCGGTAGGGTTGGCTAGTGGTATGTTACGCATTACGTAACTTACATTTGCCTAGTTGCATCTTAGTAGTGTACAATGCCAATGACTCCCACAGTTGGCGATGGTCCAAAGCAGAGACTTAAAAGTGGTTGATCTGATCTTCCGCTTTCATCTCATGCTCATTTTTGCTGTCGTTGTAAAAAATAAAATTTGCCATGGAACGAATTAGCCAGGCTGTATCAACGCAACCGGTTCTCGACTTCCCCCAGTCCCACGAACAGCTGCAATTCTCGAGTGCCACAAGACAATATCCAATGGACAGATGAAGACGAATCCATCGGACGACCTAGATCCCACCATAAAGCGCGGCCATCATAAATACACGAGTTGTGCGATGCCCCTTCCGATAGAGTATATGCTTCGTTAAGAATGTCCACCAGTGTGGGCATGCTTGTCAAAGTCTAACCCGACAGCTAACAGGGCATCTAAGCTTGCTCTATAGTCGGAATACACCTTCTAAACAACAATTCTTCGACTTCATGTTTTGAACTCAGTAATAACTTGAAATGTTTCTTGCTACTGGAATGTCCCGTGGGGTGATACTGCAAAATACGATGCAATATCCCGTAACGTACCTATATCACGGTATTCGTATATGGGCTATTTAGCTTCGACGCTATTCTGGCAGGCAGGTAAGTAGTTACAAGATAGCGAATGTGGTACTCAAGCAGCAGTAGTTCAAAACATTGCTCCAAACGCCCGCAACTAGGGGCCCTTAAGATAAGGTTGGTTACTTCTTCAGATTATGCGTATCATTACACGGCATGGCCAATTGAATAATATCTTGGCAGCTAATTGTGATAAGTAGGTACGAGTTGAGTGAGTTACATTCCTAAAAACGAAGGTGCAGAACGGAATCTTAATGAGGAGAGGGCTTTCATTGGAAGGTACCTAGGCATTGCTATAAATCAGGGGGAAATCGGAAATCTAATTTGGCCTACCTCATCCGCCGGCCTTCGTTTCCCATACTGTCTCGATTACCCAAACTTACGAAGCCCATGAAGTCATGTATTAAAGGGAACCTGATTGAAGCCAGTTTGCAAACCCGATCTAGGGAGAGACTATGCAACATGAGGGATTTCTGACGACCAGGTCGTCAAAAAACCAGAGGGCGGCAAGAAATAAAGTGACCGAAAGACCTCGACCATCAGATACAAACGAGCTAAACAGTATCCCAGAGGTACTATAAACGACGACACTACCATCCCAGCAGTGTCAAGAAGCGGCGGACGAGGTAGATACCTAACACTGAAGTCTACAAAGGAAATAGCGTAATATACAGGCAACAAGATCGCTGTGAAGATGCTTGAAATTCGCCATAGAAGCTGTTCGACATGGGTGGGAAAGTCCGAATTTCATGCAGCACGGTGGATAGTCCCAAAGACTATCCCGGCCAGGATAAAGCCCTCTTGTAAGCGTGGTGTTTGAGGATGAGCCAGAACGGGCTTTGCAAATCTCGATAGGTACATAGCATCGTTTGGGATGGGGCCTAATCCGGCTCTTGTTCTGGGTCTTGACGAGAGGGTAAATGCGTGACTCAACCAGGAAATGACGCGGAACTGAGCAAGCTTCCGGCGGGCTTTCATACTGAGAGCTTGTGTTCCGAGGTCTCGGGGGCTGGATTGCTGGGATTTAGTATGGACTTTAACAAGTAGAGTTGGAACCTGTACATCTTTTGGTTTCGAAAGGCAGAGAAAAAATGTGATGACAGAACAGGCCGCGTACGCGAGTATTGAGATTTCCAGCTGAGATATTTCAAGCCCCTTTGCTCCTCGAGCAATGGCCTGGACTATAAACCAGATTAACTGGCCAATTGCAATGACCTTCATAAAAAGGTCGCTCTTGCTTTTATCTTTAATCTCCTCCTCGGTGATTTTAGGGATGATATATGCCCTCGCAAGGCCACCACCAACGTCAAGACTGCTGTCGTCATCGCTGACTGTGTCTGTGCCCATATCTGATTCTGTGTCCGAGTCCATGTCTGTGTCTGAGCCTGTTTCATTATGGATAGTCTTTCCATATATAGCATACGTCAGGGATCTCAAATCGAGGAAAACTGGAGTTTCAACTGTATTCCCATCCACCACAGATTGATCTTTGAGAGCAAATCCACCCATGCCTGCATAAAACCCGTGTGTAATCGTCCAGCCCTCCTCGATCCATCGGAATTCCTCGCCGCAGTCTGCAGCCAAATTTTTCATTTCATTAACAGACGCCGTTGCCATATATCGGTCTTGATATGCCTTCCCCACCAAGAATTCAGGTATAAGCAAAGTCGCCATCATCCATTTCAACTTCGGCCAGACGCCAAGGAGAGTGTACTTGATCCAACTACATGAGTAATTCACGCTCTCCCGCCATACTCCCCTTGGCTTTTCTTGCCACTTCGGCTTGGGGAGTTGCCTCGGGACATTGAGATGTTGGACAGTCCAGCAGCAAGTGATAAGCGTGAATATAGAAGTCCAAAGTATGTCGAAAGTCCCCCTCACATTAGGCGCAAGGACTAGGTTTGTGGACTCGGGTGGAATGGTGCAGTTTGGTCGGAAAATCGACGACGCTATAATGGGGCTTACGAGGCCCAGGATACAGGCAATATAAATAAGCATTATGGCGAAGGCCCCTTAATTCTCGCTGTGATCACGAATAGTAGCTATAGGCAATGTGATAAATGAGGGTTAAGATTCTTGAAGGGTAGATGATAGTGACTCGACTCTTTATACCTATGAACAGTTTCATCGGTCTCATAGTGAATGGCGAATTTGATCAGACCATTCCAAAGCTTCTACTTTCGCAATTATAAAACTGATTGTGGTAATACTCCAAATATATGTAGCAGCTGAGCTGAATATCGAGCCAATGGCAGGTAGCAACATGTAAATGATACATTCGAGGAAAAGAATTAGGTGCTGAAATATACGGCTCGTATCTGGCCACGTAGTTGCATTGCCAACTGACTTACGGTAGACCATATAAAACTTATATTGCTACTTCTTGTCGTAGACATTATGTATCATTCCCCGTCGGAGCCTCGCCGCAACCAGCCTGTCTCCATTTGACGAGCATTGGCTTAGACTAATGAAGTCGGGGTAATCCATTCTCGCAGCCTAAGTCGGGTATCTCACGTATAACCCAATCCTTTTGGGCGCGATGCTTTCTCTTAGTGTGTAAATGTCGTATCTCTCGTCTAAGCCTTGCCAGCACCGAGTAACATTCAGGAAAAGTATCTAGATATGCTGAACGCTGGTTTCAATTATTAAGTTGGAAAAATAACACAAACCTAACTTGAGTCTGCAGTGACAGAAAGAATCGCGAGGTGAATGAAAAAGGATATGTCGCGGCAAGCATATTACAATGTTTCTGCAGGAGCACAGAAAAGGGGGGATGGAATTGAAAAAGCACCGGTACTCGAATTTTATCTAAATTACGCTTATATGAGGTTATTGGATCCACTTAGGCAAATAACGGGGTCTCTCTCGGTGCCCCGCGCCCTTCCCGCGCCCTTCCCGTGCCCTTCGTACAACTTGCTGTGTAACACCGAGAAATTGTTGGTGGGGTTAAAAAGTGCCGAGTTTCCCAAGTTCATTGAACTTTCACAACTCAAGACCAGCCTCGTCTCGAATCCTGTAAAATGGCTGCTAAAGCTCCATTAGATGAGCTCAAGAAGCTCAGTGGTCAGTATTAACACGAGTTTATCCTCACTAATACTCTTCTAACATCTAACAGTCAGCGACGGCGGTGCTAATGGCAAGGTTGCGACAGCAGCCAACGGCGCCAACGACGGCAACGTAGCGGAGCATTCCGGCGAGGACTCTGAGGACGACGCCGATGATCAAACTGCCGAGCCTGCACCCGGAGCCGCCAAGAAAAAGAAGAACAAGAAGAAGAAGCCAAAGAAGAAGAAGAAGGCACCTACTGCCCAGACAGACCCGCCGAGTGTCTTGCTCTCCCAGCTGTTCCCCAACAATACGTACCCTAAGGGTGAAGAAGTCGAGTACAAGGACGAGAACCGTTATCGTACTACAAGTGAAGAGAAGCGACACTTAGACAATTTGAACAACGATTTCCTGACGGACTATCGTCACGCTGCCGAAACCCACCGACAAGTCCGCCAGTGGGCGCAGAAGCACATCAAGCCTGGCCAGACGCTGACCGAGATCGCCGAAGGCATTGAGGATAGCATTAGGCGCTTGGTCGGACACGATGGTTTGGCAGAAGGCGATGCAAAGATTGCGGGTGTGGGCTTCCCAACCGGTCTGAATTTGGACCACATTGCTGCACACTATACACCCAATGCTGGGAACAAGACAGTTTTGCAGCAAAGCAACGTCATGAAGGTGGACATTGGTGTCCACGTCAATGGCAGGATTGTCGACAGCGCATTTACGATGGCGTTTGACCCGATGTATGACAACCTGCTGACAGCCGTAAAGGAGGCAACAAACACGGGTGTCAAGGAAGCTGGCATTGATGTCCGCCTAGGCGAACTTGGCGGGTACATCCAAGAGGTGATGGAAAGTTACGAGTGCGAGATTAACGGCACTACATATCCGATCAAGTCGATTCGGAACCTCACTGGTCACACAATTTTGCCCTACAGCATCCATGGGACCAAGAGTGTCCCCATTGTTAAGTCTTCGGACAACACGAAGATGGAGGAGGGCGATGTTTTCGCCATCGAGACTTTCGGAAGTACCGGAAACGGTTACGTCCACGACGAAGGAGAGGTGTCGCACTATGCTCTGCGTAGCGACGCCCCGAAAGTCGACCTACGTTTGTCTTCGGCCAAGTCACTTCTGAACGTTATCAAGAAGAATTTCGGTACTATCCCGTTTGCACGACGATACTTGGATAGACTTGGCCAGGAAAAGTACTTGCTAGGCGTACGTATACCCGTATGACTCTTGACGTATTATCTAGCTAATACGTTGCCAGTTGAATAATCTCGTCCAGTCGGGTATTGTAGAGGATTACCCGCCTCTGCTGGATAAGAAAGGGTCGTACACGGCCCAGTTTGAACACGTAAGTATTAGAGTAACCGGACGACTGTGAAGTCTAGTAGCTGACTTGTTGCCTTAGACTATCCTGCTTCGACCTACTGTAAAGGAGGTCATTAGCCGTGGTGAGGATTACTAGGCGAACATTGATAACGGATCAAATTCGATAGGAGTTATGAGGCTAGTTACTTCACTACGAAATGGGAACATTTCACGAGGCTCAAATTAGACAAATTTCTTCTCATTTCTTCAACACTGGCTTTAACTCGGCTTCCTGGGGATTGTGCTAGAAATTACCGGAGTCCTGTGTTGTAGTCGCGGTCTCGTACCTCATATTCCGGTGGCGGTGGGTCAATGACGTTAAGTTCGGGATCTATTGAAATGGATAAGGACTATGCCATTACAGGCCAATGGGACAGCACGTGCAAATATTCCAGAGTTGTCAGCTTAGAATGTGTCCCAGTGACCTCCTTCCCGTTTCGTGGCTGAAGTACCTGATGATTTGATGCGATTTTAACTTGCTGCTGAATGTCCGTCCTTTAATCTGTTATTCGATAAGAAGTTATCCATATGGCACTGTAGCGTATTGTTATATTTTATAGAAGTCCATGATTAAGGAGCTAGTAATTGGATATTTGGGAAGAATATAGCCTCAATCACACAGGAGATGAATTGTCGATTTGTGAGGCCATCTTGGACCCTCTCATCTGAGCATATGTGATGTCACGGGGAGGTTTAGTCGAGGATCGAGCTGGATATCTGGGGTAGGGCTGAAGTCATATAAATCATAGATCGAGGCTGACTGATATAGACCAGATAATGACTAGTGGTGCTTCCAACATGATTAACACGGGTTATGTACATCGTTGGGCTTTGAAGGATCTTGGACCCTGCAGATCTGGGCTATCATATGCAAAAATGTGTGTAACGAAAGTCTGGACGTCAGGGACGTTCGCTGACTCCGCATAGCGCTCCAGGGTTTTCGGGTTACTGGTCAAAGCTCGGCATCCACCAAAGACCCGATCAACCAATCAGATATCTTAAAATTGTCAAAGCCCTTCAAGCCGTTTCCGAGCGATTCTCTAATTTTTAAAGACTAAACTCGATATGGAGTTGTAAGCGAGGTACGTGGCGTAAGGGGGGATACCGAACTTTGCCGGGAGGAGAGTGGGAAAGTGGGAAAGTGGAAATCGCGATAAGGCCGCTCTAGCCAATGCCTATTGGTCTTGCACGAAATTTTCTCAAGCTTTGTCATTTGACTGGATATTTTAAGGATCAAAACACCCTCTTGACTCCCATTCACCGCTGTCACTTGGCCATCTGTTCGGGCACAACACTATCATTCATTGAGTCGCCTACACGAGTGAATTGATTGTTTCATCACATTCGTACAAGCAAATTAGTACGCGTGATATTTCTTTCGGCGCTTTTCCTGTTCGCGTTCCTTACGGATCAGTTTGCTATATCGATCCGGATCTCCGACCGGCATCAAAATCCACGCAAGACACATTCCTTATTCTGCCGATTATCTCAACTCTAATCAGACGGAAACCCGGATTTAATACCTCGTCCGTGGCACCGAACTTGTCTCTCGAAGACTTTTTCACCCTCTTTCATTGACCTTCGTTATCTGAATCGTCTTGTTTTATCAGAAATGAAGGTCTTCTCCAACTCGCACACATTTAACTACTCTTGGGAAGAAGTATCGACCGCCAACTGGCGGAAGTACTGCCCGTGGAATGACAAGTCCACGCACGTCATAGCCGTCGATACCCTCGCGCGAGAAGTCGACCCAGCCACGGGCATTCTGCGAACCGAGCGTCTCATAACATGTAAACAATCGGCACCAGAATGGCTCAAGTCAATTATCGGCTGCATGGAGACGAGCCAAGTCTTCGAAACATCTTACGTCGACCCCGTCGCGAAGACGGTCACCATGGTATCTCAGAACATCACATGGGCCAATCTGGTCAACGTTCAAGAGACGGTTGTCTACAAGCCCTTGGATGCCCACCGAACACAGTTCGTGCAAGATGCAAGGATAACGGCGCTGTGTGGCGGCTGGCAAAGGATAAAGAACAGCATCGAGGATACCTTGGTCACCCGATTCCGAGAAAACGCAATGAAGGGCAAGGAAGGGTTTGAGTGCGTCCTAGCCATGAGCCGAAGAGTCTTCGCCGAGGAGCGGGAAAAGGAGAGACTGCGAAATGAAGACAAGATGATAGCGGCGTAGATCAAGAGCTGAGAAATACACATCACTGGTCTCAAACACCAACGTCTTGCAAAGGACTACGACGAATCGGATAGACGACACATCAACAGCATTTTCAGGAGTCTCTAGAGGGCGTGGACCCATTTGTTTCCACCGAAAAAAAAGCACGGCGTTTCGGCATACCCATCAAATTGCGTTGCATAGAAAGGGGGAATTAGACTGGCTATATTCTGCTATAGTTGCCTCCTCTCGAGTTTAGAGCAATGCTACGGAAAATGATAGACTAGGTATTCTGTTTAGAAGAACGGATGCGGGTTAAAATAATATAAACTTCTCCCATCACAATACATATAACGTCTTGGCTTTAACGCTACGTCTACATTGGTAAATTATTGTCTATTGGGGTGGTATCAGTTATTCTAATATTTCGTTGAAGATTTATTTCAGCTCGGCCTTCTCATCACACTTCTTTTCGTAATACCGTAACAATCCCCTGGTATCGAGGTCGACCGTAGATGCCCGATCATCACTATCGGTTGTACCATTTCCTAACACTGCCCTCACGAATTGAGCACCCTTAGCGTATTGCCGGAAGAAGTACAATTCTTCGACGGCATGAAGTAGTGATTGAGCCTCGGGTTTAGGGATCCTTCCCGGGCCTAGAGGGAGTTTGATTGTCTTCCATATCTAAGAATTGTTAGATTCATTGACTTTAGGTCATCTTAGCGGATTTCGTGTCTTTTACTTATGTATACCAAGAATAGGTAAAATTGGTAGATAAAAGAACAGGCTCGGGTACGTACCTCTCCGTTCTCGACTTTGACTTTGTAGTCTTTTCTCACGGCTTGGAATTCCTCTTCCGATTGAGCAGTCCGGTCCGTGGGTATATTTGCTTCGTCTTTCTTGTGCTTGGTCCCTTCAGCAGATTCTGTATCGTTGGTGCTGTCTTCTGAATCAAAGAGCTGTATACCGAACAGGCCGGAGTCGAGATCTGGGTCCATTACCAGAGACTCCTGGCTCGTTATGTTCACCCGGTATAATATTTAATTCGCAGTTTCATTATGTTCAAGCGGAAGAAATCCTGTCTACGGATTAAACCGCTTTCGGAGTCGGACCGGAAGTTTTTGGTAAGGATGAATTAACTGGAAGAGGATACCGAATGAAACTTTGATCGGGCTTGACATCAGTGTGCATTTATGCCCTCCGTTAGTGGGGCAGATGTGTTCCGCGCCCGGAGGAGGGTTGCGCCAATGGAATAAAGGTACCTACCCCAATGTATAGAACCGACTTAGACCACGTACTTAAACATCACTAGCTAACAAGAAATATTAATTGAGGAAAAATCGTCGTGATTAACTGCTCGAATTGTTTCATTCGTTTGATTCTGAGGTTACTTTTTATCTTGTCTTTCGCTCTAAGTTTTGTCGGGAAACTAAGATGGATGATCAAGTAGCTCGCCTCGTAAACAAGGCATGTGAGAAATTCCAGCAGCTCCCCGAGGATAGACGATTGCGTAAGTCACGCGGAATATAATCTACCTTACCTATCTACCTTGCATAATTCATCCCCATCCCCGTTTCCCGGAAGCCTCAATAAGTAACGGCGGACACCGTAAGCATGCCTCTAACATAATCATGCCTTAGTGATCGCCATAGCCGGGATCCCGGGCTCAGGTAAGTTCTTATCTACTCTATCCTATGTATACGTATCATACTAACAAACCCAGGCAAAACGACGCTCTCCCAAATCGTCACCGCAGCCCTCAACGCCCGCCACGCATCCCTGCACCCGGATGCCGCCCCGCCCGCCGTCTTCGTGCCCATGGACGGGTACCACCTGACGCGGGCGCAACTCTCCGCAATGCCGGATCCGGCGCTCGCGCACGCGCGTCGCGGCGCCGAGTTCACCTTCGACGGGATATCTTTCCTAAACCTAGTCAAGGCGCTACGGAGCCCACCGTTGGAGCCCGTGTTCGCGCCGAGCTTCGACCACGTGGTCAAGGACCCGAAGGCGGACGACATTGCCATTCTGCCGTCGCACCGGATTGTGGTGTTTGAGGGGAATTACGTGTGCCTGGACAAGGACCCGTGGAGGGAGGCGGCAGCGTTGATGGACGAGAGGTGGTTTGTGGAGGTGGATTTTGGGACGGCGAGGAGGCGGTTGGTTAAGAGGCATGTTAAGGCGGGCATTGCGAGTGATGAAGGGGAGGCTGAGAGACGGGCAGATGAGAATGATCTTGTAAATGGGGAACAGATTGTGAAGAATAGGGTCGATGTGGATGAGGTTATTGTTAGTAGGGATGATCGGAAGTGGGTTCATGAATGAGTCAAGTCGGAAATATTTCAGGGAAAACTATTAGGTTGAAGATGAGTTTATGACATCTTGATGGGTTTTTTCCGATCCTATTCGACGGTTTCACAGTAGAAGCCGTTGTTGAAGCATCTTCGCAGCTCATACAGATAGAAAATGACATAACTATAAACTTCCTAGTAAGCCTCATATTAATCATTCATCATCCATTTATATCTGTCTCCTGATAGTCTAGGTACTCGCCTACCTTGTTTACTTAGCCGATACGCACTGTTTTCCCCCTTATGAAGCGAAGTAGGCTTAAAACATTTACTCGTCTAAATGCATACAGCCCATTCCTTTGAGCATAATATGCAGCTATCATTACTTTCCTATCTTATCAGCTCCATAAAAATTTCACGGAAGGTGTTTTTCAATTGTACAAGGACAATTCGGACAATTCGCAATTAGCTTGCAAAGGTCTCAGCAAACAACAAATTTCACAATGGCGACCGCAGTTATAACAGAGGCCGAACAGCAAAGTCCAATGGCCAATGACTCTAGGAAGCGCAAGTCCCAGATCGACGAGATAGAAGTCGACCTATCGCTCCCCGAACCGCCATCTAAAAAAGCAAAGCGACTTCTCAAGAAAGGCAAACCACTCCCGGTCAAGCCCAAGAGCGACGACGAAGCCGAGTCCGAGGACGATTTGCCAGTTCCCAAAGGAGCAGGCAAGGGCGGAAAGGGGGAGAAGAAATCGCAACGCTCCGAACATGGCATATGGATAGGAAACCTACCGTTTACTCTGACGCGGGTAGAGCTATTCAAGTGGCTGGTGGAGAGCTCAGGAGGCGCTATAAAGGAGGAGAATATCACTAGAGTCAACCTGCCTACAAGCAAGGACAGGAGACGCGGTGACGGTCCCGAAGCGCCCAAACAGAACAAGGGCTTCGCGTACGTGGATTTCGACGGCGAGCCTGCAACCGTGGCGGCTCTAGCGCTTACGGAGACGGAACTGGAGGGCCGCAAGGTCCTGATCAAGAACTCCAACTCATTCGAGGGCCGGCCGAAGAAAGAGGATCCCGCGAATAGTGCTTCCGGTGCCAACGCTACTCCCACCGGCACAAGAAATGGCGGCGTGCCGACAACGGAAAATACCAAGCCGGCTAGCAGGAAAATCTACGTAGGCAACCTCTCGTTCCAGACAGACGAGGACGACCTGCGCGCGCAGTTCGACAAGTGCGGCGAGATCGAATGGGTCAAGGTTGCTACGTTCGAGGATAGCGGGAAGTGCAAGGGCTTCGGCTGGGTCAAGTTCAAGGATGCGGAGGCCGCCTCGTCGGCCGTCAAAGGGTTCGTCAAGATCAAGGAAGAGATCGAGACGGAGGACGACTTCCGCGACGGCAACGTAGATGCGGACGAGCAAGACGAGAAGGAGAAGGAGAAGAAGTTCAAGACGAGGAAGTGGTGGGTTAACCGGCTCAAGGGTCGCGAGCTGAAGATCGAGCTTGCGGAGGACGATCAGGTTAGGTATAAGAAGAGATTCGGCAAGGATGCAACTGCGAGTGGGAGAAAGACGCAGGGGAAGAGAGATTCTAGAGGTCACAAGGGGGATGCGGCTGGTGGTGATAAGGGTAGTGAGAGTAAGCCAGCCTTTGGAGAGAAGACAGAGGGCGGTGCTAAACCGGGATACGGAGACGCGGCTACAGCATCGTATCTTACGGGTGCAGTCGTCAAGCCCCAAGGCAAGAAGATTACATTCGATTAATTGAATTAAAGGATACCTATGTCGTGTCAAAGAGCGTTTTTAAGCATTTGTGTGACGATGAATTCTGAGTTAGACAAGTCCCACGCTTCTGAGAGGGCGACAGCTTCTAAGCATGGTATTTTCAAACATAGTGAATATCTAGTTCGTTGCTACGTTCTTTTCTACGTACGTGAATTGCTGGCGTCTGAACAACATTCCACCACCGGAGAGACGATAGCTTTTCAAAAATCTAATATCGTTCCAATAACCACCGCCGGCGATCTTCCGGCGTCATGCGCTCCAAAAACGCCAATTCAGCCTCCTTGCTATTAATGTACCGCCGCACAAACTCGGCAGGCAAGCCCAGATCATCCTCCTTGAGTGCATCGATGGCCTCCCGCAAACTCCCCGGGAAATTCTTGACGATGCCCAACTCCTTCCTCTTCTCGTCGCTGAACCGCGCCGGGTCCCCCGCACAATCTTTCCAAGTCAACTTGGCTTTCCTCTTGATGCCGTCCATACCAGCAGTAAACAGCGCCGCGATAGCGAAATACGGATTCGCCAGGCCGTCGATGACCTTGAGCTCCCAGTGGCTGCCCTCGATCTTGCGCAGCGGCGCCTCCTTATTTTGCGTGCCCCACGTTATCCAGCGCCCACCGGCCCAGAAGCTGTCTTGCATGCGCTCGTAGCTGGCCGGGCTGGCATTCGTGAACGCCATTATGGATCGGAAGTGCTCCATGATGCCGGCGTAGAAAGTCTCGTATATCTCCGGCTTGTCGCCGCCCGGTGAGGAGATCGACATGTGCGCGTGAGACCCCGAGCCTCCGGCCATAGCGTACGGCTTGGGGTGCAGCGTTATCCGAAAACCGTGGCGCGCGGCGACGGACTCGAGGATCTGGCGCGCTTGTATCAGGGTGTCGCAGGCTTCTAACGGTTGTAGGGCGGCCAGCACAAGCTCGTATTGACCCGGAGCGCTCTCGGGGTGGAGCTGCTCGAATGCAATCCCCGCTGTGTCGAGCGTATCCATGATCTCATCAGCAGCAGTATTGAAGCTGCCCTCGCGGCCCCAGTCAGCGATTGCCCTAGCCATAGACCACGCGTGGCCGTCATTGCGCAACATCCGGTATTTGTCCGGGCTGGTCGGGTCTGGGTTCCGCTCCAGCACGACGAACTCGACTTCGAAGCCAAGCAGGAATGTCAGACCCTGGGCTGCGGCTTCCCCGAGGGTCTTGCGCAACAGAGTTCGCGGGCACAGGATTTCTTCTGACCCGTCCAGGTGGAAGAAGTCCCCGAAGCAGCTGACGTGGCCGGGGGCCGGACCGGGCTTCAGTGTCGACCAGTCTGCTTGGAGCGTGTACATGCCCGTAGCGGTCACTTCGGGGATCAATACGTCAACCGGCAGCAGACCGAGCCCGGCTTTAGCGATAGACACCGTCATAGGCTTACCACTTAATAGCGTCTTGTATACTTGTTTTATGGGGAAAAGTCGACACTTGGCGCTGGATGTGTAGTCGTACCAGTATATACGCAGGTATTTCGCGTCGAGACTCCGGAGTTTCTGGATAACTGCCTCATTGGTCCAGTTGGTACGTGGTAAGGGTAAGGTTCTGAGCTCTGCGAAACTGGGTAGAACCGTCTCGGTTTGGAGGCTGTAGAGCTTTTTTGAGTTAGAATATAAGACGGCTTGGACGAGCTGCACTGCTTGTTCTTCGCTAAGCTGCTGGGTTCGAACGAGCTCTCCCAATACCTAGAGAGAGTGAGAAGATGAATGAATTATTATTAGCTTGGAAGATACTCACTGTCTTCAATGCAGAGCGAATCTGAGTCGTCGCAATCAAGAACATCTCTGGGAACCCATGACCGTCTGTACTGCACAGAACTTTGGACCATGGACACACCTCCAGCATCTGCTTTAGGACGTTTTCTTGGCCCTGTCGACTGATGCATGGGAACACTTCTCCGATGTCAGCATAGACGTTAGGGTACATTGCCGCAAGGTACGCTGTCTCTCTTGTCCAGGGATAACCGGCATGGAGTAGCACGATCGGAACGGTAGGGTATTCTCGGATAAAGCCCTGTAAGTGGGATGGTGACGACTTGGTCAGTGTTATGTCATTGTCGCCGAGGCCAGTGTGGAATTGAATCGGCTTCTTGGGACCGGGAGCATCGCGAATGAGCTTCGCGGCGATATGAACAAGTAAATAATTCAAATGCGAGTTTTCTATCCTCTTATTAAGGGATATCTCATTGTCTTCAACTTTCATGCCCGCGTTCATAATGTCTTCGAGTCCTCGCTTGACATCCTTAAACTCTACTTCATCAGCAAGTGGGATATCCAAGCCTTGCCGGTAGCAAATGATAGACTTGAAACCGACGACGTTAGAATCAGAAATAGACTGTTGGATATCGTTCGTGAATATGTCTATGAACCTTTTCAGGTCCATGTCGGTGATGGTGTATTTACCAGAACCGCCGATGAAACTGCGAATAATGACCTCCGTTGCCACAGCCTCAATCCTGACGATACGCTTGCATTTACTCTTAGTGAACTTGTCATGCCACGAAAATTCCTCTGCATGGCCTGCCGTGTCGAGGCCATCGTCGATTAGAATAGTCTCGATACCGTCCAGACAACGTTTGATCCAGTCGTCGCGTGACTCAAGCCGTTTCTGCTCGACGGCGGCTGCCACAGCCTCCCATGTTTGTTCGCAACCGAGAACATTAGCCAAATGCTTCACAGCCCGAAGGTGAGCAAGACTAGTTTTCGAGTCATCAAGAGCATCGCCGTTTGCTTCCGTAGAAATGGAAAGCAGCGGGTGCTTACTCACAGCATCGGTTGTGAGGAGCGGATGGGCGTGGTTATCGATGAGGGGTGTGCTATCGATAGCGGCATTGAGCAGATTCAAGTCCCCGTAGGCTGACGCCATCGTACGAATTTTACTTTATCCCCAATTCGTGGCGAAAGTAAATTGAAGAATGGGAAATTTAGGTAGATTGAAAGTTAAAGGTTCAACTATCTTTGGGTCATATATATAAGGCACTCATATACGTGGTTATTGAGCTTACATATGTATCGGATGCTTATGTAAAGTGTCCCTTGCTACGTTTGCTCTCTGAGAATATAGGTCTCACCGCCACTATAATGCGACGAGATGCATTAGGTACCTTAGGTACTGATAGCCTATATTAACGTCCATCCTTCCTTATCTGCTGCCACGTATATATCATGAACTGGATGGAATAGTCTTGGATCTTCCGTATATCCTATTCGAAGCATTGTAACCTGATTTGAACTTTACTTCGGTACCTATGTAGTATATTTGTAAGTTTGCGGAAATATAGCGTTAATTAAACTTACTGCGCAACCTTCGACAGCAAGTACAAGGCCTTACAACTCACATCAATTATTACCTATGATAAATGGCAACTTAAAAGAATGAGATCAACACTAGTGATGTTTATGTTGCTTTAGTTGAAAGTCGAGATGGACTCATTACATACTTAGGTAGGTACCTACATAATTATTTGATATTGGACATGTGCTTAACAGCCGCAATCGAAACCCAAACTCTTAGGTAATGAGGTATTTGAAAACCATTCGTAACGCTGGCGTGAACACTGAAAATACCGAAGCAGACGGAACTTCTCAACCAAATGCGTACATAGGTTTTCGCATAAGCTGTGATAGATGAATATCATTTTGCAACCTACCTACCTAAGGTAATGGTACATATATGTGCAACAAGTCCCGTGGTTTCCATAGAAGTGGCGATAAAAAGGGGTAAAATACACGTTGTGTCCGAATGCCCGTAAGTTCGAAAACCTAGCTAGAAATGAAGCGGATAGTATGGGTATTTAGTAGCTTTCTATGCCTTCTTCATTGATAAGAGCGGCGTGAGCGACCGAGGCCATGAACAAGACATAGTCCGTTAGAGTACCAACTTTGAGCTGGCAAAGATTTAAAGAGTTTAAAGGTGTTTATATTGCTATGGATACCTTTAAAGCTTCTAATAAAGGAAGAGTCCATAGTGGGTTAACACTACATGCACGACAATCACATAAAAGGAACCAAATATAAACGACTTATTCTTCTCCCGACTAAAACGCAGCGATAATTTGACCGACGATATCACGGACCGGGGTACCGGGGAGAATTCTCCGTCCGCCTAAACAGAAGCCGCCCTCATCACTGGAATTCTCAACGCTGTTGTAGGGATGGCTGTTACAGTGTTTGCAATGCTTACATGTGGTCCGCCCATGCCTGCAGGTTGTGGTGTGCTTGCAGGTCCTCGAGAGTTCGCACGGGCATGCCATCCGAGGACATGATAGCACCGCGCTTTGCGTGAAGCTCATACTCGGTCCATCCTGTCTGGTCCGCAGTATCCTCGTGTTGGAGCTTAAGTCCAAATTTGCGCTGCAGGCCTCGCTCAGAAATGCGATTACAGAACTCGACTAGAAATGGCTCAAAATCACTCATACCGGGTACCTCGTAGTTTCCATACTCGTAGGCTTGGGGTGATGCATTGTCGTCGAGAAAATAACGGATACCACGGAGTTCGTCGTTGTATGGAAGCGCAATAGGCTTCATGATCTGGACAGCCCCATGGCCCGGGACTAGGATCTTGCCAAAAACCATAACTTCGCCCTCGATGGTGTCAAAATGCTTGTGGATTAATTGGGCGCTGACGCCGTTGGGGACATTGTGCTCGTTCAGCAATTTGCGGAGGTCTTGAAGATCTTAGGAGTGATCCTCAGGTGCCCCAGCAACCTGGCCAATTAGCGGCAAGGTGTTGTACAGGGTTAGGGTTAGGGTTAGGGTTAGGGTTAGGGTTAGGGTTAGGGTTAGGGTTAGGGTTAGGGTTAGGGTTAGGGTTAGGGTTAGGGTTAGGGTTAGGGTTAGGGTTAGGGTTAGGGTTAGGGTTAGGGTTAGGGTTAGGGTTAGGGTTAGGGTTAGGGTTAGGGTTAGGGTTAGGGTTAGGGTTAGGGTTAGGGTTAGGGTTAGGGTTAGGGTTAGGGTTAGGGTTAGGGTTAGGGTTAGGGTTAGGGTTAGGGTTAGGGTTAGGGTTAGGGTTAGGGTTAGGGTTAGGGT
>JAJKLA010000075.1:0-64186 GCA_022432515.1 Hypoxylon sp. NC0597 | reverse complement strand
TGATTAAAAGTTATAATATTTGTAATAAAGTTAAGGTGATAAGATATAAACTTTATAATTTATTATAACTCATAAAGATATTTGTTTAAGTATAAAATATTATTGTTTGGGATTTTATTATAAAATTATTTAATTTATAAAATCTTATAATTTAAAAGATTTATAATAATGTTTAAGTAATAATGAATAAGTTAATAAAATATAAGTATTTTTTATTTTTTTAAGAAATAATTATAATAAAATAATTAATATTTTTATTTTTAAAAGAATATATAAAAAAGTATAAATTATTTAAAAAGATTATTTTAAATAAGGATAAATTATTTACTTTAAAGTTTTAAAAAAGTTTAATAAAGAAGTTAAAAGTAAAGTAAAAACTTTTTATAATAATATATCTTTAAATAAATGATTAAATAAAAAGATTAAATTAAATCTTAAAGTAATATTTATAAAGTTATATTAATTATTAATAGGATAATTAAGTTAAATTATTATCTTTTATTTAAATTATATATAATATATTTATAAATAAAAATATTAAGATTTTTTCTTATATTATTATATATAAGGAAAATATAATAATAAAATAATTTAAAATTAAAGGGATTTAATAATTAATATTTTTAAAGGAAATTTTTAAAGTAAAATTAATAAATTAAAAAATTTAATTTATATAAGTTAAATTATAAAAAGAATTTATATTTTTATAAAAGAAAATGAAAGAATATTATAATAAAAATAGAATTAAGGGATTAATTTTAAAAGAAAGGAATAAAGTATATTTATTTTATTATAAATTAAAATTAAATTTATTATAAATTAAAATAAAATAATTAAATAAAAATTAAATTATAAAAAAATTAAATTATATAAGGTAAAGAAAAAGATATCTTTAATTATTTATTAATTATAATTATTTAAAGGAATAAGAATTTATTTTATTTTTTATATATTATTATTTAAATTAATATTAAAGGAAATATAAATAAATATTATTATAAAAATAAAGGATAATAAGGAGTGGGAGGTAAAAAAGATTTTAAATTTAAGGAAGGTTAAAAATATAGTTTAATATTTAATAAAATGGAAAGATTATTTATTTAAAAATAATTTATAAAAATTTAAAAAAAACTTAACGAATTATTTAAAATTTTTAAAATAATTTTATTAATAAAATCTAAATTGTTTAAGGAATTTTAATTAAAATTAAAAATAACAAAAGTAATTTTAAATTATTTATTAAATAAAGTAAATTATTAAGTTAAAAGGAAAGTATATTTCACTTTTTTAATATATTTTAACTTATTTAACTTATTAAAATTTCTTATATTATATTATAACATTTTTAAACCTATATTACCATACCCTCTTTTCTTTGGCAGCAATACAAAAGACAAATATTCAGAGTACACCGAATTGTCTTGACAGTTCGAATTAAAGTTCAAGGATTGCTACTTTGCCACGAAGTCTAAAATAAAGTTCAGCTATTTGCTTCCGCGCCTCAATAATTGCTCATTTGCCACATCTATACATCAGTACTTCTTCTTCACTTTTGTAACGGTGCCGTTCCAAAACCCCCTTTGCCATCTCAAGATTCAGTCACTTCGTCTCCGCCGGCACCGTTGGGAAACCCCCTTTGCCAGCTCATTCACTCACTCTCCGCCGGTGCCGTTGGAAAACCCCTTTGCCATTTGAACTCAAGGTTCACCTCATTCACCCTCTCTCCGCCGGTGCCATTGGAAAACCCCTTTGGGATCTAAAGGTTCAGTCACTTCGTCTCCGCTGGCACCGTTGGAAAACCCCTTTGCCAGTTGAAGGTTTACCTCATCCACTCCCTCTCTCACCCCATTACCCTCTCACTTCCTAAAGAAAGGCCCCCTTATCACTCATGTACATACGTAATCACACAAGTCAATTGTAAATACCAATTGTTGTAATCCCTTCTTAAGTGAATAGCTTGAATATGATTATATGTGGCTATTTCCAAAGTGTTACAATATAAACGTCTGATATATTATTACGAGGCAATTTGGCTTAGAACGTATGATTCAATTTCAACCACTAATTCTCTAAGGTCTTAACGTCCATGCCTCCTCGTCTTCTTTCAAAAGGATTCTTGTTGACCTATGTGTATACAATCTCAAGGTACATATCTTCAGACCCAATATCTTCGTGTTGGCTTCTTTACATAAGAGGATAAGACCTCCTAATCAATTCTTCTCCCATCAAAAGTGTAATAACCTAATACTTCTAACCGTTAACTCATATTAATACTGCTACTAACATATAGGCCAAGTGTCCCGTGTGACATATATCAAATCTGATGTAACATCTTAAGATAAGTCATTGCATGAAGCCTAATCATATTACCCAAGGATCTATTCTTATTAACTTCAACTGTGTATGATGTGTCACGTTCGAAATACCCAGTCTGTTGATATAATTCGTTTCTATTGATGTTGTGATTCATTCATCGCGTGTGCTAACTAATGTATGATTCCTGCTTCATTACCTTGATCGCCATGAGTCACCAAAAGTATAATACCTGCTTCATGATACCTGGATAAGGAATAACCCATTCTACTCCTTGGGAGGTGGGCGCAAGACCACCCACTTGCCTTCCCAACCTTGAAAAGCTTGCTTCACCAACTCGAAGGTGTTGACCCATGGAACGCTGAAGAAACCAGAATTGAAACAATTCGAATAGATGATCATGTCCTGCATGGACTTGCCATGGTCCGAATTGCCCGAATTAGTGGATTGAACATTGCGATGACCATGTGGTGCGGATCCTAGCTGTTGCCTAAAGTCTCTCAAAGCACTTTGAGTGCTTTCCAGGATCTTGACGGGACAATCCTTGCCAGGCTTCTTAGCGGTTTTCCGGCCATATCCATAACTGGTGAATAAACAGATAATGTGGGAGTATCGCTCATTGAGTGGCCTCTTCTGGGCTTCGGAATCATCGACAGGAATGATCAAACAGGTTCCTAGAATGTCGCGTCGGGGCAGATGAGGGTCATCACCTGGCTTGAAGCTGTCGACGTACTGTTGATAAGCCCGGAAACACTTTGGGTAGTCGGCCTTCAAGTCCTTTGCGAAACCGGCATTCCAATTACCAATACAATTGGTACTGTGGACGATGAAACCACCATGTGTCTTATCGGAGATGTTGTCGAGCCACTCCCAGGCCAATGGCTTTGGGGGTTGGGCAGTCATTCTAATATATCTCTATTAGCTAATAATTCGAAAATTGATGGGATAAAACTTACGTAACTTGATTGCTGATGGACGTTGCGAAGAGAAATCTCTGACGAGCAGTGATATCTAATGTTGTTAATTTAATGATGTCAATTAATGAAGAGTTGCGATCGTACCTTGTATGTGGTAATAGAGACGATATGAGAATTGAAGACAAGACGAATTGAAGACAAGACGAATTGAAGACAAGACGAATTGAAGACAAGACGAATTGAAGACAAGACGAATTGAAGACAAGACGAATTGAAGACAAGACGAATTGAAGACAAGACGAATTGAAGACAAGACCAGAATTGAGAGACCTGACAATTGAAAAGAGAGACGCAAGAGATTAGAGATGAAACACAGAATCACTTCAGTACCTACCTCACATCTTCTTCAACAGCGCTGCCTAATTCTAAACTTACTTTCTTACATTTAACAAACATGCTCAGGGGCTTCTATTATCAAAGGGTACAACTACCGTTCTATCCCAAGGAAGTAAGAGTTATCTTGTAGAACCCACCATATGTCACAGTACATCAGTTGAATTAACCTATATACCCGAGGTTGCCCGTGCACCAATATTAATTACCACGAACCATTACCATACGTACGTAGGTTCGCTTCCAGCCTGTCTCTTAAGAAAATGGCACTACATCACCTGAAAATAACACCTTTTTAACCTTTTGAATATAATAATTAAAATAACAACAACCATAAGAGCTAGTTAGTTATAAAATATATCAAAATAATCGTAAAGATCTATTTTAATTAATACTTATTTTTACCAAATTTTCTGTATTTTTTACGATTTTCTTTTAATTAGTTATTGAATACAATACGTGATGTTGCAATAGGAGGTGGAATGCCAAGACTGTGCCATTTCCACTCGATCCAGGCTGGCTTCTTATACCCTTGTATGTAGATTGTTTCCTTCTTCAGCGTGGATGATTAGATGACCCTTATTGCATCCTTGCTTCATTATTGCACCCTTGTTCCCCAAACTCGTGCGACCTAGGTAGATAACTTTACATATAGATACATCAACAACGAAGTACCTCATTGAAGCGACATAATTGTCAAATGTACCTAACTTCTACAAGGATTATTATATCCCTGAAGCTTTGGTAAGGTACAATCCAGGTAGGTATGACTGTAGTCTCAGATGTGGCAGTCTAACCTAAGCGAGGTTTGAGTACATCTTAAAATCGTCATCGTCTCAAGATATCAAGTCTCTCAAGATATTAAGTTGTGGCCTAATCGAAGTTATGAAGGTTTCGTCAGATATCTAGGTACAGCGGTCGCAGATTGAGCAGATTAATGATGCTACTGAATAGCCGCGATACGTTGATGGTCTCGCAATCGAATAAACATACATTCAAAACGCGCTCAAGGAAACTTAAACATCAAACAACCTCATGACGTACATGTATTGAATGAAGATGATCTATTTGGTGATAATGCATAACGTTGTACCTGTGACAATATTGAAGATCTGATAAATAGAGGTAATCATCATGAAGAGCTGACGTCGGAAAGTGTTTCGAATTAAGTCAAATTAAGATATCTCCGATCCATTGCAGGTATGATATGAAGTCGCAACTATTCTTTGAAAAGTGAGCAATACGCGTTTGCCATGTTGATGTCATGTTGATTGTCTGACTTGGATAATAATGATTATGCCATTACCTTTTAATTAGATCAGTCATTATATTACCCCTTGCCCTACGATGTTACCTGTTCAGATCAATTCCCAGATCACTTCCTCCGCAGCCTCCCTTCTAAGAAGCGTTCTCAATCTGTTAATAGCCCTTGGGTAATACATATTAATAGTGGTCTCGGTTGTGTGGCTCAATTGTCTTCGTATCCATAGGAGAACCAAGAACCAAGTATTGATTCGCAATTCCCACATTCAGCTACCCATTCAAAAGCATTACTTCTCAATTCACCCAACAGATAACAACTCGAACATTAATCATGATTCCAAGTTTGACAATTTTCGACTTCTATCACATAAGGTCGCCTCTAGCTCAACCCAGGACACCTTTACCTCTGGCTCCTTAATAATCCTCCCGTCTAATAATTGGAGTCATAGCAATATGTCAACAAACATAATTGGAGTTATAGCAGTATGTCAACAAATATTGACGCGCCCATTCCAAAGTCTTATAATATAACTCTAAGATTGAAGAAATTCCTCCCTTGGAGCATTTGGATTAGCATACGCCTGCTGATCCAATCCTAATCTCTAGCGACAACGAGTCTGACGATGATCTTGTCTCTTCTTCTCCCCGCCTAACTCTAGCGACAATGAGTCCGACGACGATCCTGTCTCTTCTCTCTATCTAACCCTAGCGACAAAGAGTCTAATGACGACGATCTGGTCTCTTCTTTCTCTCCACTTAATAACCCTCATCGACGTTCTATGCAAAGACAGACTGGTTGCGTTGTAGCGATTCGGTTGGCCGCGCAGTGGTCATGACTGGCCATGAACATATCTTGGCGCCGAGGAAAGGTACGGATGCATTCAAACTTCACGTATCAGGCCTCGCATGGCCCCAATCATTTCCCCTGGCGACCAATGTAACGACAGATACAGATCAATGCGGGGGTAGGATATGTATCGCAACGCCACTTATGAAATTCCATTCGACAAGCCGTCATGTCGGTAGTTCTACATATATAGATTGGCTTTCTCTACCGCCGATTCTTCTCTCATCCTAACCAGCAGCATCCTTCCCCGCACATTCACACATTCGGTATGTCCCATCATCTTCCCTTAATGGGTATGACATTAATGTCCACCAGACATGTGCAAAGAGCTCGTTGCCCAGATCAAGCATTTATGCTACCACAGAATCGATGCTCCCGCCAGACTTGTAGAATGGGACGGCTGTGGGAATTGTGGTACGGTGGTAAAGACTGAGTATCTTGGTCAAACCACAAAGAGAGACCCATGTGACGACTGTCAGGTCAGTGGTGCCTGGGTTAAGGTTGACGGAGAATGGAAAAAGAGTAGCTAGAAGTCGAAATACCTTATCCAATCGTTTGAGACCCTCACTCCAATATCAAATGTATCCTTCCTAGTCAACTTGGACATTGATCTACGTTCAGTGGAACTTGGGCTTGACTATCATAGGCCACATAACATGGGGTGTCTTGCTACATGGAATGACCTTCGCTCAGGAATGGCGACTCTTCAGTTTGCTATCGTATTATAAGGAAGGGATCTGCGTGTGATTAGGGAGGCACAAATATCCTTCGTTCTAGTATGGGTTTTTATTTCCTTGTCGTTCCTTTTGGCATTATGAACGTTAATCAGCTTGAAGTAATAGCTTTAATTTAATACCTTAAGAATATATGAAATAAAGTGTCACAGGTAGCCATTTGCATTAAATCCACCAACCCGCTCTCTATTCACCCATATAATCAGCTATGAACCATTTTTCATATGTCGCAGGGGTAATATGGGCAAGGTTAATCTCTAAACAAGTCCCAATAATACGATAAGGCTCATTGGCCATAGTGATAATAAGAGGTTCATATTGGCTAAGGGGGTCGCTCTACGCCGCTTAGAGGATTTTCGGGCTTGTGCTAATTGTTGACTTCGTTCTCGTTTTTAACCTCTTCGCAAAAACTCGCCTTTGATTAATCAAGTAATCCCCTTTCAACTAAAATCTGGCATTCCTTTCGGTACTGATCGAACTTATCCATCGAAGCAACCTCTTGTAAATACCCTACATGCTGAGATTCTATTTCACTTAATAGATCTGTGAGCTGTTGATAATGTCCCCTCCAACACCGATCGATAATAGAGTTTAGGAAACTCTGATTCAACTTAGGAAATTTCATTTCCTGGAATAAGTTGACAATAACCGGACCTTGTATGTCTGTATCCTCGTACGGCTCAAAGCCATACACCATACAATAAAGGTTAGATCCAATCGCAAACTGCTCGGTTCGTGGTCCAGTAATCCCAAAAGAGCCCCTCTGACCCCCGAGCTTTTCCGCATCATCGCCTAAAACACGAGCCCAAGGGACTCCGTTTCCCTTATAAGGCTCTCCAACCTTTTGTGCGCAGTCAAAGTCCCCTAATTTCAAATGGCTATTGCCATCTAGGAGCAGATTGCTCGGGCGTAAGTCGCCGTGAACATAACCGAGTGTTTCTAACCAGACGACTGCCCGACAGAGCCCTATAAGCCACTGTCCCACAAGCGTTACCGGTTCTGTCTTAACGACTTCTAGAACTTTGCCGAAAGGTTCATTACGGATTTGATATGATCGTAGGCGTGCGTCAAGAGATCCACCACTCATAAAGGCGAGGAAGTTAGCGTTTGGGAGACGTAGGAAACTTTGGATAACGTATGGGCAGGGTGTATGTTTTTCAAACAGGTTAAACATATCGTTTTCAAATGAAATAGAGCCTGGGGTAGATGCATATTTGAGCGCAATATGATCATTAATTTGGAATACCCATCCAGTTGCTCCCAGAGAAAGGAATCGGCTAGCAGAAACCTTTTTAGGTAGCGTAGTGAGAGCCATTACCGCAATCGCGAAAATTAACTTGGAAAGTTGACACTTTGCATGACGGCTTATGGGAAAATAAGTAGGGCAGACACTATGCTGAATTGTGGCTATGTTGTGGCTATGTTGTGGCCCTTCTTGTATTACCTCCAAGTGTCTTGGCCCTGACTAACTGGGTAGCTTCCAGGGCTCTGATTAGGTAACTGATATGTAATCCTGCTCTTGGCTAGGGCGGCTGACAGCATTACTCGGTCCCGTCCACAAGGCGCAACTAGCGTTGCGAGTATCCAAATTCTAATCTGACGTCCTAGGATAAGCGTACTATCGTTTGGCGGTCTTTTTAATATTAACCACCCTCGTCCGCTCTCGCTTCTTCAATTCGACATAAGAGCCATCGTAAAATTCGGATACTTTAATAGGATCTTATTGCAAATCTACGTTTGTTACAAAAGTTGGTCACAAATTAGAGTGTTGTAACGCCTTATATATCATGATTTCATTGTTGCGAATTCCTAGCTAAAAAGAAGAAGGTATTTTTCGTCTTATTCAGCAGCAGCATTACCCCGGATAGCCATTTGGCCTCCGGTAAATCCATCCTTTGAATTGCCATATTCCCCAACATTCCAGCTCACTTATCCTGCTTTTCATCATCATCAGCTCCATCATAGGCCTTGTCACAAGGCCCATTCTCATTCTTATCATCATCTGCAGCCCCGCCATCATCTCTAGCCTTCCATACCCTACTCACCCTTGTCGCACCCATTCTCGCCGTTGTTATCAGGCATCGGCTTGTCCTCATCAGGCATGTCGTCGTCGCTGTCATCAGGCATCGGCTTGTCCTCATCAGGCATGTCGTCGTCGCTGTCATCAGGCATCGGCTTGTCCTCATCAGACATGTCGTCGTCGTTGTCATCATCAGAGTTTGAACCATCGGAATCTCCCGACTTTGCGTCAGACACGTTAGCTTTTTGCTGCTTCGCCATCTCGGCTTCCGAGACATTAAGCTGGGGGTTATTCTTGAGTGTGTCTTTGGCCCTTGCATTGATGAATTCGCGAACATGCATCAAGATATAGCCCAACTTATTTTGTCCCCAGTGCTCGAAGTTGAATTCCTCAATGTCTTGTACCGTCTGTCTGATGTTTCGCCCATTTCCCCAAATGGTGTCAACGCGTGCTTCGACTATGAATTTTGTTCCCGTACTGAGCAGATAACAAATCATATGATGATCCTTCATGAATTTGTTGATGTTGCCTTGCAAAACAACAAATTTCGATTCCCTATCCCAGAGGGCTTTGTTGAGCTTTTTCACCGATCTTCCTAGTCGCCATGCCTCGCCTGGCTTCTTGGTCTCCCTCATCTTCTTGATAATCTCGACGTTTTTCCTTCCGGCTGCTCCCGTGGTCGCCGCGAAGAATCTGGCTTTCATCTCATGCATGTAATGCTCAGCAGTCTCAAATTCGTACGTCTTCCCCCTAAAATCGTCACGGCGCTGATTCATCACCGCCTGTGGACCTGTATACGGGGCTTTGAAAGGATGATCTTTGGCAAATTGGCTTAGCAGCCTCCAAGGTCCACTCTTGCCGTCAGTGAAGAGCACATAGTCTTCGCGTTCTCTAGGCATCGTCTCGGGATTGTCGAGGTGGCGAATACCAGTTATACCTTTTGGGCGTCCTGCAGATCCTGGTGTGTTGGTACTGGACTTTTCTGCATTAGTCTTTGTCGACTTCGATTTTGATGAAGCCTGTGGTGTCGATTTAGACTGTGACGATGTTGAGGGTTCCGCCTCCTTGTGAATCTGAGCGTGGACGTGGTTTCGAACTGAGATTTCATGTTCCGACGTTTCGGAATTTCGCTTAATCACTAAAACGGTTCTTACTTCATTATTTCGTAAAGGGGGTCGACCTTTACCAGGTAGGGTCGACTTGGGCATAACCAGTTTTTTCTTCGCTGGTTTGTCGGATGTTGAACTTTGCGATTCCGGTCGCTTAGCCGGAATCGCAGATTTCGGGCCAGGCAAAGGAGTTCTCGGCTGTATCCATCACAAATTATCATTAGTCAACAATGCCATGTCGTAGGTGGGATAAAGTGACTTTTCCGCCGGCGCCATTATAAACTTACCTTGGTTGCCATCTGCTCGTCATTCCCGGAAACGTCACGCTGACCCCCCTGCTTGTCCAGTTCATTCATCAATTGGCCAGTGAGATCTTCACCATTGCCAGAGTTTGAGGGGTTCTCCATAGCCTACAAGTAGTATTAGTAATTAGACATATTTACGTGTTAGGTATACCAAGCGGTTTTGCAACGGCACCATTGGAGAAGTACCTTTTGTATATCTTCATCTTCGTCCTCGTCCTCACTATCATTTCTGGCCGAGTTTATATCCATTCGATCACTATCTGAATCCGAATCATGTTGAGATGCGTAGTCGCTTTGTGTATCACTAGTAGGCGTATCATAGTCCTGCAAAGGGTATTAGTAACAGTATTTCATGTTTAGTGAAGGGGGTTTTGCAACGGCACCATCGGAGGGTTTTGCAATGGCACCATCGGAAAAGTACCTTTTGTATATCACCATCATGATGTTCCGGACCCACGTCCTCTCCATTCAAGTCTTGAGCCGCCGGGCCATCTTCATCCGAGCTTTCATCTTCATCCGAGCTTTCGTATTCATCCGAGTCTGAACTCTCAACTACGATAGGCTTTTGGTGGGTAGAACCATGTTCAGATCGCTCGTTGTTGTCGCTAATACTAATAGGGCTGCCATTACCCTATAAAAAAATGGATATTAGTAATGTACTCATATGGTTTGTCAAGGGCCTTTTCCGACGGCACCATTGGGGAAATACCTGTGCTCCCATGTCCACGTTATCTTGATGTTCATCTACGTTTGGCTCTGGGTGTGAAACATTAGTTGGCAACGGCGAGATATCATCGGATCTGTGTTCAGGTGGTAGAATCGACTGGGTGACACTGGCGGGTCCATCGACAACCTGCAACCATTGTTATTATTTGTTATACTGTCATAATGGGGTTTGGGATGGCTCCATTGCAAACATACATTACTTGCCACGTTGCCGACTTCCGAATCTACTCCCGCACTGGATCCTGAGCCGGTTGGATCATCGCCGGTATGTTTGCTTAAATGGTGGACAGTGCTAGCATCCTCGACTGAATTGGATTTAGATGCCTCAGTTACGTTAGTATTAGAGGCCTTGACTCGATTAGCTTCGGAAACCTCCATTGAATCAACTCGGGAAGCCCCGGCTGGGTTAGCGTTGAGAGCCCCGACTTGATCAGCTTTGGAAACATCCATTGGATCAACTTTGGGAGTCTCATCTGGGTCAGTATTGGGAGCGTTAACTGGGTCAACTTTGGGAGTCTCAGTTGGGTTAGTGTTGGATGCCTCGACTTGATCAGCTTTGGAAGCCTCGATTGTGTTGATATTACCAGAAGGGCCAACCTTCTCCTCGTCTAGGGTATTACCGTTGTTTGGCTGCTTTGTCCTCAAGAGGTTTTCCGGGTCAGGCAAATAATCATCTAGCTTGCCGCCGCCCCCGCTGTTACCGTAAGCATCACTCTCATGTTTATCTATATGGTGTACTAACCTTGAACGCGTCCCGCCCACCATCTTCAACTAGATAGGTGCAGGCGAAAAATGAAGGCAGGGGGTGCAATGGGGAAGGAGAGTGCAGATGCCGCGGTAGAATGTATGGTTTCTGCCCTTAAATCTCGAGATTTAAGTGTAGAGTTGATGCGCTCGCGACTATCAAACTTGTAATGTAGAAGAATTGTAGATGATTGATGGTTTGGCCCTTGCGTAACAGATTCTCCTTCCCTTAAATCCTAGGATTTAAGAGCTGGCGCGATGTTTTCGTGACTGTGATGTTGTAAAGAGGAAGAATCGTAGATGTGGGACGATTCGGTGCCCTCGCGATAAAGTTTCCATTCGTTAAATCCTAGGATTTAAGCGCTGGCAGACCCAAATTTTCTCAACGGCGCCATTGCAAATGTCTCTTCAAAGAAGTAGCCACCCAATAATAGCCCTCTTAAAATTTCCAACGGCACCGTTCCAAATGTCCTTTGGCAAAACCTCATAATCCTATCTAAGATATAATATCTGTCCCCGACCTCGTCTATTAGGCTCGCCAATCTAAACCCGCTTCCATTTTAAATATACAAACCAATAAGTATCAACACATAACATCCTATGCAAACACCTAATACTACCTACTTATAGATGTATCCATTACTGTTTTTATGTGTACTGCGATCTTTGGCATATAGTTGATATTATTGCGACGCGGGTGTTTATCCACATCAAATCACCAACAGTGGTGATAGAAAACATCATTACCCCTTTTTAATGCTCCTATAATAGCCTGTCAATTTCTCAGCTGCCCGTCTGGTAAATCCTTTGCATTTACACTGTCACACCTATTCAATACAGGGTTAAATTCATTAGGCTGCTGGGTAGAAAACGGCTGTGAGGCCTTGCCAGTTATGTTGAAATGACTGGTCAATGAACTGCTTCACGTATAGTACATACAGATCTCACTTGTAAAGTGTATTATAAGGGGAGGCTTCCCCATCACTCATATATCTACCTAGTTAAATTATATAACCTAATATAATCTACAAAGAATTGAAAACCATCTAGCTAAACTAGGGAGGTATATATATAGGATCGTTAGGTATTTATCCATCCTACTTACGCAACACCTTTTGACGGTAAAGATCTCACATACTTTTTCTATATTTTACATAATCCACGCACATACATAATAAATATTTATAAGCCTTATATATTAATCAAAGCCCGTGTCTCATATTGTGAAAAACACCTATAATCTTGAGAATTATTACTCTCGTTCAAGAAAGTTTAGTTTCAAGCTACCACTCCATATTCGAGCTCAACGGCCGATAGCGACCGTCCATGCCAATGCCAATAGCTACCCAGGTACATTACATGCCATGCAAACCAACCCCCCTTAAGTATTTAACTTTTTTCCATCGTTACTTCGTTGTCTTGCCTTTTTCAAATATAAAGTGCTATTCCACATGATGCGTGATTCTCCTGTCCCATAATGTGAAATAGCCTCTCGGATATCATTTCAGGTTTAATATTCGATTCATCGGGTTGCATGATAATCCAGTCCCAATTCCAAGAGAGTTCATCGGCCCGCTTGTGTTGAATCTTTTCAGTGGCAGCCATTGCGCAATAGATTCCAAGGAGTCCTCGCGTGGTTATGACTCTCAAGTATGGTATGCGGCGGGCTACAAAATCTTCGCGTCTCGGATTATCCTCAGCCGAAAGATTAATGGTCAGTTGTGCCAGTACACTTAATATACGCTGCAATTCGCTGTCCTTGTCAGGACATCCTTTAGGGGCGTTACGGCAGGCTTTGCTCATGTCGGCAATAAAGTTACTCTCGGGCAACCCAAATCTGCAACGCACAATTTCATGTGCCACCAATCGCGCAAATGGCCCTCGTAATTCCGACAATATTGGCGATTCACGTAATGTTAGCATCCTCAAGACAGATCGTTGCCAGATCCCGGCTAGAGCGTCATGTTGCGGAGTGTCCTTCACTGTGTATATCGTCCAATTGAACGTTGTCGATCTTGCCGTAAACGTATCTGTGAACACGTCGATGATGCCTTCCAGGTCCTCGTAAGTCTCAGGGGGTTGAACAATAATGCCATTCGTACAGCATTCACTGATCCACGAAACGGCACTTTGCGATGCTGGGACCACCACAGCCACACCGTTTCCGCTCGCGATCCTACCCAGACTGTCTGTCTCGAAAACGCGAGTACCGAGCTGTTTCATATCATTGGCGGTTTCGTCGCCAACGATGGATATTACCCGTATATCTAGCATCTTCAGCGCGTTCACAACGATCCTATACCAAATTAGCGTTAGTTGACGAAAGTGCTAACAGGCTTTTCCGCCGGCACCGTTACAAAACTCACAATTGACATAGATCGTTCGGCACAATCACCACCAAGTTATTGACGGGGCTCCCCGCGGCACAAGGTTGAGATGTTATTTGCCAAGCGTCTTCCAGTATTGCCGACAGAACAGGGGACCCTTCACAATGCCACATACACCACGCCGCCCTTGATTCCGGCTCTGGGTGTCGCGGTGAATCTGTCATATGCCTATATAGAAATTGCATACTGTCTTCTCCCGGGTTGTATTGCTGAGTTTTGGAGATACCTGCGTTGGTGCTGCTGACATGTAACAGCTTTGACGTTTTAACGTCAAAATGTAGCGACTGCGAGCATTCGGCTGGAAGTCTGAACATCCTATTGACGGCCGCGACTTGTTCGAATTCATGCCGGCTCAGTGCGTCCAATTCTACAATCTTCAATTGGATTACTTGAGTGTTGATCTGATCTCTATTTCCCGCTTCGTCAACAATCCAATGTGTTGAGTGCCCGACCTGCCTGCATAAAAGTTTTTCGTAGACTTGTAGCATGATCTCCCCGCACCGTTCAGGATCCCAATGTCGTTCGTCGCATGCTCCGGCAAACGTGCTAGGGGTTAGTAATGAATCTGTAGATATAACCCCCGAGGAGTTATCAACTTGCAGGCCGGCCTCCGCAACCACGCTGTCTATCGTTTGCGTACCCGGGGCATGGAGCGGCGGCGGAGAGGGGTGCATATTCGACGGCGCTAATAGGAGGTACGCCAGCACCGCTCGCGGCTCTGGAGAAAAGAGTTTCGAGCTGCTTAACAGCAGCCATCGTTTCTTGAGCGCCCGCACAAGTCGATGCGAATAGGAAAGTCGATTTTGCAGGTCGTCACAGTCGTCAGCCACTACAAGCCCCCAGTCAATGTCCGCATCCGGGTTGATGGTCACAATGTCGACCAAAGTGATGTTTCTGTCCCATCCAACATCAACATCCATCTCGTCTCTTTGTTCCGCCGTGAGTTTCGCTACGCTGATCCGCCGGTCCGTGTGGCCAATCCTGCCAAATAGCGTGGTATAACTTGTCACAATGACCAGCCCGCTGTTCTGTTCCGACGTATTGACGCATTTCTTGAGCTCGTCGATCGAGCCAATGATTTTGGACCTCTCCAGGTCGTTTCGGGCTTCCCATTCGCCGCGGTAGAACATTTTAATGTTCAGACACGTCTTTGTAGGAAACCTCTCGACAAGATTGTCGTAGGTATCACGCACGTTTGACCCCGAGCAAATGTACAGCGTGGGTCTGTTATCCGAAGGAGGTATTGATGCATCATCACGCCTCAATTTATCCAGCATAATCTGGATGTAACGATCCAGGAGGATCACAAGGCCATTGGTGATCGTTTTGCCGGACGCCCTAACTCCTCCATTCATCGCAATATGCGGGGCCCGATTTAGTTTATCGAAGAGGTCGGCAGCCTCTACCATTTGCTCAGGACGAGGATAGGGCTCACCCATCACGCCACAGAGCATGTTGTAAGTGTTATTAAGGTTCTCCTTGGTGTGCTCATTCCATTGGTCCAACGATATTTGCTTGTTGCGGTAGACACCCGCCGATAATTCGTCATTTCGCAAAGGGTATAGATGCCTTGTGCTATACAAGGGCCCGGCAGTTCGGATCGGGTCGATCATCCACTATGCGGAGATCCGTTAGCGCATCTTGTCAAAATAGGAGATAATAGGTATAAGAGGGTTTTGGAACGGCACCAGCGCACCATTTGCCGCCGGCACCGTTGCAAAAGCCTCTCGTGTCAACCTCCACAGACATCAACCGTTCAGATACCTGGATCACCGAAACTTACCCTGGATGATTTCGTCCTTAACCACATTAGAAGGTGCTGCGCAGTCGTGTCGTTCATCGCGCCCAACTGTGACTCGATGTAACCCGTAGGCCGCCTCAAACGTTCCAGCACTAGCCATTTACGGACGATGCTATCAACCACCACTATGTGGTCTCTCGTCCACCTCTCCTTCTCGCGGTCGCTCTCATCATTGAACCTCGCCTAAGAGTCCAAGTGCTGGCCGACCGAAATGGTCGACGTGTCTTGCACCTGTCTCTGCAGAGCCAGAGCCACCGGGTTGGTCCCTAATGGGTCAATCACCTGACTTGACGGCACGCCACCTTCGCGAACCTCACCGGCGTCGCGAGGTAACCGCGGTATCGGCGTCCGCTTCGTCTTGCGCTTCTTATCGTAGAACCGAAACTTCTTGCTAGTGCGCCTGTGAAGAAATCTCTTCATGGCTACGTAAGCCCTGCCCCAGTTGTCCAGGCTGTGGCCCCAATACTTCGTGTCGCCCTCGTCGCCCTCGTCGTCTACGAAACGTCCCGGGTCCGCCAGCATAATGCGCTTCATCGTGACAATATATGCACAAATTAACGAATCCGTGCCGATGGGTTCTCCGTCAATTTTGGGGATGATCTCGTCCGGATGAGAACCGCTCTCCACCCACATCCTGAGCTCGGCGTACGGCTCGGCGTCGATGAGCTTGATCTCACTTAGTATTCCTTGTACCGACTTAAAATTCTCTGACGATTCGACCTTATTCACGAACAAAGGTTTGCACGGCCCGGCCACTATCCACATTAGCTTCACAGGCAGAGTTCTCCAGGCCGGCTTACTTACTTATGGTGTCCAACCAGTAATCCAAAAGTTCTGCCGACTCGTGGCGCAGGAAGTTCGCAGCTACTCCCCCTGTCTTATACGCTTCCGTCAGATTTAGGTGCACCCGAAGACCCGCGTAGCCGAAACCTTTCTTATTATCTTTATCATTAAACGAACTCTGCTCCGACTCGTTGAGCGGTCTGTAATCTGTAGCCACAACTTTAAGCGGCGCATCAGGATGCGGCCAGTGACTGGGCCGGGTACATGGTCCTCGGGGTTGCGTGTATAACGAGATGTCATCCCCGCGAAAATCATCATCATCGGGTAGTCTCATCGAGCCGTGGTTGTCCTCCATGGAGGCAGAAGAGGCTTGCGACCCCATGGTTGACAGTCACCGTAGTCGCTCAACGGGGACGGGTATTGCAGGACGAAGTCCACGTAACCATGCACATTTATTGTTGATACGAAAGTATTAAGATCTTGAATGACCCAAGGGGCTTTTCCAGCGGCGCCGTCGCAGCGCAAAAGATGCCTTGTTATGTTTATACGTGGACTTAGACGTGACGACTTGCGCATAATGATGCTCATGTCTGAGATTTGGTAGGTCTGTCCCGTGTCTGGCGAACATTCGTCTTTGGTCTCCCTTAAATCCTAGGATTTAAGAGCTGGCAGACCCACATCATACGTCTCGAAGATTTGGTTCTGCCAGCGCTTAAATCCTAGGATTTAAGGGGGGCCGGCTATATCTCAAGAGTTCCGCCCCCAAAGATTCCTGACTGAACTTCCCATCTACATCTCACAACCCTAAAACCCCCTCCTCAACACCTACTCAACCTTCCCCAGCTAGCAGCAGCCCAGTCGCAACAGCCTTCTGGGCCAACGCCCTTGCCCCTAGGTCCCAGCATCTTAGGGCAGGATCGAGCTCCACCATTATCTCTTATCCCCAACGGTCCCGTCAGAAAAGCCCAAGCAGCTACCTACACCTCCCACAAGATTGATCCAGCACCACCATCTCCAAAGTTTCTACCGGCACCGTCGGAATAGTCCCTTGGCCCTCCCTCTTATCTGTGTCGTCGACACAGATACATTTGCCATGGATGACGGCTCGCCCTCTACCCCGAAGGGTAAGGGCAAAGGTAAGGCAAAAGCTGATCCACCTAAGTCCAAACCCACCCCCAAGTCTACCACTAAGGGTAAGTCGAAAAATGACGGCATGCCCGAGATCTCTCAGGAAGACCTCTACAATCAGAAGTATACCCTAGACCAACCTATCAGAGATGTCATCACGGCAGCAGGTAAGAAATTACCAATTTGGTACCCCAAAGACATCCCCCAGGAATACACTTTCCACAAGTGGACCTTCAATGCGGAAGCTACGCCCGAAGCGGTCCGCCAGCACGAGAGGGAATGGTCGGCATTCAACAGAGATATGTCCGTCACCAAACCAGTCGTCCGATTGATCGGTAGAGAACCCTTTTCCAGGCAGAGCCAGTGTGCTGCCTACTTGGGTTTTGGAGGCGGCAACGGGGTTGATCTGTTCACGTACTGGATCGACAACGAAGGTAAGTCTTACCCCATCTCACTATCCATTCCCACAAGTTCAGAATCTACCGCTCCATCAAACGCCTTTTGGAACGGCACCATCGCTCATATCTCTGCCGGCACCGTTCCAAAACCCTCTTTAACCTCCATCTTCCACTGCTAACCAATATCCGCAGCTCCGCAAGTACTGGGCCCTATGCGCTCCTGGATGAAGACGCAAGACGCCGTCACCTACAGCTCACATCTCACCAGCAGCGTTTGGTTCAATACCGTACGCGAGCTAAGCGACAACGCTCACACGAGCTCCAACTTGTCCGAATGGACAAACAAAGTCCTCGAAGATGACAACTACTACGGATTGCCAGCGGGCGTCACGTCCACCCGCAAAGCGGCCTTCTCCTATGCCCTGACCGCAGGGGTCCTCCGACTCTTCAAAGTCTTCCCCGGCATCTTCGTCGAGACATATGACAACCCGCAAAATCCCGATAAGGATCAATTGACGCAATACTTCCTCCGACACAGCGGTGAGGATTGGAATCGGGGAAACGCCGCTGTCCGATACTACCTCACCCGCCGCGCGTCTGGTGCATATCAAACCGCTAACAAGAAGGCTCCTTCAGCCTCCGCTAAGCCTCCGACACTTTCGTAGTACAAAAGTTTGGATGAAGAGCGAAGGGAGAATGCGCAGGATCTGGCCCACATCGTTTGCAACGAATTCTTGTTCAGCACTGACGAAATGCACGAGGCTTTTGAGCGAGCCGGTATGACTGATGCCTTCAAGGATGAAGAATGGGAGAAATACCGAGAGCTCAACGAAGAGGAGCAAAGAGAATACATCTACGAACAAGCTACCGCCATCTCCAACTTCCGCGTGCGCTCATACCACAACACATCTAAGTCCACCTTTATCAAGAAGATGCCTTTCATGACCGCCGAGGAGCAGGAACAGCTGTGTGAATGGCTGAAAAGATGCTACGTATCGGTAAGTATACCCCCGCAACCTCGACTCGGATTCGAGACTTATGCTGACCTCTTTTTAAAAGCTCGAAACTGGTAACGGCCGGACCCACCACCTTGACGATGGATTCTCCCAGGAACATAGAGACGCCATCATCTCGTCTATCGAGAATGCCACGTTCAAAGATACCGTTTTCATCCCCAATGACACACTTGATCCTAACGAGCCGGACCCTTGTGATCCCGCCGCTGGAGAACGCGAAATCCTTGAAGAAAAGCAAAAAGCCGGCCTCCGACTATCGGACAACAATGTCGGTGACGAAGAGGCCGATGCTATTGAGAGTCAAGCGCGTCAGTTGCAAAAAAACATCAAGGAAGATTTCATCAACAATCTCGATGAAATGTGTGGCGGTAATGACACTAATGAAATGACCGTCGAGGAAGCATGCAAGAGGACTGGTTGGGACTGGAAAGATTCGCGCGTAGATCGAACCAAAGAGGATTCCCTCCGCTTGAGACCGCATCAGATTGTTGGTATGTTTGCACCAGTTCTATATCTTCGCGCGTCGTAGGCGAAATGAGCTAACCGAATTCCCGTTTGCAGATATCGCTCAGGTCGTAGAGAAGTTGGATCAGTTCCCACACACATGCATTCTAGCTGATGCCTGCGGTACCGGCAAAACCGTCATGAACATGGGTGCCGTCGATGTCATCCGGCTTGACAAACTCGAGATGCTGGCTAAACAGATCGAAGATGTCCAGTCCGACGAGGACAGAGAGGTCTATTACCCCAGCATATACATGTGTCCGGCCAATGTCATCAGTACCACATTCGCCGAGTGCGTCGCGAGTTTTCCCGGCAGGCTACTCCCCAAGGTTTATTATGGTGACTCTCATGAATATTCGGCACAGCCTTCTGTGCAGCAGGCCATGATCGGGCCCCAGGACTTGCAGAAGTTTTTTGCTTCGCTCCGACCCGACGATCCGAACGTAAGTTGTTTCATACTTAATCCCCCCTCCCCTTTTTTTCTCCCCCAGAAGCACTTTCAGAACGGTCCCATTGCAAATTCGACTCATCCTCTGTCCACCTAATTTTCGAACGGCACCGTTCCAAAAACCCTTCCGACATCCTCCACCCCTTTTTACCTCATCCAACTACTTCTCCAACCACATCGTCGGAAATTAGACCTCCCCTGCCGATTTCCCAACGGTGCCATTCCGAATCCCCTTTGACCTTGTTACCACCTCCTCAACGCACTTTTGCACCGGTACCATTGCAAATATGACTCTATCCCGGGCCTATTTTGCAACGGCACCATCCTACAACCCTCTTACCCTCTTCACATCTCCTTCGAACCATTTTTGCACCGGCACCGTTCCCAAACCCCTCTGGCCATATACTAATCTACACTTCTACAGACCGCAAAAGTCCTGATCATCACTTCTTATGTGACATTCAAACGCCGAGCGACCACATCCATAAAGGTCCCGGCGTCGGAATTGACCTATGAAGACCGAGTCTTCTGCGCGCTACATCTCTTGGATGACCCTAGCAATACGGACTTTATCGACAATGCTCCACAAGAAGACGAGGTGGACCACGTGGACTTGGCAGAGAAAAACCTTTACGTTCCGAAAAGGAAGAGTTTCAAGCGCTCTGCCAGGAAGGACAAGGCGCCCAAGACTACATCCAATGAATCGCCACCTACCGATCAGCCTGCTGAGGAACCTAGACATGCTGAACATCCTCAAAAACCTGATGACCCTGAGGACGACCCTATGGAAGATATCGAGATCGATGATACTGATAAAGCACTAGCCGCGATGCTCCAAGAGGAGAACGAACCAATCCCTGAAGATCAACGCGAATGGGAACTCCAGGACATCGAAAGGGCACTTCGCCCTAGAACCCCACGCCCTTACGGGCCTGATGGCAACCCGGATGATCAGGAAGAATCGGAGACCGAAGACAAGAAGACCGCCAGGACCCAAAACGCATTCCATATTGTTAAGCCCAAGTTCGATCAAAAGTTCGAACTAGTCATCTGCGATGAGGCCCACCTTCTGAAAAACAGATCATCTTCGATCCACAAAGCTGTCAAATGTCTCGACCGCAAACGTCTCCTCTTATGCACCGCCACGCCCATGCTCAACGATACTATGGACGTCTTGTCTTACGCTCTGCTCGCGTGGCCGAAAGCGAGACCTTCTCGCGTTCCCCGCGACTTCTCCTATGACAGCTTGTACGGACCTGGATCGGACATCATCGACTACAAGCACACAGATAATCCTTGTGAAAGGTACTTTTCCGACTTGGGCAATCCCTCTGTTAGCACCCTCCTCCAAGACGTCGATGGTAACATCAAGGACCTGAAAGCCAGGATCAAGTCGGATCCTGACGGTCTCAGCTTGCGTGGTCCTCTCGTCGACCCCGATTGGGATGGTAAAGCGGATCCCGATACGTTTGACGATCTCTTGCGATCCGCCGAATCCGGCCGAAAGCCGTGGAAGCTCAATCCGGTTAATCTATATTGGGCATCTCGATACCACCGCCAGAGCTTCGACGCTTCGCGCAAGATCGTGCGCGATTTCTTGGCGCATATATGCGTCAAACGCGGAATGCAAACCAAGTTAAAACTCCCGGACGGTACCGTCGTGACACCCGGAGACGACATCAAGGGCGCAATATTTAGCATCCACAACGTGCGACACGTCCCACGGGATCAGCGACGCTTGGACGAATTGTGGGAAGAATGGCACCCCCAGCTGTATTCTCCAGATTCCGAATCGGACAAGAAGGGGGATACCCCGAGGGGGAAGGGCCTGGGCGGCCGACCACCAAAACCTGCCGCCAAAACCGGCCGTATCAACATGCGGGCTTTCCGCCACCTGCTTCTACCGGCCTTCGATCTTAGAAATGATAAGCTACTCCAACCTTCCAAGGATCTGGCAGCGCTAGTCGCCAAGATCCACGCCGACGAGGCCGATATCCGCCTCTCCACGAATATTTCCAAACTGGAAAACGACAGCGCTATCCAAACGGGCGGCCAGTTCGTACATACTGCGAGGTTGGGTTCCAATCAGGCATATTCCTTGGCCACCGGATTCGACGACGGCGGCGCGGGTTGGCTTTTCGAAACATTGAAGCCTTCGGAGAGCTTGTCCGTCCCTGGCTCCAGGATTGCCTTCATCAGATGGCTAGTATACCAGTCGCCAATCATGGCGAGGGTCATAATTCAGGTTCACGAGTGGATGAAGCAGCCCATCGGCCCAGACCGCCTTCCGAACCGGGTTGTCATCATGGCGGTCATGCCTTGGGTCCAACAGTAAGTTATCTCCCTCCCCTGCGCACTTTTGGAACGGTCCCATCGCAGAGCTTTGCGACGGCGCCGTTCCAAAACCCCCTTGGCTTGCTCTCTACTAACTACTTTATAGGGACCTCGTCCTCTGTCTGGATATGTTCGGCTGGAACGTGGCGAGCATCCGTTCCGACCACACAATGCACGAGAGAAATCGTATGGTCGCCGACTTCAACAATCCCGATTCTCAAGTCGATATACTGGTCACGTCAATGGAACTGTCAGCATTTGGCCTGAACTTACACAAAGCATGCAATAAAGGTATTGTCGTTCAGTGGCCATGGAGCGCCAACCACCTCATACAGATCCTCGGGCGTCTCCCACGCATAGGCCAAGCTCGAGTTGTCGAATGGATCATATTTACGGTTCCCGGTACGATGTATGATCGGATGGAAACGATTGTCTGGTCAAAATACATCCGACAGCTGGCTGTTGAATCTAAAATTAGTGAGATGGTGCATGGAGTCCTGGCGGAAATCGCCGGCTACAGCATCCTCTATAATATGTTCGACATGCCGCATCACCGCTATTTATGGGACAGGAATGCCTGGTACTTGGATAGCAGGACGACCATTGATAAGAAAATGCGCCCTCAGCGCTTGTCAATGTTCTACCGCGAGCTCGGGCAGTTCATCCTGAATATCGATTCCGGCGCCCTCTCCGACCAAGATCGTACCGCCTTTAGCGATCTCACCGGCAGATCTAAGGAAGATATACTTGCAGGCGCAGTCATCTGGCTGCGACATCATGACCTTGTAAGCGACGAAGGCGGAAAGGCGGAGTATCCGGAATTGACTTGGACGTGGCTCGCGGATAATTGCCTCATGGCAAATATCGTTCCTAAGTTGCGAAACAAGTGGATGTCGAGGTATCTGCCTGATCAAATACTTGATGCGCTCAGCCCACAGCCGCCGGAATCTCGAGGTCGACCTACGCACGATAAGGCTGAACTTTCCCGTAAGAAACTCAAACAGCTTACCGGGGCGAAGTCTTATGACAGTGATGATTCCGACATGCCCAACGCCGACAGTGAGGACTCGGACGCCGACAAGGCTTTCCCGACTCCGTCTCGTTCACATGGTGGCACTCGAAAGCGGGACCGCCAACTTTCCGATACCGTTCAAGACTCTGTGGTCAAAAGGAACAAGCTTGACCAGGTCCCTACGGACCCTACCTCTGAACAATCTGAGACATCCCATAATGATACTGATGGTGAGGCCTAATCTAATCATGCTTGAAACTCAGAGCCAACATTTTACAGGTAACACTTACTCGGGCGACGCTGTCGCCACTTCAAGTCAAGACTACAGCCGGTTGAGTGAGACCGAGGCTGTCGAACATATGGCAAGGCAAATGGGATGATGCGAAGCACTTTTGCAACGGTGCCGGCGGGAAAAGTGCTTCTGCGGCAGTCTTCTGGGGTGTGGCTTTCTCGCAATGGGTTTTATCGAGACTACTGCGCTATTCTTACGATTGGGGGCACTGTCGTGCCCCATCTGGCCTGTACTCATAACAGGCTTTTGCAACGGTGCCGGCGGGAAAGGTGCTTCTGCGGCGGTCTTCTGGGGTGTGGCTTTTTCGCAATGGGTTTTATCTATACTACGGCGCTATTCTTAGGACTCGGGGCCCTGTCGTGCCCCATCTGGCCTGTACTCATAACAGGCTTTTGCAACGGTGCCGGCGGGAAAGGTGCTTCTGCGGCGGTCTTCTGGGGTGTGGCTTTTTCGCAATGGGTTTTATCTATACTACGGCGCTATTCTTAGGACTCGGGGCCCTGTCGTGCCCCATCTGGCCTGTACTCATAACAGGCTTTTGCAATGGTGCCGGTGGGAAAGGTCCTCATGGCTATAGACTTTTCATCTTTTATTTTAGCTCGACTACTGCGTTGTTCTCGGCCTTCCGAGCACCCACGGATACACCCAACCCAGTCTGCCTAACGGACTGTTTCGAACGGTGCCATTCTGAGAGCTACCATGCTCGACTCGGTTTGCCTAACCGACTTAGAACATGGAGAGCACCTTCATCAATAACTATATAGCTATTAGGTAGTTTACACAAATTTCCCCACACTGCATTGATAACATGTGATCGTTTGTCTTTGACCATATGCAACTGATAATTTAACTGCTTGCAATTCTACGTTTATGTAAATCTAATACTTGAACCTAATATCTTAAAAGAAGATACTTGGTAATACTTGTATCTTACTATGTAATCAGTTACATTTATACCCATATCGTGCTGAAAGATACGGTATATGAGGTGTTGACTTGTATATTAACTTGTCTAACTAGCTACATGAGTGATGGGGGAAGCCATCCTTTATATACACGTTACAGCTGAGATCCTTATGTACTGTACCTGAAGCTGTCCCTTGACCATTCATTTCGGCATATCGTACCTAGGTAATGTTATATTTTTCATTATATAGTACTAGGCACTTTGTTGCAAATATTGCTACCTAAATACAACACCTTATTTTATTATATATTAAACGTGCTAGGGACAACGAGCCCTAGGAATTAACTGGGATCACCCATACAAATAGGTCTCACAGATAGATCTGCTTATATTTGTTAGATAAAACTGCAGAATCAAGATTCAGATGATTGTATTGAAAAATTCTGTTGTCTGGAACAGACAACAGATGCAAACGAATATAATTCTTCAAACGCACTCTCTGGTGGTGTCACGTGAGTGACACCACCAGAGAGGGTAGTCACATGAAATCCACGTGACTATCTGACAATATTTAACACACTCATTCAGATAACCTTGTAGTAGTCATCTTTATCAATATACATACTCTTTATTCAAGGTTTGAATAGTGGCATTTTCATTGACGACTAAAATAGACGCGATCTTAGATTGCGTTAAGCGGCCACAGCAACCACAGCCGCGACAACCATCACCAACCCCCTCAGAGCAGCCACAGGCACCTCGACAACCAACACCACCTGTGACCCCTAAGCCGACAGTTTCAAAGAAAAAGATCCAACGAAAGCCAAAGGAAGAGACTCCAACGAGGACATCACGTCTAAGACCAAGACCACCCCTGGTTGTCAATTGAGTATACACCTTTTTTCGTTGTGAAAGGGGAGATGCGTCCGCATGATATCAGAGCTCATTTCATTGTGTCAACATTGCTTAGACATTATGAGTTAGATTAAGATCGCGTATGGATTGATGGATTGAGGATTGAGGATTGCGATGGTTATGTCGAAGGAGGACGTCACAGGAAGTTGACGTCAGGAACCACATGATAGCTATGGCAGAGCAGAGCAGAGCTAACCTCATTGGAGGATTGACGGAGACGTCAATTCTTTCTTTGTTGTTGAGGGCAGATGATAGGCAATGCAGCTAGACACGATTATGTAATGGCTCCACGCCATACATACATATCTCCATAGCTCACAGAGTAGCTGACACTCTTCCTAATACAACTCATTCATACACAATACGTACAATCCCAACATTTATGTAGGCCGTTAGGCTTAATGTATTGATTCCTTAATCAGCCCTGTCAATTGCCTTGCAATCCGTAACATGTGGTTTTTGGACGCCTCACTATATAACTTGCTCCTGCCTTACCTATCGTTCGTACCATTCCTGCTAAACCCTTTCAAAGCTTTGGGATTAATAGTAAAAATATCCGCGATAGGAATTTTAAATAGGGATCTTCAGTTCGATACAATAGCCATCGTGAAACTAAGGTATATAAAAGTTCCTAAATACGATTCGATCATTATCATTTTTTTCAAGGTTTTCAATAGATTGGCGTTTACTATTGAATGGCCCAGTAGGCCTACCACCTACAGCAGTAGAGCAGTCCGTATTATGTACATTTGGCCAGCCGTCTGCGGGGTATAGAACACTGTCTCAGCAACTGTCTTTAGTTGTCAACATCATGTTGACAGTAATTTCAAGTGAATTTGTAACTGACGTAACATGCTGTTAGCTGTAACAGAGTGCCAGCCAAGTGAGACAATGTCCCGTACGTGAGAGTGGCAAGAACCCACATCCACACCACATCCACACCACGGGAACAGGGTAACCACCTAATATAAGGGTATCCAAGTGGATAGGACCTTCTATTCAAGGAGCCTGTTCCTGCCAAGACGCATTCAGCAACCCTCTTGCCATTGAACATCATGTTCAGACCTAACACGATGTTTACCTTAGGGGGTGGGGGGCAAAGAAATAAAAGAAAAAATATATCTCGCGATACTCAATTGCGTACAGGGCCTTAGGGACATATTATACCAATATAGGATATACAGGATCACATGGAAAAGTCAGATATACAGTCACGATGCAATCACTTGAACCTAGAGCTACAGGTCTACAGGTCTACGAAGGCTTATACAGTCACTGACGTAATCAGAGCTATTGGGATATATAACACGTATGCAGGTAGCTCCTGTATGGCAGGTTCAGTGTGTATGGGCAGGTTCAGTGTGTACGGGCAAGTGCAACGCGTACAGGTAGGTGCAGTGTGTATGGGCAGGTTCAGTGTGTACGGGCAGGTTCAGTGTGTACGGGCAGGTTTAGTGTGTACGGGCAAGAGCAACGCGTACAAGTAGGTGCAGTGTATATAGCTGCAGTGTGTTGGATAGGTGCAGTCTGTATAGGTGCAATACCCTGATAGTCTGTTAGGTTCCCCTCCCCCTCCCAGTAATGTAGTTCGTTCTTGCCAATGTGCATGTATACCTATCTTTCCAAGTCGGCCGTACCTGCTTAAAGTTTTTGGTCCTGCCAGCGCTTGAATCCTAGGATTTAACGCCCTCATATTCTATCAGCATCGCCGCCCCACGTTGTTCATTTACTTTTCTATCTTTTTCACACCACCACCCTCTCCCATCCCCCCCTCTCATCATCACCATCCCTCCCCTCAATCCTCCTCTTCGGTCTACTGGCGCCAGCGGAAAACTGCCTTACGTGTTTCCTCGTATATCTGCAATCCTAGGCGTGTGTAGTCTTCGTAGTACGAGTTAACCTTCATGTCGTCGACCATGGCAGCAGCCCACCCTAATCCTCATGTACGTCTTCACTGGCGACAACAAAAGGCACTCGTCTTCTGTTCTCGCGATACGTGTAGTAACATCATCCACAATACCACCACTACTATTCGAAACCATCTCTTTCAATGCAATTTTGGACTTCGCGCTCACGAAGTCGATTCCGCGATCAAGTTCTTATCCGACTCCAACGCCATCGATAACCTCACGGCTGACTCTTTCGCCGATTGGTTTAATGGTTTCCTGTTTGAAGGCCCTATTGAACCCATACCCGAATTGCCAATAGCCCCGTTCGATGTTCTTGGTTGCGCTTATTGTTCGTACGGAGTAAGAGCCAGCAACAACATCAAAAATCACTGCAAATCCTCCCATCCGGACCAACCCATCAAGTACTCCAAATGTATCGCCCAAGCTTTCCAATGTGGGAAATCATTGCGTTACGTGCAGGTTACGCGCAGAACAGACGTTCAGTACCAATCCATCGGGTCTCTTTTAGGTAATTATCTTGATGATGACCTTGACGATGTTTCAAACGTGGCGTCGGTCGTGCCTGTTTACCAGGAACCGAACATATGGTTGGAACGTCAAGGCTTCGCTAAACATCTCGACGGGCGCGATCTCAAAACTATGGTGAGCCTGTTGAAGAATGACAACCCTGAGTCCCCCGTCCCGCACTTTATCGACCATCTCAAAGTCGTATGTGCCACAGCCCAAGCTTCGATTTCTTCCACTCAGAACGACGTCATCCTCAAACAACTGAACCGTCGCCACTACCAGGATACGACGTACCAACCCTTCAATTTCACGGTTCTCGACAAGTCAATGGTTAAATATGTCAACACATGGACCTCCATCGCCAGTTATGTCGAAAGTCTAATCCGGTGGAATGACGATACGCAAGCGCCTCCTTGCGTTCTGTCGCCAAACCAAAGATTGGCATTCACTAATCTTACTAATGTGAATTGGTCTACAGCCACGAAGCGAGACAAAGACGCTGCGGTCTTCGATTTCGTGTGGTACCTCTGCAGCAATCCGGCTCGCCGCGACTCATTCCAAAATGTCGTCGTATCAACATGTGCTGTGTTAGCCATCGACCCCAAAGACTTCTCATGGAAGACAGCCACTTCTTACAACTCAACGCATTTTTCTGCCATTATCAAGGTATTTCTTTTTGTCGTTTACATGCGCGCCACCGCAGCGATGGACGATCAAAATTCGGAAGTTCGTCCTGTGCAGCCGTCTTGGACAAGTAAGTCATATTTTTACTTTGCTATCGATGCATCCTAACCCTCCCACCATATATGTCTGTAGAAGTCATTTTGAACTGTAAATGTATGTCGGAGTACTTTTGGAATGGCACCATCCTAATCGTCTCCAACGGCGCCATTCCAAAAGTACCTTGACACATATTTACAATTCAAAATAACTCTTACAGACGGGTTCATCTCATTAAGTACTCCCCCACGGGCCCATCCCAAAACCCTCTTAACCCCATCTATAAAGCCTCACATATGGCTTTTGGAACGGCACCATCCCAATGGCCTCCAACGACACCGTCTCAAAAGCCCTTTTGCCTCTCTATACATCCTCTCCAGTGGCTTTTGAAACGGTACCGTCTGAAAAGCCCTTTTGCCCATCTATACATCCTCTCCAATGGCTTTTGGAATGGCACCATTCCAATGGCCTCCAACGGCACCGTCTGAAAAGCCCTTTTGCCCATTTACACATCCTCTTCAGTGGCTTTTGGAACGGCACCATTCCAATGGCCTCCAACGGCACCGTCTGAAAAGCCCTTTTGCCCATCTATACATCCTCTCCAATGGCCTCCAACGGCACCGTCTCAAAAGCCCTTTTGTCCATCTATACATCCTCTCCAGTGGCTTTTGGAACGGCACCATCCCGAAAGCCCTTTTGCCCATCTATGCACCCTCTCAAATATATTTTAACATGGTCTCACCAAACACCAAATGCTATTTTACTGTCATAATTGCCAAACTGACCTCTCTTTGCAGACATCGAAACCCATTCCAACTACACAGATGATCTTCATGCCATAACGTCGATGATGGAAGGAGTCATGTACATTGGGGGTGGCAGCAGCCACACGACACCGCTGACCTGGGCAACACATGCGCAAATTATCTCCAAAGAATTCCGCCAGACTGCCCAACCCGAGCCAAATACAGAGTGGTTGGTCGATGGGGAATTGAAACTCATGTGTGACGGTGCGAAGTTTTCGCTGTCCACCATGACCGACTTCATGGCGGCCGCGATCAAAAATGTCCAGCAAACGCTTCATGAATTACTTCTTCAGCCTCCAGCGCAATTTTCGGACGTATCCAACATGTCCTCGTTCAGTACGCCGGTGCCACCCGCCGACGATATCCACGATGACCGGAATAACAGAACTATGCGCTATTCATTCTTACAGCATTCTCAGAATCAAGGATGGGTGCCCATCGCTGAGAAATACCTCTTGGACAAACTCGATCAGGACCAGAATCTTAAAAACGACTGGTATTCCGGCAACTCCATCGCGCTTGGCAGAATCACAAATTACGAAAAGCTCGTAAATCGGTTCAAATATCAACTAGCAGTCGCCATTCATCTAACCTCGGGGCAACCAGCCAGGCGTACCGAATTACAAATATTGAGGTGGCAAAACACTCTTCAGGGCGGCCTGCGAAACGTCATGATTTGCAGCGGAAAAGTCGCCACGCGGTCCATCTGGTACAAACGGCGCTGGACCGCCAAGGTTGAAGTTCCCGTCTGGCGGTTTCTCCCTTCCAGTCTTGGCAACGCCTATGTCATCTACGTCTCGACGGTGCTACCTTTTCTCAAATGCATCCTCCGCGCAAGGGGACAAATTGGCACTCTATCCCCCTTTCTCTTTTCCCAGGATGCTCTATGCCGTGAAACGGACAACATAGCCCTGATTAAAGAGGATAAATTGTTGACGAGGCCCTTGGGAGAATTATGCGAGCGAACAATAGGCCAAAAACTCAACGTCCAAACCTACAGGCACGTTGCGATCGCGTTCTCCCGTAAGCACATGCTAGGCCGGTCCGTCTGCGACATTCTGCAGTCCGAATCCCGAGACGGCGACGAGGATTATTACAACGACAAGGACAAAGACCTGATCGATGCTACCCACTCTCAGGCCGCACATTCAGCCGGCATCGCCGATCTCGTATACGCGGTCGAGTCGGATACTGCTGAGCGTTTCAATCGATTCTTCGAAGCCTCTGTCCAATGGCATGTCCTCTTCAGCTTGGAGTCAACGTCTCGGGGCATCAAACGACGGCGCGAAGACACATCAGTCGATCTCGCCCAGGATGAACAACTATGCCGTCTCGCTCTCCTGGAAAAGCTGACCACGGAGAGCAACATGCGGACCATGATGCGCGACGCTAATATACGCATGCACACTCATCAGCGTGATCTGTTCAAGGCCATGCATAGTACCCGAATAGTCATCTACGTTGTAGGCACCGGGGGTGGTAAGTCAATCGCTTTCTCGCTCCCCGCCTACGTCCAACCGGAAAGCCGCACTGTCGTCATTCAACCTACGAAGGCGCTGCAAGATCATACGCATCGCCGCCTCGCGAGCCTAGGCATCAGCTCGTCCATCTGGGACTCTCGATCTAGCGTCCCCGCGGCTTCGGTTATCTTGGTCACCCCGGAAGGCATGTCGTTCCACGAATGGAAGGCCTTTATCACAATCCAAAACAGCCGACATCAGATAGATCGCGTCGTGATGGACGAAGCGCACGACGTCTTGCTAGCCACAACCCAATGGCGGCGCAGTATCATGGAAATTCGCGCGGATATGAACGCCATATCGCACCGTCAGCTTTTCATCACCGGCACGCTGCCCCCTAGCCGCCAGGCCGAATTTTTGGCGAAGCTCCAGCTCAACGGTCTGCCTAGAGACCAGCTCGCCATCTGCCGCAGCGATACCGTGAGGGATAACCTCCGCTACGAGTTCGTAGACTACAATATCGGGCAAGAGATTCCATCATTCATCAAAGCCATGCTCGACGATATCTCAGCTAGAGGACGCCGCGCCATCATCTTCTGCAAATCCATCCCGGATTGCGAAACCGTGGGCAAACAGTTGGACATCCCCGTATACCATCGCAGCAAGCAGCCCGCCGACCTAGACTCGGCTCTCGCCCAGTGGGATGCCAATCACGGGAGTTTAGTCTCAACCACCGCTCTGGCATACGGTGTGGACTACCCCGACGTGTCTCTTGTCGTCTGCCTCGGCGCCTTCGACATGTTGACACTGTGCCAGCAGTTCGGTCGTGCCGGTCGCGATGGAAGTCCCGCCGTCGTGATGCTTGTAGCCTCCCGGAACCAGCTCGACCCGGAACTATTTAACTTTGCTGACGCCGTATGTAAACGCGACGCCATCAGCAGATATCTAGATGATAAGCCCTTAACCTGCGGACCTCTGCATAATCAGTGTGCGGGCTGCGTAGCTCGATGGACCGAATCAGTGCGATCTTCGTTTTCCGCGGGCATGCCTCCAGCCTTTCGCAGTACCCCAGGACCGGCCGTCAGTTCCGGTTACCCTACCCCGATCTGTTCGGCCTTGAGTGTGCCCGGGTCGGCCGAGACGATAGATTCACCTATCCGCCAACGACCGTTTACATCTATAGCGCCTACGGTCCCCGCGGCGACGTCATCTCAGACCCCGGATCGTCACCGCTATCACGTCTTAGGGTCGCCTAGTCAGAATATCCCCCACGCCGGCTCGGCCTTTCAGATATCGCCCGTGTCGCCGACTTCGGTTCTTCCTAGCTTCAACGGCCTTTCCTTCGTCTCCCCTACACGCGGCCCCACGACTCATGCCGCATCCGACTTGGCTTCTCGGGTGCATCAACTCGCAGACGAAGCGTCCGACGCTCGCCGGCAGCGTGACGAAGTGCAAGCCAAAGCAGCCTAGGTGGCTGCCCATCTGCACAGATTCCGCGAACATCTGGACTTTTTATCATCCGGTTCTCCTTGCCCCCTGTGCTGCGTCGATGGAACTCTGCGCGCGAATCATTGGCTGTCTAATTGCGACGAAGCCAAATCCGACGTGAAGCCCGCATTCGACACGATAAGAAAACTATTCAAGGACCCTTACAACCCTAATCGACTGGAGGCGTTCTCGGGATGTTTCGTCTGCGGCTTACCCCAATCGGACGGATGGTGCGATAGACGGGCTACGCATTCAAACAAGTGCAAATACGGATTGGCGTTCTAGGAAGTGGCCGCCGTTATCATGCTCAGGTATCCAGCCCAATTTGACCAGTCTATCGCCGAGTTGGGCGGGCCTCCCGGATTTGCCGCTGAACGCACAGCTTATGGTGTTCTCGGGAACGGATCATCCTCGACATCCGCGGGGAAATGGCTGACTAGGCGTGTGAAGTCGGGTAATGTGGAAACATCAAACTTTGTAAGGGCCGTGGCCGTGGCACATGCGTCTGTGGTGGGTTGGACGCCATCGACTGTACTGTGAGTTTGCGGTGGGATGCCATAAACATTTTACCGGCCTTCCGTGGCTGGTTTTTGAAAGAGATGATGTATCATTAATCGGGTATGGAGCTCTACTAGACCAACAAAGTAGTACCTTAACAGGAGGGTCGCGGGTACGCAAAGCACATTTAGATCTGTAGCTGATAGATAATCCTAATTCCTAATGCATCCAACAGATATTCGCGTTTAATAAGAATACGCAAGTTGTGAACTGTGAATTTTCTAGGACCTTGTGGTGGTTTTGGAACGGCACCATTCCAAAAGCTCCTTTTGCCATAGATTCTGCAAATTTTGTCAGTTTCGACCTATCTCGAAAATCCGATGGACTCTAACGAATCTGATACATTTAGGTACAGATTTAACTACTGATGCTAAAGCAGCTGACATAGACGTTTATATATATAGATGGATACGCACGGTGGGCCATGAATGAGCATATTTCGTCCGCTCTAGGACGTCCGATAATATCAACATAAATGCTGTCGGACCTAACCCACCTCAACCTTATTCAACTGTATCTCTTAATATGCCTTACCTACTTCCGCTCTACCATTAGCAATTACCAATACCCCATTTGTATTCAAAATACCAACTTCACATATAAACCGCTTCGGAACCTTTGGAACGGCACCATTCCAAAACCTACTTTTGTTAACACCTCCCCCTTATTTACTTATAGTTTTACGATACCCCTATTTCAAAACCTGGATTTGTATTTCCGCGGGACGTCTTAATCATTTATAGATACCTATACGTACCATTCTCTCTATATGCGCCATAATAACTCAAGATTTAACCTATGGAAAGAAAATGAAATCCGACTATTACAGAATATTATACCGCGCGGTTTATGTCCGACCAGGCAATAGCCCCGGTAATCGAATGGTTACCGTCTGCCCGAATCCTCCCCCACAAGGTCGAATTCACAGTCGTTGTCCTTTATTGCAACGAGAGCGACCCAGTGCTGCCAGCCAGCCACCCCGCGTTCCCTCCTATGAGGTCAATCGAAACGCTATACGGTGAAGGTAAGCAGATCCGAAAACGGGCATTTGATGGGAAAGACTTGAGATCTCGAACAGCAGTCTCCAAGCTCTCTACCTCGTCTCGGAGCTCGCTGGTAAAAGAGGTATGCATGTACGTTGGAATGTGTTGGGAGTTATCACGGTAGACTTCTGCGATATGGTCTATGGCTCGCCGTCTTAGGGGTATTTGTCTACGGCATGCTTCCAACTGCTTTAGATTACCCTATGAAGGACTTATCTTTAGACGCTTTCTACCTTCCTTTCTCGTTCCATATTAGCATGATAACTGTTGCGTGATCCTTTGTTTAGCCTTGTAGTTTCGGCTCGGTCGTCGATCCGGCGTGGCAGCCTATACGGTTCTTAACTATAATTATCATATGGATATGGAGGCGGTAACGGTTTAAAGCGACTCGTTTAAAAGGTGGAGTTTTCTGGATGGGCTTCTGGTGCCAATGCCACAGAGTCTCACCAGAATCAAGAATGGGCGGCGTTGTTGGTTCGGGACTTTGGCTTCAAGCCTTCGGGGATCCGGTAATAATTAGACTTTTGGGACCGCCGATAACTACTGGTTTGTCAAACCGGCTGACTGGCGGCTTTCACCCGACCGCGGACGCCTCTGGCAGGCTTCGGGGCTCTCGTGTAGATAGGTCGAGTTTGGAAGGCCAGACCTGAGTCGGACTTGCTCGTCGAGAGGATCATGTGTCGGAGCGCGGAGCAGGGCGTGGACTGGGAGTCCTCGTGCAAAGGAGCTATCCTAATTGTAGTGAATGAGCAGCAGGATATGGTATATGGTTAATAACGGATGAGGTGAACTTGAACTGAGAGTCCACATCTAAAGGAGCCATATTGACTGCGGCGAACGGAGGGTAGCACATGGCAAGTTGCGGTCCCGAATCTACTAGATGACGAAGAACCTCCGAGCCCCGAATCCGACGATGAGGAGCATCGCCGACCCTAAGTCGACGAACGGTGACCAAGACAGCTATTTAATAGCACTCCTATGAGATCCATGCGGCTTATCGGCAACTTGAACCCTCGATACATAAGCCATACCTACATCACTGCTCCGTAACGGCCTTCGTGTATAAGCTAAAGAGGAAAAGCGCCTACCTCCCTTGCCATATCGTACCCTGTCCCATCGCCCTTTGTAGATAGTGCCCAGATTCTTGCCTGGTGTTGGTTCGTATGGGATCGTAAATTTCCCGATGGCATGCCCGCGAGTCCTCTTCACAAGACCATGCTACCGGTCGGACTCGGAGGGTATTTAAATGCGTCAGACCTTCTTCTTAACAGTCCTCCTTCGCCCTCAATACGACCTGTCCGACTCTCCTACCCTCGTTGCCGATAATGCTCTACTAATGCATTAAACCGACGTCGCCGCCTCGGTCGCGTTAGGGAATGTCCGCCCGTCACCAATCTCAATATATCTGGTTCGCTCCACGTCCACTGCCGCAGGTAATCTCGTAGGACGTTATAGCGATGGTGACTACATCTAGGCATATCGTCGCCGTTATTGCCGGGCCAAGTTCCGTTGTGGCTATTCCGGATGTTCATCAACCGCTTTTATCGGTGCCGTCGCTACTTGTGGCTCCACTGTCTATTCAACAACTAATTAACGGTATCATACAGCTAGTTGAAATTAACATGTCGTACGGGGTTTAGAGAAGACACGAGGCGTGCGAAAACGGCACGTGCTGAGAGATAACCGTAGAGCTCTCTGCAGCCATGTATGATAGCCATCGTTGCTGACTCGTGATCGGAAAATCCGCCGTAGAAAGATGCCAAGGGCGGGTAGCTAGGGATGAAATGCGACAAGATGGGCTCGAAGATTCGTTGAGTTAGTACGAAGAGGGCGCGTATGAAGACGTAACCACGAAGCTGTACAGAAAGGCGTTTCCAATTAATAGTGCAAAAGGCGATCGGATATGGAAGAGGTATTCTACCCTCGGATTCGCTTGTCTTTAAGCTACGCGACGACTTGCGATGCAAAACCTCCCATGCCCCGCGAGCGGATAGGGCCAGAGGAAAGCATTGCTTTGCCGTCCGCTACTGTATCCGCGTTCGTGCGAGTTGTCGTCGAGATGGCGACTATTCTCAAGTCTCCTTGTATTCATCGCTGCTATCAGAGCCGCGAAACCTCTGGTATATCCGCACGTTATGTCTCTCGTGGCGGAGGCCTCTCCAGTAGCCCTTAATTCCTTATATCGCTTGAAATAGTTAGCGAGTATCTACCAGTGGTAACGATCACGGAAAGATATACGAGACCTAAAGGTTATGTATTCGTGGTTGCGTGCTTACAGTAAAGATCTTACCTCCTCGTACCGACCTGAGGAATAGTATTTTCCTGGTATTTCCGGCCCAGTACCGGCCCAGGCGATTAAGACACGCTGACGGCGCGAAGAGACAGATCGAACACGCTTGGTTGTCACGACAACGTAGCAGGATGATGTGTGTGCGGCGTATGTAGGCAGATGGTAGTTAATGCGGAGTGAAGGTAGGTAGGCGATCAAAATGCCGTTCGTATTGTTGTGGCGCCGTGAGAAATTGCCCCTTCTTCCCTATCTCGGTATACCAGTTAACGTTTTCATACGCGGTACGCTCTAGGTACTCTAACTTCTGTTTACTTATCGGGTTGCAACTTAGAAATTGTCATTGTGGGGTTAGTAGAGTGCGCAAATAGAGCGGACCGTGACTTGTTCGTATGGCCTAGGTAAACATGAGGCATATCTATACCTTAAGGCAATATTCTTAATCCGTTACACCTTCCTAGCCGCTTTCTTTCGCGCTCTCCGCCCCCCCCTTTTACTTTTTTTTTGCTGGGAATCATTGAATATTCACTATAGCTCAGCGGGAAAAAGAAATGTCCCCCTTTTGACGATATATTCCTGAGGTAATCCGAGACCACCTTCTCTCCTCGGTATCTATCATCAACGGTGCCGTCGCAACTTCTGCCCATGATAGACGGCCCTAGGTCCTAGCAGTAGCGATCTTATATGTCGAGTTTTCAGAAGCGGTAATAATACCGATCTCTTTGACCAACCAACCGTTACTGACATTCATAATCTAGCCAGCCTCTGCGTCAATTTCTGTACAAGTAACTCAATGACCAATCCCTCCATCTTGGGTCTGTCAGCCTGACGAAGTCCTTCGGCATTCTGCAGCTGTCAGCAGGAAGCCGTCTCCGCGGGAGTCTGTCGAGCACGTTTCCAAGCAGCGGTGTCTCTAATACGCCTCCTCTCTCTAGATCTGGTAGCCGTAGGATTACATTCCGGGAAACCGGCATGGCCTGCTACGACTTCCCTACTTCCGGCTCATCGACGATGTGATACGGACCTCCACATCTATCCTTTTAGTAGTAGGCAAACTCTACTTATTTATACATTGCCGTGATGAGTCTTGTCTAATCTATCCCTAGCCCAGTCTTTCCACTATTCATCTCGGAAGCTAGCATGGCACTGTGTTATGTTGGGCCCACACCACGATCGGCCGGCCAGCAGCAGACATAGTTAATCGTCGACCCGATAAAGGTAGCCGACGGCTTCACATCATGCTTCTGCTACTTGTATGTTGTCGTGGAAAAGTGAGGAACTTTGACCTCTGCGCCCGAATCGCCGGTCAAGGCCCCTTCTATCAATATCGTAATATCCTAATACCAAAAGCTTCGTGTGAAGTGTTCACGACGACCGTTATCTTCGCGCCGCGTGTGATATACTTCAGGTGTGATCGCGCTAGTTGAATAGCAGGTAGACACGATGACTGATATGGGTGTCCGCCTCTAAGTCGTCGAGACGAACTCGGACGACGCGAGAGCCTGAATTTCGGCAAGCGAATGCTAAGCGTTTGAGCATGCGTCGCCCCCCTCCCCGAATCCAAAGCTGGCTGGCCGGAAAGGTACCTACGTCGAGGTCATCAGGTACTTCTTGAAAAGCATCATCGACGTCGGTGGCAGAGTCGCACGAAATAGCCCCGATCGTTTCCCCATCGGCGAAGGCTAACGGATAGGCACCTCTACTTCATCTCTTTCCTCTGGCTCCTTATTTATAAGCACCTTTCACATAAGACCTTCCTCTCCCGATCCTGCGGCCGCGAATGGTGTATTTTTCAGTGGCTTGGTTATCCGCGGCGAAGTCAACACGGCTCACCAACGGCCCCATAATCCCGATCTCATCGCAAAATCTTGTTTTCGATAAAACAAAGCATCCACTTAAGCCCGAAGGATGCCCATAGAGAAGAGGCGTATGCTCTTAACTGGAATCCTCAAGGCGAGCATTATTTGGTATTGGAAAGCGAGGACGAGACAGTCCGCGTCTAGTACGTCTCCGCCATAGTAACATTATACAACGACATACTGGCCGTATCAAACAAGAATCTTAGATCATTCCAGAGTGGCAATTTCGCCCGCCAATTCGCTCGTCGCACGAGTTGGGATCTTATAACCCGCGTCCTTGTAGGGCAGGCCGGAGTTTCTTTGAACAATATGATCTTATCGATCTGCCCCGAGAAATCCACAACCTGTAGTCTACATTTTTTAACCATAACAAGATCTACTATTCCCGCAGCCGGCCGATTGTACTATACGACCTCTTTGACTATTAAGCCTAGAAAGCTGTTTCGCCAACGCTGCTTAACATTTTACCGTAGCGACTTACCTACCAGCTTATCGGGAATGGAAACTCACTAACAAGATTGACGCTTGCTCTAAATTCTACCAGGTTGAGTTAGACGGCATCACTTTTACTCCTTTTCTGGCAACCGTCTGCCCTAATTCTGCACGTAAAGCTGCACACGGGACGGCTGGCCATGTACAGTCGTAACGGGCCTCTTTTTATGCGCAATGGTGTAACCCGGATTTAGCGTTTCGACGTTCTCGTTCTGTCGATCAGATCAACTATTCCATACACTCCCCAATCCATGGTATCAATTCAGCTCTTACACCGTCAAGGCCAGAGGCTACGGAATCGTCTCGAGATCCACCCCATTTACAAGCACTATGGCAAACGTTCCAATTAATGTCCTTTTGCACTCAGACCTGATAATTCAGCAGATCTCGGGACAGTTCCATAGCAACCCCAAAATTGCCGTTAAAGGTCGCGGACATCACACCTGTCGATAAAGATCATCTCTGACCCTCGCGTACCTGTTTTAATACTATATCGTTTCACTAACACCCTTCACCTCCACCTAGCGGCAAGGAAAGTTACATCAGCGGACGAGATGCCAAAGCCATCGTACAGTACGCGTACAAGATGCGCAGAGGCTATTCTGGAGTGACTTATAAGATACCTAGGAAAATGGCCTGGATTTACCTATCTTCGTTGATAACCTCTTATTCCTATGGTTAGGATCGACAATCGTTATCTATTTTGAAGCTACTTCGTCTATCTCCCTCCTCTTCGGGTGAATGGAATGATCTCAATCTTTGACCAGCCGACGATGACATTCCCTATACGAGTCACTAAGAACCCTTTGTGTTGGTCACACAGTCACCTTTAGACCATCCGTTATACAATGAGGACGGGAAGATCCCTCAAGGTCGAGACCGCATATTGCAAGCGTTGCCCCAAGGACGTGTGCGACTACTGCATATCCTTCGAGAAATGGAGTTACGACAACACCCCGTTGAGAGACTTGGGCGGCGGCGAAGCAGAAACCCCTGGCAATTGAATACATAACCACGACCGGAAGATCCCTCCATGTTGACTTTAGTGAGTCCTAATGCCAGACCATAATATCCCGTTTCTCAGCTCTCCTACCTCTCCTACCTCCACTATCTCCCCTCCCCCAACCATAATGTAAGAACCCATCCTTAATATTTCCCATGTCAATTCCTTCCATACTCTCACATCCTTATCTATCTTTCGTTGCCCGCTCGCTACGTCTGGTCTTTGGCTTAACCCCATCATCAATCTCAGCTCGTGGGAGGCAGAGTCTTATTCTGCTTTCTTTTTATCATCCTTGCTCACACTCAGCTGTCTGTATGCGTCGCAGGACGTGGTCTGGCTCAACATCGTATACGCATGTAGGTAATTAAAAGTATTGACGTTTACACGCACGGTTAGAGAGGTATCTAGCGAATTAATGTTATCTAGCACATAGTTTACATTGGATTATGCCTGCGCAATAGACAATCTTGTATCTTATTATCAGTCTTCGCATCTATTTATCCTCGTTTACTAATCTTAGGGTGTCTGTGTTATCCGCTTTTGACTTCGATGACTTCCCTTGTACATTCTCGTGATCTCGCATCGAGGCCTCCAGATCAAAACCCGCATTCCGATTCCCGGAGCGATATACCAAGTTGCTTAAGATGGGCAACAGGTCGTAAATCAATTCGGTGATTTATACCTAGGTGAAGGTATCTTGTTGCGAAGTTTGAGAAGCGGCGTTAGATTCTTTGGTTCATCCCCGAGGGTGGGGTCGGTCTGGGTTGCTTGTTGGCATTATAACACCTGTGTAGGGCGTCGATAGCCTCACACTGCGACTCGATAAACTCGACGGTCTCTCTAGTGTCATGTTCATATCTCCTTTGGCGCCGTAGTCCAGATTCCCGGCCCCTTTTTACATACGACAGCTGCACAGTCCAGATGACCTCCACGCCTTGTTGAGTTTTGAACAATGCTTCAAAGTGCGCCGCTCTATGTAGGATTCTCCGAGACACTCTCGAAATCGAGTCCAGGCCACCTCGGCATCTTTACAACAGCGTTCATTACCTTCGGCAACGTCCAATCTCTAATCGACTGACGGTGCCCGAGTGGGACCAGAATGCCGGGAATTCCTACGATGACAACCATGTCAATCTCCGGTACGCTGGGGCTTCTAATGTAAGGTATACTCTGATGGAACAGTTTAGTTGCGGCAAGACTCGAATTGGCATCGCCGTCGTCCTTAAGGCAGCTCACGGTTGAGATACCCACCCGTGGCAAACTTCATGGTTGATGCAGCTATGCAAGAAGCAACCAACGCAGGACGATTCGAAAAGCATGGAGGCTAGGAACGGGACACTTGCTGTGAATGGAACTTGTCTTGTTGTCGCCTGTGTAGGGTTAGTCGGCGTGTTCCTCCCAACCCAGACCCCAAAATGGACGGGGTCTTGTATGGGCCCCTTTTGACCATCCGGGCTTCTCCTTGGCCTCTTCTTGGGCTCTATTTCATGACCGATCAAGTCAGGTATCATGTGTAGAAATTGATAGGATACGGGCACCAGTGCCACTGACGTCTAATCGAACTTCCCTGTCCCAAATGCGCCTGTGCTCGATATCACTCTCGCCCAAGGCAGCTACTATGGCTCACACCGCCGAGGAGCGCACTAGGGCTGACACCAGGAGGTCCATCTGAATAATTGCAACCAACAAGGGTAGCATATATTTGTCCAATTTGGAGGGAGTTGAATCCTCCTCCTCTTTGGTCCACCGCGCGGTAGACTATGCTGGTCGCTGCTTGACCTGGTCCGTCAGTTCTTGTAGAGTTGTAAAGAACCGGTGTATCTAAGTAGTTCTTCCTACCGGTGATACGGTCCGTATGACGTGATCCGAGGCCCATAGCCTATTTAGCGATTAAGCATTCTCATAACGTACTTAATGAAGTTGAAGTGGAATAACTACTGGCGAGCTCACGGCTTGGTTCGGCCCCAGTTGTTAAATAGATGTGAGACCGGTGCTCTTCAACCATTCGGAATAGCGTAACGACTTTCGAGACTCCTGAACGCCAGCGAGTATACTGCTTCTGTATCAACAAACTACCTTCGTCATGGAGCTGGGCTCGTCCACAAGTATACTGTTCCATGCAGTAACGGAAGGTCGTGCGACGGTGACGGGCAACCGGGCTGGGTCGTGTTGAGGTGGTAGGAGTTTCCAGTCGCACATGGCGCTCCCCAGTTGAGCAACAGTAACAGTTCTTGCACCTGGTGCACGCTGAGCCGCCTTGCTCCAGCCGCCGCTGCGGTGATCTCATGATGTCGAAAGGCGAGGAACTGGGGAACGGTCGCTCCCTATCTCGTAGTAACTGAAGACTCAAGTAATTGTGGGTATAAGGTAGACTATTGGAGATGGGAGGGATCTACGTTGGAGATTAGGGGTTAGGAGCCAATAGTGCGTCGTTAGAAGGGAAGGTGATAAAAGCTAGTTATTCTGCAGCCATGCAATGCCCTTACGTACCTAGATGATGCGTTCAGGTCATCATGCCACAGAATCAGCTCTCTGTGGGCTGAATGGGAAAACTCACGTACCCCTAAGCTATTGCAGGTTGAGCTGTAACAAGGTGTAGAGGTCTAGAAGCAACGGGATGCCCCAACATGATAATTACCTAGGTTACCTAGGCAACACCTACGTATTCCCTTCTTGGGTTGCACAGCTTCCGAGACAGGCATGGGGACGTCAGTGCTGTCGACGAAAGCGATCCCGACTGATGAAAACTTGGCAAAGATGGCCACACGAGCAAAGGTGGCAATGTGCGAGGAGTAAGTTGGCCCCAGGCAATCCTAGTCACAAGTGGTCAGCCTTTGTTATGTATGTGACGATGGGCGATGTGTATGCTCTCGCACCTAAAGTCGAACTCTCGTCGGCAGGTTATCGGCTTCGTCAACCTTTTGCAAAGGAATCGTGGCCGCTCGGAATATGGGCCTTGGATTTCTCACGAGTTTGTCGAGGAGGCCGAGGACATCCTCGAGCGGCGCATCCGCTACGCGCAGCAGTTTGACATCGAGATATGAATATGACACCGAAATTACACGGACCCGACTTGAAACGGTGCTATATCTTGATGAGGCTGGAGATTCCCTTGTAGGGTGCACCTTAACGTCTTCTAAGTTCCGTGTTTATTTAGGTAAGGTACATAACTAAAGCTCTCATCCTCAACTTTATCGGCATCTAGTGTACCTTTGATTTAAGCTCTTCTCTGGATTTTCATGGTCGTGGTGGGGATAATGAGCGAGCTTTTTCTCGCTGTTCCTGGCGTCGTGACTGTCAGTGACCCTGGGCTAGTCCTAAAGGGATAGATGGGTGACGGATTCGTGTATGCTGGATATCGACTGGAAACGACTGTTCCGTATCTCTTGAACGTCGACAGGTGTGCTGTTTCTAGGTATATTTATACATCATTTGGGTGATCAGACCCGGCCTCCTCGCAACAAGCCTTCAACGCCAGGCTGGAGCGACACGTCCATGCCTGCTGGATATCGAGCGAAACGACTGGTCTGTGTTTCCTGAATGTCGATGAGATTGTTGCTCCTATATCTATATATCATTTGGGTGATCTTGCTCGACTCCCTCGCAATAAGGCCCCCTATCATCGTAAGGCGGCATATTATCAAGCTGTCGTAGGTTGCTATGACTGTTCAGCGGCAAGTCGGTCTTGGAGGTTAGGCTGGAGAAACTGGTCCGACTCTCCTGGATATCAACAGGCGAACTGCTTCTGTATCGGTCATCTTGGTTAGGCTCTTCCCCTCGCCGAAAGGCTGTCTGTCATCCCAACTCTGCAGTAGATTATCTAGCTGCCATAGGTCATTGCGGGCAATCGTGCCGCAAGACTGGTTGGTTGTATCTTCCCGCGAAAAGTTGTCTGTCATCCCAACTTGGCAGATCATCAAGCTGCCGTAGGTCATTGCAGGCTATCATGCCGCAAGACTGGTTGGTCACATCTTCCTGCGAAAAGTTGTCTGTCATCCCAACTCGGCAGATCATCAAGCTGCCGTAGGTCTTTTCACTCGACCCTAACAGGGCTGCTAGTATTCTTGCAAAGCTTCCATGTGGCAAGGATAGCAACAAGCGACAAGGATAGTGTAGCAGTAACAAGGAGAGTGGTAAGCAACAAGGATGAAGCAACAGTGAAGGGGTTGTCGTGACCAGCAGAGCCATAGGCGAGAAGGATAGTGTTGCAGCGATAAGGGGAGCGACAAGCGATGAATATGGCCTTGCTGTGACCAATGAAGTATTGAAATTCAAAGTCGAGAAAGAATATCAGATAGCTCCGGCCGAGCTTTGATGGAGCCTTTGATGTACTTCCGTTTCCATTGTTGACTCTAGAAAACGTTATTCTTGCCATGAGAGCTTAACAGACCCCAGGAGGTCTCCAAGACGTTCATACAGGATGACAAGCGTGAGATAGCTACGTCGAATACCTTCAAAGAAGCTGGGGTTTCTCTTCCGTGTTGTAAATGTCGTCTGGTTCCAAGGATGTTTCTCAGAAAGCTTCTCCGGGCCGTGCCAGAGGAGCCTGATAGGCCCCAGGATATATCTTGGGATATTCATACAGGGTGTCGCAGTAGCAATGTTAAATTGCCCCAGAGAGAAGCTAGGTAGGGTTGCTTTATGCATCAGCAACAACCTTTTGGCTTAAAGGCTATCTCTTGTAGCACTCCCTTCCCTTGCCAGAGGAGCCTAACAGGCCCCATGAAATCTGTCGGTGATGAGGGTCTCTAAAGAAATCTTGATTGGCCTTGAGAATTGAGAAGGTCCTCATGGCTCTCTTCGGAGCATTGAAGGCATGGTGCAATGAGGTTCAATCCTTCCCACCTAGCCTTTAACCTCCCCTTAAACCATGAAGGTAACAAGGATATCTTTGGGAAGGTAGCCACTATAGTGACACCGCGACATGGCTTTACTGTAACGCATTAGAGTCGAAATATTTAACCTCTTCTGCATGTGTACTAACCTTCACACTCAAGTCTTTCGCTCGAACTCATCGTCAGTTCCTCCATGGCTAATTCTTTATTTATCCGGTAAGCTTGACCAACTTCATAGGTTCCGGAACATGGTCGGGAAATGTTACTAAAAGGGGTCGCTTGGGTCGCGATGTGCTGAGTCGCTCCAAAGTATCCTAGTCTAGAAAATGGTCAGAACACGTTACTTCGGTATAACCACCTCTATGTAGGACGCAGTACAAGAGCTTTAACTTACCTATCGACCCTGTGAAGGAAAGTATAGTGGCAGGGAGAGTAGGAGAAATCGATGAGAGTGGAGAGCACGGTCTCTTTTCACGGCGCCTGACTTCGGTGACTTTATCAGATACATTCCTTGTCCGTTTAGCAGAATTTCCACAACGAAAAAGTGAGCTTAAATGTATGACTCGAGGATGGGATGGGAGTGGACGTATGATCAAATAAGTGGTTTGTTGTTCCCGATGAGCACATATCATTTCAGCTAATATGCCCCAGCAACATACATCGATAGACTGGGAGATCATTCCCAAATCAGATGCAATGGTTATTTAATGGCGGAAATGAATCAAGAAGGATGCATTAGGGGTAAATCAAGTCCTGTTTCCGGGCTGTAGGGAGACGAGGGGAGATGCGATGTCAAGCAATAAAGGAAGGGGGGCCCAACTTACTATCTGATGTGTTATGTTCGCCTTCAATGCTGATTGCCTTCGGTGTTTCATTACGATTAACGTAGTTGACGGTGCCATCCACTAGACTATAATGATTGCACGGATATCTACCTTAGGTAGCAAGTTGTAACGCGCGTTTGTAGGTATGAATGACGCAGATTGGATGCTAATCACACAGGGTGCTCGGAGATGAAAGATTGGCAGAAGACATTTAGATTTCCAAGAAAAAGACTCACACTGGAGGGTTGCTAACGGTAATGGAGTGGGGAAAACGAAATAGATGTCATTAGGTACTTAAAATGGAGGTAGATAGGAAGGTGTAACAGGAAGCTGTTAAGGGGGAGCCACCAAGGGGAGAAGTGTTGTCTGTTTACATTGAAAGGCCGCCCAAGGTACATGCAAGTACTTAAAGTTTTAGATGTATTAATCACGCACATGCCTACATTATATGTTAGGTATATGTAGGTTCCAACTTAGATCGAGACGTGACAAGTTTCAAATCAACACGTTAGTTACCTAAGGAAGTACTTACCCGCGATTAGTCCAATTCAGTGAACGACAACTAGGTAGAGTTTGAATGCGTGGTTACATTACATCTTATAGATACCTATGTATGCAACTATACTAGCTCTTCACATTTGAAATAAGGCATTAAGGCATATCGAATGAAGAATATCGTTCTCTCTAAAGAATGGTAGGTCGAGATAATCATATACATATATCATTAGGTACTATAGGGTGCTTAGGAGGTATTGGATAAATGTATAACAATGTACCTACCTAAGACACTTCTTCTAGAGTAGGTACCCCCTATGTATATATGACTACGTGATAAACTCTAAGGAATCGTGTCTATTAGAGATCTAGATGATAAAGCTGATAATAGCTGAGATAGCCTTCTATATATAGAGGTAAACACGGGATAAACATGATTCGTATCTCCGATACTACGGACCAGGTAGGTAGATGTGAAGATGAACGTTACTTATAGTGTTACAATTAGGAGTTAATATATAGAACGCTAGTACCGATTAACCACACAACTGATTATACATTTAAAACTTAGCAGCTTTTGAAATGGCATGTTCTTTACCTATGGCTTAATAGCACCTGGTAACCCGATAGCTCTGACCACGGCTATAGGTAGCTTCGCTACTTGTATTTAGTAAGGACGGAGCTAACGGAGGGTTATAGGGGCTACACGTATGGATTTTGGAGGGCTAGATGGATGGCGGCGAGGGAATTCGAAGTTGGTAACTGTTAAAATGTGTGGTTAAGGGACTGCTTCAGGTACAGTATATAAGGATCTCAGCTGCAATATGTAGGTATATAAAGGAAACTTCCCTCATAAGTCATCTTGTCTTCAACGCAATGTCAATTCATCCTTAAAGCTTATTTGAAGCTATAGTATATACAGTGTATTACGGTTAATCACAGTATGGACTTACTTCGCTCGCACATGGGCTGCTTTCTATAGTGTGACTGAGGTGTCAAGATAAATTATATTTATACGCCTCTCATCTGCATGTTGGAATCTGCTTTGTTGTCATCGTCGCCGTGGCACAATTGCGTCGCATACCTGATGTAGTCTTCACCGCATCGTGTGTTTTTATCTTCCATGCATACAGATATGCATGATCCTAGTATATTTCGTACCCCAAGGACCCCCCCGACCCTCGTCCAACCTTAGCTCTTCGGTTCCCTACATCCTAGCCGTCGGGTCCGTTGCTTATGTCGTCCACTTTCTATCATTGGTCCGAACTTCTGGTTACGTTTCTGCATCTACTAGTGCATCCCTATTTTCTAACCGTCCGGATATCTCCACTCTTTGTACTTATATATATTAGTACATTGAGTCACTGTACTCATTGGAATTATTCTTGTTTGCATTATCATTTTAATTATGCTCGATCTTGTCGTATAGACGCTTCCTGACTTTGAGCCATGCTGCTCCTTATACCGTTCTGCCGTCTAGTGTGCTCCGGCTCCTTTCTATGTCATATTGGGGGGTGGGGGAGGTCTTGATATGATATATTTAACGCTGGCATCCCTCCGGGCTTGGGCCTTTGAGCTGGCTTGGAGCTTTCTATCTCTTCTCTCCTGTGCCTTCATCTGGATATAGGGGATAACTTTTCAATCCGTGTCTGTTTACTGCTATTAGCGTACTGTCGGCTTTATTTTCCCTTTTCCATGTCTCCTAGAGTTCAGGATCTTCCCGTGCTCATGAACTCTAACGTCTCTGTCGGGGAAAGGAGCGTAGAAGGCGATGCGCAAGTGAGGAACTATATGCCCGATGGCGCATACGGCGGCAACGAGAACCTGGAGACGGTCCTCGTACGACATGGTTACAGCCGTCCTTTCTGGTGGCCGCAACGCCCTCGCCTCCTGTTTAGTCGTGTCGCGCACGATAGGAACGTAACAATCACGCGAGCGCACGATATTGATGATTATAAGCAATACTGGTCGTTATATATCAAGCACGCCAGAGGCGATGATATCCCATCTCGTATCTGGGAGAAGAAGATCAACGATACGTTGATGGCTTTAGCACCGTATTGCGGATTCGGTGACGGCGGCGGCATAGACACCATCGTATACTTTCTCGACACTGCCGGTGAGTTCTGTTGTAACATTTGTTTCCTTCTTTGCACACCGTGCGCTGGGCTCATTACGTTCTCCTACTTGTGACCCTACTGTCGACCCTCTTACCATGCTCCCATCGCACAGTCAACATTCTTATATATTTATTTCCCATGCCGCGCTCATCTTCGGTTTAACTCCGCCAAATCGCTAACACATTCATCAGCTGCCGAAATATTTGGCCCTGTCCGGTCGTATCTTCAGCGCAAATACCACTCTGAAGATCATAGGGCTAAAAAGCAGTCGGTCGTTACGACCCCTACCATGTTCAATAACCTCGCGATGGTTCATCGCGACGAGGTCCCCGGTGGTAAGGAATGGGTCGCGTTAGTTCGTGACCAAAACCATCATCATTGTGAACCCCCACACTCGGTGACCAGAAGTCTCGGCGCCGGCGATAAGCTTCAGTACATAACCGCTTGGACTTGGGCTGTCATGGCCGGTTGTCTTCGTCTCCTCGATCGCCATTCGGATTTGTTCGTGGAGACGCCCGACAGCCTAGGCGAGATTCCCATATTTACTCCCATTTTCCTAGGCCATAGCGGAGAGGACTGGAACCGCGCAATCCTCTTGTGGCGGTGGTTCTCCAGGCGCAGAAACGCCATGAAGTATCAAACAGCCGGGAAGAAGAGGCCCTCTGGTAATAATAGCACTAAGCTATTCAGCCTTAATTGGTATGCAAACGTCGCCTCCGTCCGTAAAGAGCTCGAGGATTCTCCCGAGCACAGAGCCGAGGCTGAATTTCAGATACTCGCCATGAAATTCCGCCCCCTACTTCAGACTTCAGGCTTGGATGACGCCTTCCGAATCCGAGAGTATGACAGCTATCGTCGACTTGATAAGGTGCGGCGTAGGGAGTTTGCGTTCCTTCATGTGACGGCTGTCGAACAGTATCGCGTGCAACTCTGCTGCGGTAACAAGTCTACTAGACGGGTTGACGGGCTTCCGCATATGAGTGCCGAACAGCAAGAGGTGCTGTGTGGTCTCCTGAGACAGCGCGTTGAGAAGGTAGGTCTCCCCATTTCCCTCTTCGTCCCATCGCGCACCTTATGCGACGTTCTGCACGGGTTTCGAGAGGGTAGGCTGCTGATTGGCTATGTCTTTCACCAGATGGAATCGGGAGCCGGACCTGCCGGTTCTAAATGGACCGTAGAGGAGAGGGATCGCATGGAGAACGCGATCGCGTACGCCAATGACAACGAGCCGGACTTGTTCCGTGAAGATGACGGCGATAAGGCGGACGGCGAAGAATCGCTCCTTGGTCGCACAGGCATATATGTGCCTCGTGATGACGAGTTCCTGGATGATGTGGAAGTGATGGAGAAGAACGCTAGTCGCGGTGCCGACCGCAGGTGTAGCGACTATACGAATAAGCTTGACCAGACCTTTGGGGGAAACGATACTAACGACATGACGATCCAAGAAGCCGAAAAGATAACCGGATGGACGTTGAGGGATCCTCGTGTCAATCCTGCCAACTCAGACTCACTAAAGCTAATGCCTCACCAGATAGTCGGTGAGTGTTCCCGTTCCTCTCTTCCCCCCTCCTTCTCTTACTATCTCTTGCAATGTGTTATTGCCCTGGTGGCCACTGTCTCATCCCATGGTCTCTATCAGATATTGCGCAAATTGTGCGCAAGCTGTCAGTACATCCTAACACCGCACTCCTGGCGAGTGCTTGCGGGATCGGAAAGACAAATATAAGCTTAGCGTCTATTGTTCAGATTAATCGGAGGAACTTAGCTATTTACGAGAAGCAACTGTCGGAGGGCGTAGAGGAAAACCGTCGTGTTCGATTTAAACCTAGCTTGATACTTTGTCCATCGAGCTTAGTGATGGATACCTACAATGAAGCTGCGAGGGGCTTTTCCGACGATCTGATTCCCCGCATATACTACGGCTCCGCGTCTAATCTCCACGGCCATAGCGCCGCGCAACAGGCGGTCGTCTCGAGGGACGACTTCCCTTCTGTCGTGCGGGCGCTTCGAGAGGACGATACTCAAGTAAGTCCGAGTTCGCATAACCCTCCTTCAAGCGAAAGGACCCGTCCACTTCATACATTACCTATCAACCCTTTCTCTTCCCCCCAGGCTAGGGACCCCCTGCTTCGTTCCCTCAGTCTACACCTCTCTATTCCTTCTATGCATCTCGTTCACCACTTGGGTTTATTTCCCTTCGCTAATACGCGTCTCGTCACCCTTAGTCGGCCAAGCATGTCTTTATCTCTTCGTATTTTACCTTTCTGCGCAGAAGTATGAACTTTACAGCCAAGACTCGTTCACAGCTGAACGAGCAGGATCGGGTTCTTCTTGGGTTCAACATCATGGATAACCCGACAAGCAAGGACAAGGTTCCAGTTCTCGTCGAACCCGATGCTCTCGGCCGCGGCTGTCTAACAACGACTGACGCCGGGGTCCCGGCCGACGTCACCTTGGATGAGGATGAATTCCACGTTCGTTGTCAGTTAGATAGGGAGGAGGCTGACGACGAAGAACCCGTTCCTGAAGACGAAGGCGGGAAGGTCGATCGTGATGACCCCATCGACTCTCTCGGGAAGAGGAAAAGGTTCAGGGAGACCTATAAAATCCTCTCGCCTGCCTATGAAAAGGTCTTCAACGTCGTTGTCCTCGACGAGGCACATCTCGTCAAAAATCGCATGTCTACCCTGCATCGTATGGCCAAGGTCATTCGCCGGGACTACCTTCTATTAAGTACCGCCACACCGATGCTTAACAATCCGACCGACGTGCTGTCGTACGCCTTGCTAGCCTGGCCGACGGCCAAGCCATACCCATTACCCTCTAATTTTTCCTTCAATAGCTTCTACGGGCCCGGAGCCGCGTGGCTCGACTACAAGCCTCACGAGGATCCTCGCGAGAGGTATTTTAAGAACGCAAAGGGCCTCGATTCGGAACTAGCTCGCGCATTGTCGGCCCGGCGCGGTCAGGTACTGGAGAGATATGTCGCTCGGGAATCCCGCACGAGCCAATCATATCAGCCCCTAGTCAAGAGGGACGAGTTTTCGGATGATCAATACGAAGAGATCGTACGAACTGGGTCACGGCCTTGGATCTTAAACCCCGTTCATTTCTATTGGGCCTGTCGCGAGTTTAATGCGAAAGGGTCTTTCGACGCCTGCCGGAAGGTCGTGCGAGACATGCTGTCGGCTTTCATCGTGAAACGAGGCATGCAGACCAGGTTGCCGCTGCCGGACGGTTCGTACGTCACTCCCAGCGACGGTCTGCTGGGTGCCTGCTTTCGGATTGTCAACGTCCGCTTCAAACCCCAACAGCAGGCCGAATACGATGCACTATACGAGAAGTGGAAGACTAGCATGTACTATACCTCTGGAGACCGTGTTACCGCCTCGGATGGTCTAGGATTTGAACGCCGGGGTTCGCGTCCCGCGTCCGCTCGTCGAATGAACCCCGCGGCATTTCGACATCTACTGTTACCGGCGTTCAACCTAAACAATTGGAAGCTCTTAGAGCCGAGAGAGGACACCGCGGCGCTAGCTAGTGCCCTCGGCGTCGGTGTTGATCGCTCGGCCTCTCGGACTCAGTCTAAGTTTTGTCATCTTAGCGAACCCGCCAATAGAACGTCGAGGCCGGTCGCCATGGGGACAGAAGAGAGCAGGACGTTGGCTGTCGATACGGAGGACGGTGGTGCGCAGTGGCTCTTCGAGTCCCTGAAGGCAGGTCCCGAATATATGATGCCTGGTAATCGTTTCGGATTCGTCTATTGGCTTGCCTACCATTCGCCGATAATGTCTCAGCTCGTAGTGCAAGTCCGCGATTGGATAAAGCAACCTCGCCAATATGGCTTGCCTAACCGCGTTGTTGTTATGGCCGCAATGCCATGGGTGCAGCAGTAAGTAAAAGATGTGAATTTATTTCGAGTTGATAGCCCTACTAACCTCTTTTCCTTCCGTTGGTCGTTTGGCGCAAGATCTTTCGTGTTTCTTCACCTTTTTTTCTTATTGTATTTTTTATTCGTTAATATGTTTTGTATATTTCCTCCTTTTCCCTTTTTTACTTTCTTGTCTTTTTTAACTCCTATTTTGTCTTGTCGCTACTTCTTTTCGTATTGGCTTCCCGTTTTGCATTGGCTCCCCCTAGGGCGTCCGCTCATATGAGTCCAATAGATCCCGAGCGAGAGCTAACCAATTGGTGGACAGGGATATTGCATTGTGCCTCAAAATGTATGGTTGGAACGTCTCTTCTATTCGAGCAGATATGGGCATTTTTGAGCGGAATGAAAAAATCAATGAGTTTAATGATCCCTATTCGACCATCGATATTCTCCTTACGTCTATGGATCTTTCCGCCTTCGGTTTAAACCTTCATAATGCTTGCCATAAAGGGATTATTGTCCAATGGCCTTGGTCTGCTAATCATCTTATGCAAATCTTAGGCCGCCTACCTCGGATCGGGCAGAAGCGATACGTGGAATGGATTATTTACACGATGCCTGGTACCCTTTACGATAGCATGCAAACTATCGTATGGTCGAAGTACGCCCGCCAGCTCGCCGTGGAATCCCGCATCCACGAGGATGTTCGTGGCGTCCTTGCCGATATTGCATCTTATACCTTATTATTTAATCTTTTTTCCATGCCTCATCATCGTTGGCTCTGGGACCGCAAGGCATTCAACCTTGACGTCTATGGGAGTCTCGACGATCGTGAGAGGCCGCAGAAGTTATCCGTCTTCTTTCAACATGTAGGGCAGATGGCGGTGAGTTCTGTACCGCAGCCGAACGACCCAAGTTTCGTGCATCTCAGCTGTCTCTGCGATAGGACCTCGAAGGATTTCGTTGCTGGTGCGGTAATATGGCTTAAAGCGGGCAAACCGGAAATTTCCTGGGATTGGCTGGCGGTGAACTGCTCGCTCGAGCGACTCGCAGATGAATTGCGTGAACCATGGATCTCTAATTACCTTGACGATATCTTGAGGCACGCCCTGCTTGGGGGAACCACGCCTAACACTATGCCCGTAGGGCGTGACTACGTCCCTCCTAGCGAACCCATAGGCGGTCCTCTGGATAGGCCATCACATACGTATCCTTTGCGCGGATATCCGGAAGTCTCTGCCGGCTCGCCTGGCAACGAATACGCTACTAGATCGGCCCAAGACTTGAATGGGATGACACACTCCCTTGTCAGTAACCACGGCCGCCACAGAAAAAGGGTGAGGTTGGCTAGCCGTCCAAATGAATATTCGGATGACGAGTAGGTTACATTATCTCGATCCAAACAGGTTATTGCGGTGGCGACACGACTGTCAACGGTTACGTGGCTGAAGCTCATTGTCTCCTCGGTTATGTCCTCCCATCTATTAAGACCCGGCTTACTTACGATCCCGCGTTCATTGATGAGGATCCTCCTCTTCGTGTAGGGCTTGGTATTTACAAGGCAGGGGGTCTTATTTTCATGCCGGTTTAACGCTAGTGTACCTACCTAGTTAACATTGAAGTCTCTCATGGGGATTAGTTCTCTCAGCGCAGCTCGGCCGTCATGGTTCATCTCGTGGATGGTATCCCGAACTTCTATCGCGCTGAATTTTCGCATAAGACTTGTCTCTGTCGTCGTAGCGTTTTTGTTTTATCGATCTGGCTTTTGCTAGTGCATGCGCCCCTTGGTGTCTCGGTACTTTAGGTAGTCAATCTAGTCCCCATCGATTCTCACTTGTCCTTCCCGGTTCTTCTCTCTTGCCCTTGTCTTCTCGGATTCTCCTGTATAAGCGTACTTTCCGCTTAGTCGTACCCATGTCGGTTCCCCTTCAGGCTTCTTCGTATATAGATACCCCATCGCATAAGTTCTGACACGACCGCCACATTCTGGTTCTGTACACCGCCTTCGCCCCTTGTCTGTCAAAAGGGGTCTGGGGTTCCGATACTGTATGGTATGACCGGGGCTGTAAGATTATGGACATCGAATATTTAAACCGCTCCGTACACCTCCACTACGCTTCCCAAGCCCCTACTACCACATATTCATCCCCCTCTCTCCTTCCTCGTACTAAAGCCGTCGAAACATCCCTCGTTCTAATGCGCTACGTATTGCGCGTTCTGTCACCATGGATGAGCAGGAGCTTCGGTCAATCGTCTACCTCGAGTGGCGCCTCGGACGTGCGTTCCTATTTTGCGCTCGTGAGGCTTGTAAGTTCTTGATCCGGGGTACCTCGCAGGGTGTCAAGTGTCATCTACGACAGCTGCATTGCCGGCGTACCTCGGACGAGATCGGTCGTCTCATAAAGGCTCTCGACGATAGGGGCGCACTCGAGCCGGACAACGGCAATATTTCAATTATTTGGTTACATAATTTCAAGGTATCAGAACCCATCGAACCGTTTCCCTTCTTGCACACCATAATAGATGAACACTACGGATGTGTGTATTGCGCCCACGCAGTCAAGCCTGTAAACAAGATGAAGGATCATTATAAGCAAGAACATCCTGGTCAAGAGATTACTCTTCGCTACTGCAAAGTGCAGAGTCTTCAAGTCGGCCGCAGATTTCGATACTTACAGGTGAAGGGGACAACCCCTGTTGTCCGCGCGACCGCCACAAGCCTCCTGGCAAGGCACGCTAACGACGAGCAACACGTCGACAACGTGGTCTCTGCCGTTAGTCACAACCGAGAACCGAACAATTGGCTCGAGAGGATGGGCTTCTCCGTCCACTTAGAAGGATACGACCTGGGCCTCGTCGCCAGCCTGGCTGACCCGTTGAATAACAGCCCCGAACTTTCCTCTGCTGTCAGCCATCTTAGAGCGGTATGTCTTAGGGCCGCCAACAGACTCGCCGCCGACGCCATTAGCAATGAGACACTCTTAAAACAGCTAAACCGTCGCAACTCGTCGGACACGACTCTGCAGACCTTTAACTGGAGGATACAGAACCAAACGATGGTTAAGTATATCAATTCCTGGAACCACATCCTCAGTTATACAGAACGCATTTACAGTTGGAGTCATCCTTCGGAGCCGCCTTGCCAACTCACCGAGAATCAGCGCGTCGCGTTCGCCAACGTCGTGTCCCTTGACTGGGAAGGAGCGTCGGACGAGGAAAAGGACGCGGTCGTCTTCGACCTTATCTGGCATATATCTAACCATCGGCTACGAAGATCCCCCTTTGAGAGTGTCTTGGTATCCGCTTGCGCCGTTCTCGCCGTAGATCCACGAAATCATTCATGGAGGACTAGCTTCTCATATAATTCGACCCATTTCTCGGCTATCATCAAGATACTACTATTTGTGATCTATATGCGCGGCGCTACAGCTGTCGATGATCAGGATCGTGATAAGTCTAAGCCGTCCTGGACTAGTGAGTCTTCCGCGACCCCAGCGACATCTTTATCGTCCGCTTTCCGTTCTACTTGATCTCCTATTTCTTCACCTACTCTCTTATCGCAATCGCCTCCCCGTCTCATCTGTCGTGCCATCCTCTATTCGGCAAGCCTCTCCATCATTCAACTCCTCGCTTAGTCATTGTTACCTTTCTAACATGGTCGCTCATATAAGATATGGAAACTCGGATCCCACGCTTCGTAGATGATCTCGATGCTATTACCAAATCTATGGACGGCGTCGTTTACGTTAGGAATGCGGACAGTCACACCACGCCCGTGACCTGGACCACACGTGCTCAGTTAATTTCTAAAGATGCTCGAATGGGCAACGCAAGGCCGCCGGTGGTGGAGTGGGAGTCTGATGGGCACCTGAGGCTCATCGCCGGCGGGGGGATGACGACCTCGCGGCGATCTTTAAGCAAACTTATGTTGACGGCGACGCTCGACGCCGAAGAGTCTCTATGCACCTTGCTATTTCAACTGCCAGGCGCCGACGCGGCCGACCCTGCTCTCGATGCCCTCGTACCTGACCTGTCTCGCATCCGAGACGACCGATCTAACTTGACTCTCGGCTACTCGTTCTTGCGCCATCCCGCTAACCGGTCTTGGGCGTCCGACGCCAGCACCTACCTCACGTCAAAGATCGATGCCCACACCGACCTGCATAGGCACTGGTTTATAGGAAACGCCGTCAACGCGGACGCGGCGAAGACCTACGAGTCTCAGAGGAAGAAGTTCATGTCGAAACTTGCGGTCGCGATCCATCTCAACGCAGGCCAGCCCTCGCGCCGCACGGAGCAGCAGATTCTACGTTGGCAGAATAGCCTCCATGGCGGTATGCGCAATATCTTCGTGTGCAACGGCCGTGTCGGCCTCCGCTCCATTTGGTATAAGCGTAGATGGACAGCGAAAAACGAGGTACCCATCTGGCGATTCTTGCCGCCTTCGCTGTCCCGCTTGGTTGTACTTTATCTCTCGGTGGTTCTCCCGTTCTCCAAATGCCTACACCGTTCCTTCAGCAACAAGGGCAACCCGTCCTGTTTCCTATACGCGAACAACGTGATGCATTCCGACACCAAGGAGAAGAAGCTTATAGACGAGGACTCCCTGTTATCCCGGCCGTTCAGCGGGCTGTGTCGACGAACGCTAGATAGCAAGTTGACCGTCGCCCAGTACCGGCACGTCGCAATCGCTTACGCCAGGAGGTTCATGCATAATCAATCCATCGAGGTGATACTGGGCCTGGACTTGGCTGACGACGACGACGGAGACCAGCAGCCCTCTACTACGGAGAGAGATCGAGCGGAAGTCACCCACGCACAAGCCGCCCATTCCGCTCAGATAGCTGACATGGTGTACGCTGTTGAGTTCGACTCAGGCGAGAAGTTCAACAAGTTCCTCGAGGCATCGCTCTACTGGCACGCCCTCTTCGACCTATCCTCGGATCGCCCAGGCGGCGACAACCCCGACGTAGCTCCCAAGGTCCGGCTCGGAATAGACGAGCGTGTTTCGCGATTGTCTTTGTTACCCGACCTCGCTACCGAGAAAACCCTCCGCAGGATACTCTCTCGCGCAGATGACGTACGCTTGCGACAGCGCCGCACTCGGCTTTTCGACGCTGTCGAAAAACATCGCAAAGTTGTATACGTTATCGGTAATGAAGCCAGTGCGTCCGTCGCCTTCGACCCTCTATCTTACCTACATGTAGGCGGGTGTACGGTTATTATCCAGCTGACGAAGATCTCGCAAGAGCGCACCCGCGCGCGCCTCACGGCTCAAGGCCTTAGCACCCTGATCTGGGATTCCCGCAGCGCTAGCACGCCGGCCGCCGTAGTCCTAGTAACCCCAGATGATACGAGAAAGCGCGAGTGGAGGGGCTTTCTCCACCGCCAACGCGCGCATTTATGTGTCGACCTCGTCGTTCTCGACGAGGCTCACGAGGCTCTACTAGCTCGTCGCGAATGGCGTTCGAGGTTTCTAGACTTGGCCGTCGAGATGGACGCTATCTGCGCCCAGCAGGTCTTCGTAGTCGGCATCTTACCCCCGTCACTACAGAGCGAGTTTTTCTCCCGCCTTAACCTCCGCAATAAAGGGGAAACTCCTTATATCTTAAGATCTCAAATAGTAAAGGATAATATCCGTTACGAATACATCGATGCCGACCCGGCCGTCGGCATTCCGCCGGTAGTATACGATATGACCTCTAGGGCCGCCCGGGAACGTCGTCGGGCCATCGTCGTAAGCTTATCCCACGACGTGTGCGACGCCGTTTGTACTACATTGGATGTGCCCAAGTATTCCCAACAGATGCCCCCGTTGGAGCAGGAGCGATCGTTCTCCCAATGGAGAGCCGAGCGTGGCGTGTTATCCGCTACTGTTCCGCTGACTGACCACATAGATTACCAAGACGTCTCGTTGATCATCTGCCTTGGGGCTTTTGACTATCTGAGTCTCTGCCAGCAGTTCGCCTGGGCCGGGAAGGATGGGCAGCTGGCCGTCGTGGTCTTGGTCGCAAACCTTTCTCAGCTGTCGGGCGAAGTCAGAGCTTTCGCTACATCTCGATGCAATCGCGAGGCGATCTCTTTGTATCTAGACGGGAAACCTCAAACATGTGGTCTTCATCAGAATCCCTGCCAAGGTTGCTCTAGCATTATCGGTTAAGCCTTAGCATATTGTCGTAGACTATTAACCTAGCTATATTAGGAGAATTTAGATTGATTTCGGTATCCGTGAGCGCTTAATGGCTTTGTAGGTAGACTACCGAAATATGTGATTTGGCTTTGTCGTTTATGAAGTCCCCTTTATTTCTTCTCTCTTCTCTTTTCCTTCTTCTCTTTTCTTTCCTTTTTTTTTTAGAATTTTAAATTCTCAAGTTTCCATCCGCTCTAACCTAAGGTCAGTAAGATCGGATTAAACCGTACTAAATAGTTTGATAGCGACTAGGTCGTACTTCGACGTTGTGGTTACTCTCTCGCCGCCCCTATTAGCTTACCGGGAACGGATAAAGTCACTGTACCTAAGTTTTGGATAAAGCCACTGTATACTAACTCAACATCGATTAGTAGTGTGGATACCTAATCTAATGTATAAACACCCATAGTAATTAAGGTACCTTTTCTACGTGCTAATACTCGATCTAAGTGAGGCTAATCCCAGTCGTCGTTGTTGTTGCCGGCGCTGTAAACGAGGGCACTAGCCCGTTGATAGTCCTCCCGCCCTGTGCTGTCACTGGGAGGTCCCCCAGACGCCTCCTGGTCCTAAGGGGCTCGTTGTGAGAGACATCTCGTCTAGTACTGTTATCCATGGCAGCAACAGGAGGGACAGGAGCGGAAGCAGGGTTGACGACAGAAATCTCACTTTGGCATCAAATATGTGTATACTGCATTCATGTGTGTATATGCGCGGATGCAAGCACCTATATGTCAACAGTAGCTGTTATCCGGGTCGCAGCCATCGCTACAGCTCATATCTTAAACTACATCAAGATCGCGTGGAACCGTTGCTACAGCTTGGTTACATATGCCGACATAATGTATATATATACAATATTATAATATATATAAGTACTTAGGTATGTAAGCTACCTACTTATATATACACATATAAGTATGTATCTACACATTCTAACCGAAATGCTTGGAGCTAGATACCTATATATATGTATGTATATACCTAGGTACATATTCATAAGGGGTATATAGGTACATAGGTATATACGCAGGTAGGTGCATCTATCCACGTAGATCATATACCTATATGTATGTACCTACATAATGTACGTATATATATGTATGTATATAGTCACTTCCAATTATAGATATCATCTCGATATTTAGGCAGGTACATATGGATGTATGCGGGTAGCCATTTAATATATGTACCTAAGGTATGTATACTTATGTACTTACTCTTAGTTGTTTAGATCGCGTGCCTTCTACGTTAATATCTAACATCAACAGCTAAAGATATCCACCTCATGTTGCTCCTGATATTTCTAAATCCGTCTATCAATATCGTTAGTCAATTTTAATGAGGTGTACCTATATGTACCTAAGGCTCGTTACTTCTATTCGCGCCCCATCCATTCATTTGCCTCTCCTTCCCCCCCTTCTTCATTTTCGGTCCCTAATTCCTACCTACATACCTACACACCTACACATGTCTAACCCATCCACCATCTGCGGCACATTACTCCTGGGTAGGGACGCGATACTAGGTGGTAATCGTCGTCGTCTATTACTCGTTCGGTAGGGATCGTCTAATAAACTCTTTTACATCCAGCTCACAAGTTACAATTGAAGCCATCATTTCCCTAATACAACAGGGGCTTCAATATCCTCCCCCCTTCCATCTCTACCCACCCTACACACCTACATACACATATATGCAGGAGATCCATCAGGTACGTATTCCATCCTCATCGCCTACATACCTTATCCTCATACTCTATCGTCCCTTGCCTTTTCATCTTGAACCAGCACATTCGTCAATTCTTTTCAAACTCTCTCGAACTCTTGTCTCTTTCTTATAGGTCAAGTGATGTACATAAGCTAACAACCCCGAAGACCTTTTCCTTACCAACTCGACGAAAGTCTTACCGAGGTACGTACACGAAGGTGCACCCAACTGCGTGATTATGCCACTCCAATTGACATCGTTCTGTCGATGTAAACAAAGTTTGATGATCCAACTCTAGCCCGTCCATATAAAACTGTCACACCTTCCCTTTAACTCAATTCGCCCCCTTCGATTATTCCACTCTCCCTCGCCCTTTTCCCTCTTGTTCTCCTACAACTCCCATTCTTCGACACTTTCCTCTTTTAACTTCTAAACTCTGTATCTTCTCCCACAGCCCACATTCTTCGATACCTACTCATCTTTCAGCCAACTCTCTCTCTCTCCCTCCCTCTTTAACAACCCCATCATTCGACTATTCCCCTCTCAATTTTCAAAGTCCCTCTTCTCGAATCCTCGGCTTCTCTAGTCTTCCTCTTTCTGTTCAGCTTCTCTATCGTCTCCCTCCATGGCCTCATCTTCTTGTGGCTTGTGGTATCCCCTCGGTCTTGGCCTTAACCATTTCGACAATTCTCACAGTCGTTGCCTATGTGGTCTGGAGACGCAGCTAACTTGGACAAACCATTCCATAGTCGCACACAGGGCCCCATGAACAGCATTTGGGGTGCAGAAGAGGCACAGAAGCCGTTGGAGCACAAGTATTTACTTACTTATCCTATCCTATACCAAGAGGGTAATTGGCAAGAAAGCGATGAGGAAAGTGATGAACCACCACCAGAGAGAGCACAAAAAGCAACGCGAGCCCCTGACTCTGTGGAAGAGATCACTCCGTCAGATCATTACGTTAGCAGCATTTGTGTTGGTCCAAGGTACGTTATTTACGCCGTCTGTCCTTATTCCCTTCCTTCGTCCTTTTTATCTATTTGCCCAATTTGGTTTTGCTTCCACGAAATTTACTGTCCTGCTCGAGTGTCTTATTAGCCGCAGTTCATTGCATTTGTGGCTATTGCTGAACGAGTTCTCTTCATCAGGATGTTTCCACGGCGCCACCCTCCTGTGTGCGATCCGCCAGTCCCATTACAACCTTTTACCAACATTGAATCCCAACATCCTCCAACTCAATCGCGGCCCAATGGGTCGACGAAATAGAGCACGCCGTTCGACCAACATACCAACGTCCTCCGACACCGTCGCGGCCCAATGGGTCGACGAAATAGAGCATACTAGGTATTACGAGGTGCAGCGTGACGCGCATCCGTTTGTTGTTTTAGGGAGCGGTGTTCAGAAGAAGGAACGGTAGATCAGAGAATGAGTCGCTGCCCAACGGGTAGATGAGGTTGACCACGCACGTGGTATGGGTTTCAAGGTACGTACAATGTCCTCTGCGATGGTGCCGTCGGAAAACCCCTCTGACCTGTCCTTTGGACTGCTCTAGTACTTGCCGGGTTCGCCTTTGTGGCCGCCCCATTGCAAACGGGCTTCGGTCATTTCTGGGTTCTTCACTTTTCCTACACTATCACCCCTAGCTTCATGGCCCGTTCCTAAGGTCACTTCTTCCCGCGAGTCGGTGATTAAGTTGGGTGGATTCGGGCCTACGGGACCGTGGAAATACATCCCCTATATTTCCAAGTATCCGTGCAGAGGATGCACCTTAATTGGAGCTGATGCACTAACACTTGGAAATATAAGGGATGTATTTCCACGGTCCCGTAGGTCCGGGTCCATCCATCTCGGTCACTAGCTTGTGAGAAGAAACGATTCGGGACTATGGGACCGTGGAAATACATCCCCTATATTTCCAGGCGTCGGCGCAGAAGCACCTCAATTGGAGCAGATGCGTCGGCGCTTGGAGGTGTAAAGGGTGTATTTCCACGGTCCCATAGCCCTGAATCACTTCATCTTACTTACTCGCTCGCGAGACGAAGTGATTCGGGGTTACGGGACCGTTCTCGTGGAAATACATCCCCTATATTTCCAGGCGTCGGCGCAAAAGCACCTTAATTGGAGCAGATGCGTCGGCCCCTGGAGGTGTAAAGGGTTTATTTCCACGGGAATAGTTCCGTATCCCCGGATAACTTCTTCTCACGAGCGAGTAACTAAGATGAAGTGATTCGGGGAGCGGTCCATGAAGTTAGGGTTCACCCTGCAACAAGGTTCCGGCATGGATTCAGACGAGGAATTCTTGGCCGGGGTACTTATACCTACAAGTAACCCCGACCAGGAATTCCTCGTCGAGAATTCCGTCCCTCCCGAGTGTATTACGGAAGGCGTCTCATCGTTGAGAGCAGTGATAATACAAAAGGAGATGAAGGTTTGGGTTAGGATAATGGCTGTCCATATAATAGGTGTAGATAACGACGCATTGTTGATAAATACATACATACACCTTTGTGGCCCTAGAAAAGCCCGACTTTTACCGACGCTCATTTGTTTTTCCGTTCTCCGATATGGTTCCAAAGTGATAGGTAGGATCGCGTCATTTAATGTTCTCTTTTATTAATCACATACTTATGGTGTATTTGATCTTTTCTATCCAAACCAAACGTTTTAAGTTACTATATTATATAGCCAGTATCATGTCTTCTGATGTACTCTCGTCAACGTCAATTCCGACGAGTGCGATTGTTATAAAACCTCCGTCAATGCCTCCTAAGCTCCCGGCGCAGAAAAAGGATCGTGAAGCTATTCTTCGCCGTATTGATATATACCATCCCGCGTACGATGATTTGGATCCTTTATTAACGCTTCGTGCATCTGATAATGGAGGTGTTCATTATAATGTTGCATACTACGCATGTTGTATATTAGCGGGTAATCTGTGGAAAGAAAATGAAGGACGGTCAACTAGGAGTTCAATTCCTTCCGCTGCCCAGGTCTTAGCCACAAATGAAACTTCGGATCGGTCGCATTCTAACGAGCTTGAAGGTACGATATCCTACTTCCATTGATTTCCTATTACTTACGTTATCTTCGCAGTTACGAATTCTCTGACGGATGAGGAGTTGTCAACTCTTCGTCAACATGCCACTCCATTCTTCTCGTTAACTGGAGATCCATCCGAACCGATCACCATCCCCGCCGACGATATATTACGTGAAGATACATATTATTTCCATATCTGCTCGCATCCTGGACATTATCGGTATCCGATCGTACCGAATTTTGCTCACTGGGAGTTTCCCGAGACCATTCCCAAGCCGTGGAGTTCGTTGAAATTCCCAAGTGTCGACGAACTATGTGATCCTTCTAGGAAAGGGGGTTTGGTCAACGATCCCACATTGAAAGATTCTACTCTAGGTTCAAGTGGCGATGCTATCGCGTCTCTAAAGCACAATGAAGTTTGTAGGGTTACGGCATCTTTCAATTCGGTCGAGCAAGCCCATGTTATTAACGGAGCTTGCAACAAGTGGTTCAAAGCGAACAGGATGCGTAAATTTGCGCTATCTGTGAGCGACAATGTTGACGCGATTGATGATTATCCTAATATCATCCCGCTTCGCTCTGACATCCATCGCGTTTTCGATTTCAATCACATCACCTTCTTTCCAAAGCCTGACCCGAGGGATGATAATAAGTATAAGCTTGTTACTCATATGCTTCACACACCAGGGAAAGCGACAACGGGTAACTTGGAGGTTTTGACGAAGTATCAGAATCGCGAACTCCTGCCTCCTCATGGGGTGCCAGGCGAATACTTATTTGCTCGATTCGCGTGGTCTATATTCACCGATGCATCTTATCCACTTGTAAAGGATAAGAGTCAAACTTTCTTCTTCCGTGTTCTGCAACGGCAGGTTGGGAAGCCTCGCAAAGCTGTCTTTCGTGACAGTAAGTCCATTCCGTTTCGGAAGTCTCAACCAAAGGATGAGGGTTCGACCAATGCTGGTACCAAGCGTACCAATTCCAACGTTGAGGATCATACTGGTCTTCCCGAAGGTGATGTTGTCGATGGTGATGCCGATTTCATATCCATATGGTCTGATGCATCTGACAAGCCTTTTGATTACGCCCCTAGTCCTTTTGGTTCCGATAGTGACGTTGATGAACGTCATTACAAGCGAGTTCGTTCTTTGTCCGAGGAGTTAAATGCTAGTGCTAGTAGTGCCGATGAAGTTGAGGGTTTAGTTGATCCTATTCCTGATTTATCTTTATCTACGAGCACTTTGTTTAGCAGTACAAGTAGCGTGCATAGGGTTAAACCTTCTAAGATAGTGCCTACAACAGTTCACGATACAAATGTTAATAAGTTTAGTTAATGCTACTATCCGCATTAACATAAATCATTTAATCAGTTTAACTTAGTTTTATTGTATTTAAGCTTGTTTAGCAACGGTTGTACCCTGTTCAAATAAAACCCGGTTAGGGTTAGGGTTAGGGTTAGGGTTAGGGTTAGGGTTAGGGTTAGGGTTAGGGTTAGGGTTAGGGTTAGGGTTAGGGTTAGGGTTAGGGTTAGGGTTAGGGTTAGGGTTAGGGTTAGGGTTAGGGTTAGGGTTAGGGTTAGGGTTAGGGTTAGGGTTAGGGTTAGGGTTAGGGTTAGGGTTAGGGTTAGGGTTAGGGTTAGGGTTAGGGTTAGGGTTAGGGTTAGGGTTAGG
>JAJKLA010000074.1:0-66682 GCA_022432515.1 Hypoxylon sp. NC0597 | reverse complement strand
TCTATTATATTAAAAAGGTAATTATTAAACGCTTCTTTTATTTTTATTTTCATAAGCATAATGTTAAGCGTAAACCTTAACAACATTTCCATTAATTTTAACCTTTTCATATAACTTTTCCCTAATTTAACCACTTATTTAAAATACTTTTTCCACTTTAATAACATTATCCTTTAATCTTCTTAACTTCCTTAATCATTTATATTTATTATAATAACCTTTATATTAAATAATAATAATTATATATGTTTAAATTATTTTGTTAATAATAAAAGATATTTTTCTTTATATTTAATTTTATTAATAATTTAAATAATATTATTTAAAGTATTATAAAACTTATTATTAAAGAATATATTATTTTATAAAAGATAATAAATATAAAATTTTAAATTAATAATTAAAATTATATATTTCTTAACTTTAATCTATATTATAATAATTTTATTAAACTTTTAAAACTTAATATTATTTATTTTATAAATTAAAAGTATTAACATTTTATAAATAAAACTTATAAACAATATCTTAAAAGCCTTATAATTATTTAAGGCCTTTTTAAACCTTTTTAATTAAGATAATTCAAAACTTATTAATAAATCATAATTTGTAAAGATAAAATAATTAATATTAAAATCCTTAATTAAAATTAATTAATTATTAAATATTTTTTAATCCAAATTAAAACATATAAATTATATAAAGATAATATAAAAAATAAACTTAAAAAGGGCTATATTAGAAATGTAATCTTATAAAGATAAAAAAAATAAATAATTAAAGATTAAAATTAACTATTATTAATTAACTTATATAAGAATATATTAATTTAAGATAATTTACTTATAATAACTAAATTATTTTTACCTTAATTAACTGTTTTATCCCTAATAATTTAATTGTAATATTTTTGCGGTTAAGGCTAAAATTTTTAATAATAAAATATATTAATTTAAACTTAATTAACTTAAATCTTTTCACATAAAGTAACTTAACCTTACTAAAGGAATTAAACTATCTCTTTTAAAGGAAACATTTCTTAAGCAATAAGGCTTAATTTTAAAAACATTTTATAAAAATAAAAAGATATATATTATAACCATTATTAAATTAAAATATATACTTATATTTATATAAGTATATATATTAATATCTTTAAATTAAGATTTAAAGAAAAAAATATTAAAAAAACAAATATGCTTTTTCTTAATAATAAAAGCCATTATAATAACTTTTTAATAATTTTAAAAGGCTAAAATAATAAAATTATTAATTATATATATATAATATAAATATTATAATAAAACATTATTAATAATATTTTAAATATTATTATCATTAATAAAATATAAGATATTTTAAAGATTTATTTAAAAGGTATTTCTTATAATTCCAAACTAATTAAAAAACAATAATTTAATAAAAATAAAATAAAATAATTAATTAAAAATATAATAATATAAAGTAAAAAATAAAAGTTATAATAACCTTATTATTAAAGATAAAAGCCTTTAAAATAAAAGCCTTTATTAATACGCTTAAAAAGAAAGTAAAATATAGCTATTTAATTAATAACTATATAAAAAAAGCTAAAAAAATATAATAAATTTTAACTCATTAAATAATCTTAATTTATAATATATTTAATATATAATATAAATTATTTAAATAAATAATAAATAAATATTATATTATATTATTAATTTTTAGATTATATTATTAATTTTTATAATTATATTATTAATTTTTAAAGTTTTAACGGGTTGGCGGTTTACGTGCAAATGGCCAGCCATCGGGCAGGCTTGTAGTAACAGGGTCTCCGTGGTTAAGAATTCGGGTTACACGAAGATTGACGTGCATGTAGCGGTTCTGCTGTACGATCTATTGCTGGCAGGAGGTAGATTAGGTAGTTTGCGCGGACAATTCGAGTTCAGCTCTGTCAGCTCAGATCCCGCGCAGACTAAGGCGATCAGCAGAAATCCCCCTTCATAACGAAGGAATCTGCAAGTGACCGTGGGCGAGACAAAAGAGAGAGGCCTTACGAGGAAAAGACACGTTGAGGATGCGTGGAATGTTACCAAAAGATGCAGGAGTCAGGAGAGGAAACATGGGGTTAAGCCTAAAACGGTCGACGAGGATCTCTGCGCACGTTGCACGAGGGCAGGGGGAGCTATCCGCCTGCGTGGAGATTTGAGGAGGGGCAGTTTTGAGGTGTAACTAATCTGGTAATAGAGGCTGGTCTGTTGGTTTAAGCTGTGTTTCCTTTACATCTCTTCGTATAAACTAGAAAGAAGGGAAGGAAGCCAAGACATAATACGACGTGGAAAGTATCCATAGAGTCCGGAGAACTTTTCAAAAGGAGGTCTTCATTTGATTTCACCACTCGGAAGACTAGCAAACCGGCCGGCAGACATGGGAGAGCCTACGCCCAATAACCTGGTTCGGAGGAGAGGCTGCAATAAATAAGACTACCACATATACCTGTAGCTTAATTAGTATTTCTCTGAAAGGCGGTCGGCCTGGACTAGCTAATCGGGACTTTCGGTCAAGAACGGTGCCTGGGCCTCTGATAGTTCCATTCAAAAAAGCTTCTATGTTACCCTACTCCAGAAGCTCATTCGTCTTTGATATTATGAGCTCAATATATTCGGCTGCACCGTCATGCGTGTGATTCCGGCAGCCGGTCGTTTTTGTATGTTGGAAAAATTTGCATTCACGAAGTAAGGGTAAGGCTTGAACGTATAAATCAGTCCTTGAGGGTTGTCATGTCTGCGAAATCTGATGTTATGATAGAGATTGAGTTCTAATTGACATGTTCTTTTTCTTTTGCTGGTTCGAGCGGTTAAGAACCCCTGAAAGAAAAGTTTCGATTTCCGAAAGTGGAATTAAACATATAAAGATTGCTATGGATAGCACCTCGCTTCCTGCATCCCTGACCATCCCTAACCTAGCCTAGAGCACTGATAGCACATGTTCGCAGTTTTAGCGGCGAAACTAGGGCCTTGTAGCCACATGTAGCTTAGGTCAGCTCCACTTAGATGCCCCAGAGCCCTGGACAGCTCACTCTAGCTCCTCGAGTTGGAGCATTTATGGGTGAAAGTCACTGCGTGCCGCCGTAAGTACCTTCGGGTATTAACATAGCCGTGGCGTAACATCCAAGACCGGCCGCGTTACTTTGGGGCTGGGCTTCTGCGGCAGGCACTTTCCAATGGATGTGATTACGCGGGAAATCTTCATGAACTTCCTCTTCTTCAGCTCGTCTTTTCTTCTTTAGCAGGTTCTCCTTCAACCCACCACTGCCTAATAGAAAGATGAATTGATTTCTCAGCTCCCTCGCCTTCTGTAGCGGCGACGCCTTATTACAGCCGCCCTCAATTAATCTTTCCTTCCATGCCGAGGCTGACTTCGTATCGCTTGGCCTCGCACGCTGACTCGATTGACACCTCATATCTCACTCATACCCACCCAACATTTCTTGTCGCTCGTTAAATCAGGACACTTTCTAGTGCATCACTATCATTCCCCTCTATTGTGAGCAATCATAGTGATAATTATTAATTTCCTGGGGTCTCCATTGCGTTTCTTTACTTAAAATTGGAGTTAGGCGAGGCGGTTTCTTTATTCATCTCGATAGTCAGCTATGACAACGCCTTGTCGACTCCCTTGACTTGGTTCGGATCGATAATTCCCTGAAGATACCCCGCGGCACCCCCTTCTGACGGTTAGGTCACCTCCAGCTTATTCTTAAATCCATTTGGCCGCCCCCAATCCCACTAGTTGTACAGCCCTATTCAATCTTTCGGTAGCCTGCAGAATCTTTGTCTTATCGCTTGTTGTTGAGTGGTGTCATTCTCGGTCACACCTAATTCTCGTGTCTTTCTGCTGAGGCGTAGGCGAGGACTGGTTGCACAACACTCGTCAGCCTGCTAGGCTTGATCCTACAGGGCTTGAGCCTGTAAGGCCCTATATGCTTATGCTGCTGAAGGGATTGATTAATTAGTCCTGCTGCCGAACAACCTGATCAGTATTCGAAGATAGGGGAGGGGGTGCGGTTTACGGTCCCCTACAAAATGGCTTTGCCATTGTCTCTTCACCATGACGAGGATCGTTCAGTTCTCTTGTCCGATTCCGAGGACGATGATTTACTCCCTGCTCCCCGCAAAATACGCGAGCCAACGAGATCTAATTCCAAGGAGCGGGAAGAAGCCATGCGCCAGAAGACTAAAGATGCGGCCGCCAACATTCCAACCCACCCGATACCCGCCATGCAACCAGCCTTTGCCGAATCGCTGATCGAAGCTACCCACAGCCCTGCCGTGCCGAAACCGAAACTTAGATTCGCTTCTGCTAGGGAGCGGAGGAACTATTTGCTAGAGGGAGAAAAGGGTGCGCCACTACATGGCGATCTATGGCGTCACCGGCCAGGCCAACGGTACCACGAGCTCTGGAAGCTTATGGCCCAGATATCGTTCGGCGTGTACTTGATGTTGAACGGGATCGCAAACAGTAATGAGCAAGTGGTCAGCATACTCCAAGGTCATATCGATGAAGTAGACGAGTTTTTGGAGACGACATTGGAGGACGTCAACATTGCCATTCAGGATATTCGAGAGCGTATCGACTTTCTAAAATTGCCCATGGAAAATATCGCCACATTTGAGCAGATGCTGGAGGACCGAAACTTTCGTTTGCAGATAGTAACTGGAAATGAGAAGATCGAGCATATCATCTCTCGGACGACCACCTCTCTCGAAGGAATTGTTGGAGATATTAATGAAGGAATAGGTGCGACTAAACAGTTTGCAGCCTATCTTTGTGACCAGCAGGATCGAGCATGGCGTCAGCAGCGTCCAGAGGTTGTGGAGATATTCGACGCCATGAGGGGGAATGCGCAGGGTTGGTACAAAGCTTTTCTCGAATTACAGGGCACGACATCGAATTTGCGCGCCCTTCTCAATAAGCTCGACCGGATGGTGGCTGAAATGAACTACCGCGCCGGCGAGGTGAGCCGAAGGACGAGGGTAGGAGCTTCTCTAACTTGATAGTCGCTGGTGCAAATAGGCTGACTTTGTGACAGGCGAGTGTTGCACCTTATTCTAGCCCAATAGATCAACTCCCACCGACCACTTTCTCACGAAACTCATCCATGCATTCGTCTGATAAACGCCCACCGAAACTTGAGCTTTCTAAGAGCACCTCTCAAAAGTCTGTGGCGGGATCGACCGGCACTAGATCAACTGTTATGGTGGTCCAATTTAATGCTCCGATAGAGCCAATGTCGCCGGTAGAGCTAGAGGCGGATAGCGTCCCGAATCCGATCGTGACTATTGAGGAAGATCCGAAACCTGATAACGAGGTAGAGAAGACGGAATCTCCTGTAGATGAAGGATTGTACATTTTGCAGCCACGGACGTATACTCCACAGCCACCTGCGCCGCTACCGTCACCAAGAGTCCATGACCCACCAGCCGTTGCGCAGCAAGAAGACCAGCCGAAGCGAACCTCGTTACGCCAGAGGCTGTCCCTCAAAGGAAGCAACCTACCCGAGGCTATCCAGGTTCCTCCTCGGAATGCCCCTGAGCTCCAGATCCCAAGGGACCCAATCGCACAGCAACAGTCTCCCCGATACCAATCTCCGCGAATTTATCAAGGCCCAGATTCTGCCTATGGTTCCGATAATGAGGCGCGACCACCTATTCGTTCAATGACAATGACTGAGTACGGGAGCACGGCGGATATGCCTCCGCCAACTTTTCCCAACACAATACCTTCTCCACGGTCCGATCAACAACATTATTTCCCAGTGCGAGCGAGTCCTCACTCACCCCTACAGCAGAGGCCGTGGACAGCAGGCACGCATGTACATCCGGGTCACGTGCGCAATCAGCCGTCAGCCATGGGAATGAGCATGTTGAGCAACGTGACGACGCTCAGCCCGGAGAATAAGACGCTGAAAAAGAAGCGCAGCGCTTTCGGATGGTTGAAGAAGGCGTTCTCGCTTGATGATGAGGAACGTGCTGAATTTGAAGCAAGGAGGAGAGCTCAGCAAACTCCCAATCCGTACTATGAAGGTCGAAGCCCGAGATTCCTGGATGGAAAACGGCTCCCGGACCCTAGACGTCATCAATAAACCGATGGAGAAAGAGATGCTAGCATTGGAAGGCTTAGTCGGTGGATATTCTCCGACTCGGCGATCATCAGCGCGCAGCCACTTTGACGTTGATGCAGAGCCTAATAAGTGGAATTGATTGATCTGCAGTGCGATCGGCAGGCACCAAGAAGATCAATAAATCGGGAACGCCGCGACTAGTGCTGGAAGAAATCTGCGACAATCTTTTCGTAGTGGTGTCTTAAGATTGAGTTTGCCAACAACCGACCAAGCTTTTGCCCTATCCGGCCTCTATCGCCACTGATATGATACATAAAGTGCTAGGATATCTGACGGCTGTGTCACAGCTTTATATATCTATCTGAGACGGGCTGAGGTTAATATCTATCATTGAAGCCCAGAATGTGGCAATGGAAGAGATTGAAGTGATACACCTCAATGGAGTAGGTCACCAACCCAAATCACGACCTTTTACTGAAAACTATCCTTTCCCAATACGAAACCGTTCCATGTCTTTTCCCGCGCAAGGCATCATACGGCGTTAATGTGTATACATGTACGGATGTATGATAAGGGTAACAAATTAATGGCATAGCGATGCATTTCATGGAATTACGGAGTTCGGGGGACAGGACATCTACGTAGCTAGCACCTAGCTGTTCATTGCTGTCGAATTAATCGTAGTTATAAAAATATTTCAGTTGTTGCGTGCCTTCTTCCTCATTAGACGAGCTAACTTTATCAATCTTGTTTCATACGATTATTGAAGGCGCAAGGTCGCATATCATACAATATTTGCTTCAGTATCCCCTTCCTTAAACGGGTGATATATCCTCTTCTAGAACGTCTTCGTTTCGTCGGATCTGCATTGGTGGCGTTCTTCTAATATCGGCCACATGTAACTGGAGATTGTCCGATCTTCTAGTACCTCTGCTTGTTGCGTGTTTATAATTTTGTGTATGTGCTTTGCTACCAGCCTTGAAAACTGCTAACATATTATTTACTAGTCGAGGAATGATGATTTTGTTGGCAATTGATACCGTGCTTGTAATGATAAAATGCTGTAAACTCCGTGGGCTATCCGGTAAGAAATATTAACACGCCTCTCCACATTGAACTACATATAAATATAATAACGCCTCGTCGTAATGCCGATTACTTATTAACGCCAATTACTTGCTAGCAAAGCCACCTAATTCGTGCTCTTCCACATCAGTCCGGGACCCAGTAGTAGTCTTCGCAAACTTCCCCCGCCGGCCCATCTTCTCCTCGGTGACCCAGCGGCGCGTCCAAATAAGCCCCTTCACGATGCCGAAGATGATAATGGTCGCGGCCGCGATGCCGAAGACGTACGCGGCGACCAGCGACCCCGTCTTCCCGGGGTCGAGGAACGAGTACGTGTAGAAGCCCTTGGTGGCGCGCGTCACGTACGCCAGCGCCAGGTACAGCGCCAGCAGCACGATGAGCCACAGCACGTGGACCCAGGGCTGCGGCGCGGTGCGCGGCACGACGATCTCGAATAGCGCGAAGAAGCTGTTGAGCGCGTGCTGGCTCACGTTGCTCCACCCGCCGTACGGCGTCGGGAACCAGGACGATCCGTACGCGTACAGGATCCCCCAGTACACGATCGTCACGAGGAACGGGTACGTCGTCACGCTGCTGTAGAGCAGTGCGTGCAGCGCTTGGAGCGGCCGCGGCCACCGGTTTAGCAGGGGCGTGGAGTACCGCGCGTAGCTGAAGGTGTGCGCCGCGGCGAAGAGAAGGTAGAAGGCGAGGCCCCAGTACGTGAGCACCGTGAAGTAGGAGAACCCGTCGCGCGACTGCGAACACCCGCCTAGCTCGGCGTGCGCGCATTGGTACCCGATGTTGAAGAGGAGCGTTGTGAAGGCGTAGAGGGACTTGGCTTGGATGTTAGTGTGGGGATGATAGATACTTGGTGCAATGCGCTTAATACGTGTTATGTTGTGTTGTAAGATTGCTCAATCTGAGACTTCGGTTCTACATAGTGAATGTGGGATTTAGTAGGTATGTCGCGGGAAACCAACCCACGGCCCGTGGATTCAGGTTCCGTGAGCTTGCCATTCGTCGCCAACGGATAATTGCGACGGCGGAACAACACAATTGGGTTCAAGCCTTTGAGTATAACCTTGGGAGAGAAAAAGAAAAAGACGTAAACTTACAAACAAGGCCCGTAGCGCAAACAGCGCATATGGCGGTATCAACCACGACGTCTCGAAGCGATACGTCGGGTCCCAGGGATCTGTGCCGAAGGCGAGGACGCGCGGCAGCATGGCTCGCGATTTTTCCAGTCCGTCGCTAAAACTGATCGAAAACCCTTTGCCGACAGATTGATTGTGAATGTATCTAGGGGGAGAGAATGGTGTATTCAGCAATGATACATATAGCGAACGGCAGAAACAGCTCCAACTACATACATTTGCGTATGTCCATGTACGTAGTTCCGTCTCTAATATGTATGTACCAAAAGGCCACACAAACCAAACCACATAAGCTTAACCCTCCCTCAGCCGCTCTTCTTGCTTGATGCCAGCTTCCAATAGCTTAGCTGTTAATTAGCTGTTAGCTTAGCTTAGCTTCCAGAACGGCAGCAGCAGTCTAGAACCTTGCTAATAAAATACCTACGTGTCGTAAGCGAGTTTGCGCAAGCGAGGCGCAGCGCCAGCTCCACCCCCAGAAATACCCAAGACGGCCAGCCCTAGAAACATTGAATGACGCTAATGGATATACGTACCTAACATAGTATGTGGTACGAGCGGTTAGCAAGTAAGGGACCATTGATCTTTTTCTCATATTCCGTTTTCGGGCCGCTTCGCAATATCCACGCGTCTCGATGTCTTGCATGTGATGGGATAGTAGAGAGGTCCGAGTCTGCCCTAATATGATGAAATTAGTTCAGCCCGACTGCATGGTTCATGTTACATAGTAAGAGTTGGAGAGCCAGTTGGTGGCATCTTTTGAAAACATAATGCTAGTATTGTTTATATAAACATAACATGAGTAATCTAGATATATACAAGTTTCTTCTGTCTACCTAATATAGTACATAGCATAGCAACCGGCAAGTCTATGATGCATTTATTCTCTAGAAATGTGATCCAAGGGAATACTTCCCCCAAAGTATCAGCACTTCAGATTGATGCCGCGTCTTGCCTCCGACTCCCTTATCTCAAACATGACCTGCACGCCCACAAAAAGCGCCAAGCAAGCGCCGATGATGAATGTGAAGCCTATAACACGCAGTTAGCAGATATTAAAAAATACGATATGAAAAAAAGGGAGAAACTCACCAGAGAAATCCCTAAATATCCCCGCAATAATCCTCTCCAATCCATCCACACCAACCGCGAACCCGACCAAATTCGCCATCATCATCATAAGAATATTCGCGACGGCACCCACGCAGCAGATCATACGGTAAGCCGTAGGCCTGTTCTCCCACTTCCTCTTCGGGAACAGGAACCCCGCCGCCATCTCCGGCAACATGAAGAACACGACAAGCCAGCCCCAGATCAGGAGGTGCAACTGGATATCGTGCCACAGCGCCACGAACGTAAAGACGAGGACGTACGTAAGTATAGACCGAGCCGCATCTTTCGCAGTCCGGAAGCTGGACCCGCCGAGCGGCACGTATATGTATCTTAGGGACCAGCGGTAGAAACTGCGGTGCCAGCTGCGCCAGAAGGCGAGGGTGCTCCAGTTGTCGCTGACGCAGCGGATCATGTTCTCGGGGGGATCGACGCCGTCGACGAGCGACCAGAGGCGGAATAGGCGCCATGGTAGGAGCAGTTTGAGCCAGATCAGGTGCAGGTTAAAGTAGCTGAGCAGGCTTAGCTGCGCGGCCGTGTACTCGCCCCATACGGGGTTTGCTTTGGAGATGGCTTGCACGTAGTCGTAGTGCAGTATGACCTCCATCGCAAGAAGCGTTAGTGCGAAGCGCACTGCATACCGGATGGTGCGAGTGGTCTCGATGCTGGCGGGTTTATAGCGTAGCTGCGAGATGAAGTCATTGAAAGTGATGATCGGGCCCGTGAGGTACAATGGCGCGTAGATTGCATACGCGATGTAGTTCCTAAACGAGAAGTCTTTTGCTTGCGCTGGTATGGACACTCGATCTCGTTCGCTTAAAGCGGCGGGGTCGACTTGCTTCTTCTTAGGGGCATCAGCACATAATCTAAAGAGGTCTGGGAAAGGGTATAGGAGGGACTCACCTCGATGGGACTGTAGCTCCTGCGATCCAAGCTCCAGTAGTAGTCCAGGTTGAAGCTGATCAGCCGCAAGACGGTAATGTTGAAGAGGATCTCCCATCGGCCCATAAGCCCACCGTAGCTATCGAGCCATCTGCCCCACGACACCAATGCAGGACCCGAATCGAGGAGGTTGTTTTTAACAGGGGGCCCAGCAAGTAGAACAGCGATATCTCCAAATTTGTAGCCCTTGCATAACTCGTTGGCAAACAAGGTGCCGATGTTGAAAACCCACGTCGCAACTGGTATATACTTCCTAGGTAGAGTTGTCGCAACCTGGTAGTTCATATAGAGAATTACGAGGATCTTCAAAGCGGAAACCCCGTGAAGCGCGACGAGATATATGAGCGCAAAGCCGAAGTCGAATGATGCTCGCTGGTTTAGCCTCTGATCCGCCTCTTCTGGCGTCGGTCGTGCCGACTGTCCCGTCACTTTTATTGGGTATATGATCGCATTGTACACTCGGCGTAGAAGGGGGTGGAAAACGAGGAGAGCGGCCATATACGGTATGTTGCTTCGAAAGGTGCGGTATTGTGCATCGGATGCGTCCTCCAATGTTGTTAGCCAACGCTATCTCTTAAAGCCTGAGAGCGCCTACAATTTTGCGCCCGGGAATCCACCCATCCGTAAGCAAATGCTGATATTTTCTGTACTTAGGGTCCGTCGCTATAGAGAGAATTAGCCTCTATATACATACTGTCGGTGCCGGAAGTAGTGCGAAGCGTACGGCTTGAAGCGTCATAGGCCACCCAGAACATATAGGGTATGGCTAGGACGAGGACGAGGTAGTATAGGTAGAACTCTGGCGTATTCCATCGTGACGGATGCGCTTTGCCGTTGAACTTAGCAGCTCGTTCTTTGCTTGCCACAGCATCGTCACGGGCTTCTATTACAGTTTTATAAGGTGTCGAGGTCGAGATCGTAAAGCGAGTGTCGAGAGTGTCGAGATCGTAGATCTTGCGAAAAAAGGAGAAGACACCCATTGCGAAACGAGGGTTAGGCAATTGTGCCCGGAAAGTACACGCTAATTACACGACATGAACGGAATTAATATTTGCGACAGTGGCTACGACAACATGTGCTCCTGAGCATCACGATATCTCAAAAAGGAGTGCTCCAATGTGGACAGCCCGTTGTGGTACAGTAAGTCGAAGTATGCATAAAGTGCAAATCGCCCGGCAACACGAGATTCAGGGTCCAGAACTATGGGTAGTGGGGCTAGTAGGGGAGGGCGCGGTTGCATTACATGTTAAAGTGGAGCCGGAGACAAAGTGTAATTGGTATTCGGTGTGGATTATATAACCGTGTCGGTGAGGATGCAAGTGTGCCGTCTGTGCCTTCAACACACTGCCCTCGCTTTACCTCTACAGAGAATGTATCTACATAAGACATAAGCAAATGATTGAGCAGAAGCATATAACATATAACATATGGCATTATAGAAATATCCCTCGCCAGAGCCAAAAGTAGGAGGTATAAGGGTCTTATTTATTCAAACCCGTCTCTGTCAACCCCGCCCGGCTTAAGTTCGACGAGGTCCGGCATACGATGGGCAAATTTGGAAGCAGGTCCATCGCGCTCCGCCCTCATCTAAATATAACTTCTCAAAAACATCAAGCTATCACGAAATACTGGACGGGCCCTTTTCGTTTTTTCGACCTCCCTCCTGAGCTTAGAGACCACATCATAAGACTTCTACTTTTTGATTTGGGTGCTATTGGCAGATATCCCACCCGCCTTTTTCTAACATGCCGACGCATATACGCGGAGGCCGCTTCGATATTCTACGATGAAGTGTTCCTCGAGAATATAAATCCTAAGGGGACACCCGACCCCTTCCTAACGAACTCCCTCACCTGGTTTGCTCCTCGGCAGTATGTGCGAAATCTGAGAATAAAATTCGACATAAAAGACCAGATCCATCTCTTTGGAGAGTTCTACGGGACCGCTCTTAACGAGATGGCCGAGGAAGGAAACTTGCAGCGCTTACAGCTAGAAATAGAGAATTGCTTTCCTAGCTGTGAATTTTGGGGTTATGAGGATGACCTGTCTACCTACGGCAACATCCTTGTTCCGGGCGGAAGGGGGAAAGGGACGGTGATCTCGGGGCCTCTTTTCATCACGAGAACGCCATTCCAGAGTTTTCTCAAATTCCTTGACGACTCTCAGATCCCTAAGATAACGCTACTAGTCGACGCCAGGGATCACGCAAAGTTTTGGTGCCCATTCCATCGTGTCCACTCGAGAGGCCGGAAATGTGATGGTCAATGGAAAGGCGGCGCGAGACTTTTGAGGATAAGTTGCTCGAATCTGGTTAAGGCTCTGAGAGGAGCGCGAGCTATGGGGCCGGTGGATGACTGCTAATACTAGCCTATACACTATTGATGACAGGCAATTCTGGCCCTTGGATAGCCCAGAATATAATATCGATGGGGAATTGATGATACCGTATATCGCAAAGACCTAGCGACTAGTGATAGTTATTTTTATGAGAACCGTAGGATGTCTTGGAGGCATCGCGTGAATATCATCAAGTTCAATCATTCAAATATATGTCCCCTCACAATATAAATGGCGGTAGAGCAGACGGCGAATAAAAAAACATACTTGTTAAGCACGGATAACAGAACTTGAAGCAAATTATTTAGAATATTACACTTTCTCGATGTCAATAGGTATTTATTTCGACGCGAGTAAATTTTTGGAAGATGGATATTATCACTACCTCATCTATTGCACTCAGCAGCTCAAGGAATAAAAGGGATTGTGTTGGGTGCGTTTGACAGGATAAAATTCATATAGCATCAACCTACACTTTATATCCGTCTGGTACAAACGAGCGGACTAAGAGTCTACGATCTGAGTATGATAGCCGGTCTTGGGGGGAATTATAAATGTATATAGATAAGAAATGAGATGAAATGAGCCAACTATCTTTGTCGGCAAAGATAGGTACCTAAATATTAACTGAAGCAAGTTTGTTTGCTTTGTAAAGCGCATTACGCGCAATCATGTAACTGGCAATATCAAACTTCCCAAGCCTACTGAGATAGTGTCTCACCGTCTAGCATTTCACCGCTAGTTTAGATGTGATATTTTAAGCACCGGATATTTACGAATATTGAAGATAACATTTAACTTCCCATAGTCGAATTGGAAACACCCCACCGTAAACTTAGTGGATGCGGGTATCTTAAAGTACGGATCTTCCGTGGAAGTTTCGATGTCAGATCCTTGGCCCACTCACCCAAGCTTCCCCAATACGAGTACCCGCGCTTTTGGAAATCGGCGTCATATTATTGGATCGTGCTGACATCTAACAAGTCACCGAAATCTCAGTTTGACATTTGACAAAGCGCTTTTATTATATCTTCAATTGAGGGACAAGTTTGTCCGTTCAGTTGGTTGATTTCAACCGATTGGACTTATGAGGGCCTTCATTATTATATTATCAAACATAATCATATCAGTCGCTCATTATTCCTCTATTATTCCTCTTAACTAGTATTTGTACTAGGTATTGAGTCGCAATGAGCCGTGCGGCGGTGAAGCAGCTCAACCTGCTTCGCTACGCTGCTGGCGCGACATCCCGGCAAGTGACAAGTCGATGGCAATTCAGCGCTGCCAGGGCGAACCATTTCAGATGGGGACAAGTAGCAGGAAGTCAACCACGCCTGCCCTGTACTCGATATTTCACCACCACGCCGTCCACCTTTGACGATAACGAAGAGGCACAATCGGGCACGTACAGTGAAGCCGACCATGAACATGCTGTCATCTCGACTTTTGATCTCTTCTCTATCGGCATTGGCCCTTCGTCGTCTCATACGGTTGGGCCTATGCGCGCTGGAGGCATCTTCGTGGCCGACCTGGTTGAGGCCGGCCTACTTGACAAAGTGCATAAAATACGCATCTCAATCTATGGCAGTCTTGCGCTCACAGGCGAAGGCCAGTATGTATCCTTCATTCTATTCAACTGCCTTGGGGGGCGTATTCAATCAATGGATATTATTTTCGAAATTTACGACACCTGACAATCCTACCTAAAAAAAAAAACCATCTAAAACTTTCTAACGATGAATACTTGCTGACTCGTAATCCTGCATAGTATGACACCGTCTGCGCTGCTGTTAGGCCTTGAGAGTGCAGATGTGGAAACTGTCGACACGTCTTACGTGCCTACCCGCTTCGCGCAGATCAAAAAGGAGAAAAAGCTGTTCTTAGGCCACGGGCTTCCAGAGGGTAAAGGCAAGGAAATCGACTTTGACTACGAGAAGGATTTTAAATGGGAGTGGAGCAAGAAGCTCCCTCTACACAGTAACGGAATGCGCTTCATGGTATTCGACGATCAAGGCAACATGTTGGCCACCAACGACTTCTTCAGTGTGGGCGGAGGTTTCGTCGTAAATGGCTCCTTGTCAACTGCCGCCACGGCTGCAGCAGCTAGTCAAGCTGCGGATCGTGCTTCGGCTGATAATAAGGAATTACAAGCAGAGGGGGGCAGTGGACATCCGGCTGACTTAGCCGAGAACTTGTTTTACAAGGAGATAAGGAGAGCAGACGCAGCGGGAGACCGCAGGACTGGCTCCGAGATCAAGCCCCTCGATGAAGCATCAACTGAAGACCCGACGGCCCTAGTTGAGACTAGCTCAGTCACCAGGCCTCCTCTCACATCTCCAGCATCAGAAACCGAGGCCGCGGGCACTAAAACTACCTCCCAACAGCCTCGCTATCCATTTCGGGACGCTCGCAGTCTACTGGCGCTGTGCAACAAGCATAACTTGACTATTGCGCAGCTAGTGTACGAGAACGAAAAGAGTCATGGCTACACTGACGAGGATATCTACAAGAAGGTAATGAAAATCTGGGAAGTCATGGACAATAGCATACTGGAAGGCGTCAACCAGCCCCTTGATGCGACGCTACCAGGCTCACTCAAACTACATAGACGAGCGCCGGCGCTATATCGACGACTAACAAGGGGCCTCTACCCTTCTCATACTGCGACTCCTGGCATGGCCAATGGGCAGGCACAACTGTCTTCTCCGAGTAGCGACAACGACAAAATATCATCAGCAGGCACAAGTATAGCTAAAATACCAAAACCAGGTGCGGCGCTGGGCAGAAGAGGAACTGGCGGTAAGCGCGGCCCGCCACGCGTGCATGGCTCACTTTATCACCCGATAATGCCGTCGCCTCCACGTCGGACCACGTTCCCGGCTATGGACTACTTGACTGTCTACGCAATGGCCGTCAACGAGACAAATGCGGGTGGTGGGCGCATCGTGACAGCGCCAACGAATGGTGCAGCCGGCATCATCCCAGCCGTGCTGAAGTATACGATCGAGTTCATTAGTGATGACGCCGAACGTGATATCCTCACCTTTCTCCTAACGGCGGCAGCCATCGGCATGCTATACAAGCGAGGTGCAACCATCTCAGCAGCCGAAGGGGGGTGCATGGCTGAAGTCGGCGTAGCCTGCTCAATGGCCGCCGGCGCGTTCGCAGCCTGCATGGGTGCGAGCCCCGAAACAATCGAGCAAGCGGCCGAGATTGGCATCGAGCACAATCTGGGCCTGACGTGCGATCCCATCGGCGGGCTAGTTCAGGCTCCGTGTATCGAGCGCAACGCCCTAGGCGCCATCAAGGCCATCTCGAGCGCCAACCTGGCCCTCAGCAGCGAGGCCGGCACGCAGAAGGTTAGACTCGATGATGCGATCCGCGCTATGCGACTTACCGCTCAGGGCATGCGGAACGAGTTCAAGGAGACGAGCTTGAGCGGGCTAGCTACGAGCGTGCCTCTCAATATACCTGTTAGTGTGCCTGATTGCTGATGTTTCGCTATGGATGGGACGGGTCACATGGAATGGATATTTGGTAGGGTACCTATGTTGGTATTGTTTTATCGGCTTGGGTTGTATTGTCGATTTGAATGTCCTGTTGCCTTAGAGAGCGAGAAAAGAAGGGGAATACAGGTTTCGCGGCATAAGCGCTTCGATGCAGAAGATACCCGCCCTGATCTTCGAATAGTATATCTGTATAGAGTGCGAGGCAAGTTCTTACATCGACATTTAGATAGGTAGAGAATACTGTGTTTCAAAGTAAAGCGGTAGAATAGATCATAGAAGGCAACTTACACCGGAGGTCTCGTGGACGACTTACGATTGGATGGAGATGGTTCTCTGATGGCATGTCTAAAAGGACTTCGGTATTAGTTGGTGTCCGAGGCGAGTTTTTGGCTTGGGGGCTTCTGTAGGACTGGAGGCTCCTTCATTTACTGTCGTAAATCGTGTCTTAACAGCGTATTAAATTTCGACCATCGGACAATTCGTCATAATCAGCTCATTGCTGCGGTTGATTCTTCTCGTCAAATTCTCCAACTCCCTCTTCCCCTTTCGAATTTACATTCCTATTATACCGCTGACCTCAAGGATCATATTAGATGCTGGAAGAGAACTGAAGCTTGTTTATCCAACTTTAAGGTCTATGTCTAGATTTCCAGGAATCTTAAATCTATGCAGCGTTAAAGTGCGACGAGCCTTAAGGGGGAAAGGGCTCATGCTTGGAGTTTATCTGGGCAGCTAGGCGGAACAGGGGGTTCAATGGGCGTCGGTAAGACTCGTAGGCTACAGGGCTCTGATCTGCGTAGGAATTAGGCGATCAGCCAGTTAGAATGCCTCGCATTCCAGGGTTCTGGGGCGGAGTTGCGGCTCAGCTGGAGCGCAACACGTAAGGAAACCTCATCCTACGAGGGGTTTAACCTTCCCAGGCTTCCGCCATTTCTTAACTTGACTTCCTCTTTTTTTCTCTCTCTTCATTCTGGACAATAACCCATCTCGATCTGAACCAGAACCAGAACCAGAGTTTGAAAGGGTCATCTCAATTACTCGCATCATTACAACCTCCTTTTTAGGAGATCGACAGTTACGGATCTTATCGTTATATACATACCTGAGATCTCACATCTATACTCACGCAAACCGCTCACGCCCAAATCCATCCACCCGCCATCTAGACAAGACGCAAAACAGCGCAGAGCCGCTCTTTGCCACAGAAACAAATCAAACCCATCGATCCCAAAACACCACAACAACAGTCCAATCTCAATCGCAACCCCCCAACCATGGCGCCCCTCCAGCTCAAAACCCAAGACCCCACCACCGCCGCCGCGACCGCCACCCCACACCCAGAATCCACCCTGCCGGCGTACGACGACGAGGGCTCCGCCGCGACCGCGGCCGGCGAGCGCGCGCCCTTCATCCGCCCCGAGGACATAGACGTCGAAGCGCAGCCGCCCGCGTACGAAGCCGATGCCAGCAGCGCCGCAAACGCAAACGCAAACGCAAACGATGCCGATGCCGCGGCGTTCGAGAAGCAGAGCCTGTCGGCTAAGATCTTGTCTGTGACGCTGGGGATGGTGCTGTTCATGGTTGGGTTCGGCGGTATTCTGACGCTCGGCGTGGTGTTTTTGAAGTTGTTGGTGCTTCTGTGGCATAAGCTGGGGTTGGTATAAGCGGGATTGAGGAGATTGGGCTGGGCTGGTTGGGTTTATGGGGTCGGGTTGGGGTTTGAGGGGGATTAGATTATGGGGGTTGTTGGACCTGGAGGGTTGGAGGAAGAGATAGGATGGGTTGGGGTTCCGTGTCTTGCTGCGTTCGTCCGATGCGCGTTGCGGAGGCTTGGTCTCCCTACACAATGCTGACTGTATATTGGTTTTCCTATGTATACTACGAGGGTCTATGGTAATGGCCAGCGGGGATGAGGTGAAGGGTTTTGGGAATGGGTATCTCTTAACTGGCTTAAGGCCTCACTATCAGCGGATGGTATTCTTTTTCGGCAAATGGTCATTGTCGAGGATAGCGGTCGTTCGCAGAACTAGATTAGTTTCAATTTTTGCATTGATTCAACTATACTTACCTACTTCACTCGCTCAATGTCTTAAGAGAGACTACATAGACCTATTCTCGTCATTTTCACGGTGATGCCTTATTAGTACCTTGTTCTCTTACTGGATGTAGAGCTATGTAAAGAGGAATTAGAATGTACGTCAAACTCGTTCAACTATATGCCTGTAGTCAGACACTAGACTATCGATTGTCCCTATCACGCGGATGGGCACATGGGCACATGGGCAAAATTCTATCTACCGCGCTGACCAGGCCTCAGCGGCTGCACTGTATTACCCCCGATGCGGCGGCGTCAACGTGCCGGGTCATAATCCTGCCTTTTCGTGATACTACGCCTAGTTTGTGTCGTAACTACGGCTATGGCTACTATACTTTTCACTCCTCTAGCAGTTGGAAAGGGTTGACTATCATGCAACGAAGGGAAAGCAACGGTGTATCACTGGCGTATTAGCTTCGAACTTGGACGTCTGTTGTTCTCGGGCCCTTTTCATACGCTTCTGCTATGCAGCGGCTAATCGGGTTTTAAATGACATTGTGGGTTGAAAGCTGTGATATAAGCACGAATGTGGTACATATAACGGATGGTTCGGAGAGTTGACACTTGAGGTTAGTTACGCTAGAAAAATGAAGGGTTAATTCGTAACTGCATATGCCGAACCTTATCGCATCTGCGGTATTGGTGTTCTTGAGTGCTGAGGATGGTTCTCCCTAGGCTGCCTAGCCGTAATGCCTTCAGACGAGTTCGAGCTGCGTACGGGATGAATGTGATTAAAACTCAGATCTTCATGATATATGACAATGGCTTCTTAGGGTTCTTAACGAATCGACCCATCAGAACCGGTATCGGTGCCCCAGATCCAAGTTTCTGGGGGGCGTTAGTTTCGCCAAGAGATCGTGGTAGGCTGCTGCATTACCCCCACGCTGTAGAACCCAGAAGCAGTATCGTAGGGGAACATCGCGCGCATTTCGACCCAGCAGATCGGGTCTGAATTGTGTAGCCCCTGTTCATTGCGGAAGCTAGAATTCATAGGCCTACGCGAAGGGCGAATATTCTATTAGTATTGGGATGTAATTATATGAGGCAAGTAAGGGATAAATGTCGACTTCCACGTGGCTTCGTGGATAAGACAAGTCTGAGATATGTATGTTGCTCCGGCGCGTATATGGCAGCCAAATAAAAGATACGTAGATCACCATCTATTATCCAAATGAAATATTCTAAAACTACCTAAGCACGACGACAACGCGTCGTAGATATTGCGAGATTTGATGATACATTTTGTTTGAGCTCCCAAAAGCCCGCTCTATTTCTTTTCTGAAGGCCTGCTACCCTCGCCATTCTGGCGAAGGCTTTGAAGCCCTGTTTTATGTTCGTGGTGCTCCCGACTGAGCTTCCTCTGGCTGATAAAGGGACTAACTAGAAGTCCCACTCCGGCAATGGCGGTGTACATGATGTACATATCACGCAGACTGTTCCAATAGGCTGCACGGGCTATCTCGCCCTCGCGACCAGGTAAGGAGGCCACGAGGCCAACATTACCACCTGCGCTGCCGCCAGAAAGTTGGTTGGCAAGCTCTGGGCCGAGCTGAGCTAACAGTGTCGGATATTGTTTCTCCATTCCGTTCTGGAACACCACCCCACCAATAACGACGGAGACGGAAGTTGAAAGTTGGCGAACGAAGCCGAAAGTAGACGTCACTGCTGCGATGTCACGAGATTCGACGGATGTTTGTAATGCGATTAATGGCGACTGGAAATTCGGTCCTACGCCAATACCCGCGATGATCTGGTATATGATTATCTTGGCCCAGTTCGCCTGAGGACCGAGGTCGATGAACAGGCCGAACCCAAGCGTCATGAAGAGCATGCCAAAGATGATGGCAGGCAGGTATTTACCCGTCTTCTTCATGAACAAACCTGAACAGACCGACATGAATGAAAGCGCGAGAACGTACGGTAGGAGGTAAACACCTGAAAGAAGCGATGAGGCTCCCAGGACAGCCTGGAAATAGAGCGGCAAGTAGTAACTTCCGGATATGAAGACAGCGCCGTGGACTAGACATATCGCAAAAGTCGAGATGTTTTTCCCAAACTTGAACAGTCGAAGCGGAATGACTGGGTATTTGGCATACCATTTTTCGACCGCGATGAATATGCCGACTGTGACCACGCCAAATACGATTAGGCATATCGTCGTAGCCGAGTTCCAGGGATAGGTGACACCGCCAAATTCTAATCCGAATAAGAACATCAGAGTCCCTCCGATGATGAGGAGACTGCCCAGCCAATCGATGGCGGCCAAACCCTCCCAAACGGGCGTGCGAGGATTATGTAACTTGAGCACGAATAGCAGCACAAAGAAGCCTACGCCACTGATGGGCAGGTTTACATAGAAACACCAACGCCAGGTGACCTTGGAGGTGAAGACGCCGCCGAGAATAGGACCAATTGCAGATGCGATAGCCCACACCATGCCGAAGAAGGCGTAATACATACCTCGCTTCCGCATGGAGAAGAGATCGCCGACGCAAATATTCGTAAGCACCACGATACCACCACCGCCGATACCCTGAATAGCACGGGCGGCGATCAACATTCCTATGTTGACACTTAATGCACAGATAAGCGACCCGATCCAGAAGATGGCGACGGCTGCCAAGAGAACCGGCTTACGTCCCCAGATGTCGCTAACCTTTCCCCAGCTAGGGACGGTAGCGCTGTTCGCCAAGAGATACGCCGCGCCAATCCATGTGTAACCTGCCGGAGACCGGAACTGCTCGGTTATGGTCGGGATCGCAGTCGTGATGATGGTGACGTCGAGAGCGGCGAGGAAAAGTGCTGAGCAGAGCGCGAAAACAATCACGGTCGTTTCAAATTTCGTCCTGGTCTTCTCGGGTTCCTCGTTTTTGTTGGCTGGAGAGGCGTTATTGGGCGGTGTTCCTGATTCACCGCCGGCGGGCGCCGCGGCTGCGTTCCCGTTTGCTTGGCCGTTTTCATCCTGGGCAGTGCTCGCCGAGGAGCTTCGCCGGGTGTTCTGGCTAGATGATTTTACACCTTGCTCTGGATCGTCGAGTTTCTCGTCATCGCGGACGTCTATTGTGGTAGCTTCATGGTCCGACATCGTCCCCTTTGGACTTTTGAGGGCGCTCCGTTCCAGTAAAGGCTCGTTGGTTTTGCCAACGATTGATACGCCTTCCAGGTAAATAGAGGAAGATCGGATTTTAAGGAAGAATAGCCAAAGGGGTAGGGCAAAAATAAATAATGCTGCTGGTTCTGGAGCTAGGCTAGCTTAGGTACCTAGGTAGTGTAGTGATTCGTACAAAAAAATATGCATGCAGGCTAGGATTAGAATAGCGGAGCCGGCCCAAGAGATCTAGCCACTCGGTTATAAGATCGATGACGGTCTATGCCTTCATCTCTTAACGATCCTAGAAAGAATATTTACAAAGACACATCGTGCATAATGAAGAGGATCACAGTAGAGTTATCCAAGATGAATCGTCTCCGTAGACCGAAGTGGATGTCATCCTCTTTACGTTAGAAGGTACGAAAATAAAAATGGAATTTGTTGAGGATTGGGATGGAATGGAATTTGAATTGGTAATACTCCTATACTCGGAGGAATAATGCGAAAAGGCGAAAAAGAGCGAGGGACGAGCGGCAGAGAACTAACTCCACAAGCTCATACAAGAAAAAAAGCCAAGCCCTTGAACGGAGCTTATTATGAAACCGAGAACGGCTAAATGTGGAGCTACCAAGAAGAGCTTCCGATTGGCCAATTAGAAACATATTCTTGCCTGCCGGCATCTCCTTTCCAGGTTTCCAGGTTTCTTCATACTATCTTAATGTTAGAGATGTGATCTGATAAGTCGACATCTGAATCTCGGTCTGACTCATGGCCCACTATACCCGCAATAAAAATTGTCTTTGTCTCGTTTTATTTCATTTTCATCTCCATCTCCTTTTTAAGTCCTTATTTATTATCACCGAGCCTAGTATGAGCTAAGACTAGAGAGAGATCTGAAGATATAATAGGTTACTATTTCACAGACGTCTTGTTTCTCATCCTTCTCACGGAGCATAGGACGCATAGGATGCATATGATTAATCTTGATTTTATAAAAATAGTTGAACTGACCTTGCTAGGTACCTACATAAAATAGACTTACCTGATGGTTACGCAATCCTGTCTCAGAAAGTCCGGGTAACCAAGCAGCCTGGGTAGGTTTACTAAGGGGACGGGAGATACCTACCTAGGTAGTGTAGATACCGGCACTCTATGCTCTCCACCTATTCATCAAATAACGAATGCGGGCTTTAATGGGCGCGCGTTTCTTGTAGGCCCGCATGCAATTGAGCTGAAGATACATCAGGGTATGTGCTAAAATCCAGGTCGCCTCATCTAATTCTGCATCTTGAAGCCAGTACGCCAGTCGCGAACCACCCCGTTTTATCCCCTCCAAGGTTTGGATCACGAAGCAAGCGTAAAAGTGATTGACATTCCATTCCTTGCTATCCCGGATCCAATCCACACCATTGCTATGGATCTGGACAAGCTGATGGATCTCTTCCCATTCGCCAATGGGGAGATCCCATCTCCCTCTGAGATACGTTTCTGAGAACTCTTCCACGGCATCGACAAATACTGGATGCGTCCACAGGCTCTGGACCCTGTGTTGCGCTATCATTGGGTCTTCGCTGAGACCGAAGATGCGGCCTAACTTCGCTGCGGCTACGGCCAAGGTTACTTTCTTCTTGTAAACATATCGTACTGCATTCTTTGTCTCCTCGGGGTCATCCATTGAGATTGTTCACCAGACAACTATTGGGCTGCGTACTATGATTCTGATTGACTTATATGGATGGGATTGAGCAATCGGCATTCACCATTAAGATGGTTCTATTATATGATTGTAGGTTCTTTGTTAGATCCTCTAACAATCTTTAGCACAGTTCTAAACAACTTTTCATTCATCTACCGCTTTAAAACAAAGTTATCATTCTAATTTATCCCTTTGATAGATATTACAAAAAAACAAACGACGATTTCCTATACCATTAAATAACTACAACTCCTCGACAACGTGCTATATTTCTACTCGTGGAACTTTAGAATAAACGAGTAGTGGTATGATAAGAAATAAACACTATAAACAATTCGAGTAGATCGTCGTGGTCTCGCAGCTCCTAATGCCAGGATAATACGTACCGTAACGTGGCTTGCAAATGATGCCGATTAATCAGATGATTCCTGAAGTTGGCCCTTGCCTGCTCTCTCCGTTCTCTTTCCCGTTCCTCCCGCTCCTCCACTACGTCTCTTGCAGCTGGGTGCACGTCTTCCGGTAGTGCCTCTTCAGGATGCTCTTCGAGGTAGTTGGCCGAGAAGAGGTCTCGCTCATACGAGAGCTTAGCGTAAAGGAGGTACGCCGCCGCCCACCTATCGGATGCGTCCCATTCGTAGTAGAAGGGATTTTCGTAACCGACGGTCCGAGAGTAATAATAGACTCGAGCTTCGAATTCGTCCATATCTGCCGGATGGCCCTTCTCGATCTTCTTTCGGTATTGGAGAAGTCTGAGGATGTAAGCGACCCAGTAATCCTCCTTCACCCAAGTCGACTTGTCGATCTCGTGAGCACGGCGCAGGTTTAAGTAGTCAGGCAGGTGTTCCGGATCGGTGACAACACGATCCATCGCGTTAACAACCTCTTGCCATGAGGGAGACGCCTCCAGCGGGTGCTGGTATAGATAATCGTATCTGAATCGGGCAAAAGCATCCCGGCTCTCTGGGCAATGGTAGAAGTAGGCAAAGTCAGTGATAGTCCACAGGACGTCTCGCCATTTTGAGGGTGTAATGCCATTGTCTACCCAACCAAAAACCTTGAAGTAAAGAGAAGCTTCTTGATATCTCAGCGTATCTGCGATATCAGTCTCGAGGGCTTCCCAAAAGAATTTGGGGGTTTCGTCGTCCAAAGTAGGGTGTCTTCTTTCATTCATTTTGAAGTTTGATATTACGTTGCGATTTAACGAGGCTTAAGATAACAATGTGGAAGTAAAATTGCTTGATGAACTTGCGTCTTACGTGTGAATCTAAGGTAGCAAGCTTTGGCTTGAGCGGAATGTGCGTCTGTGCCAGTATTTCTACACTTCTACGATGATGGGAAGTAGAGAAACGATCTAATCATTTGAAGTTTTCATTAGCAAGACTGAGAACATTGTCGATTGTTCGAGGTTGCAGGGACTGTGTCCCAATGATGTTTAGTGGTTCATCCAAACGCCTGTGATGTTGGTGGACAAATATTATACAATACTTATACGATTTACGTGGTAAATTAATGGCCATGTTTATGGCCCTTAGACCAAAAGTTCGTGCTATCTACCTAACTAGGTAGTTAGCTAGGAAGCCGACTGAAGAAGGTTAACTACAAGGTTAAGGTGATTGCGGCTGATATTATAGTACATTCGAACTAGAAACAGATGCGTGAAGCCCTCAGCGTCATTTCATTTATGTACCTTTTGATAGGTACCTGGTATATATATAAAAATAATACATAGCATCCGGGCTAATTCCCTCAGCATATAGTGTAGCACTGTTTAATAACAAAGACACTTATCTTGGGGTGTACTTCTCATGTCCATTACCTTCCCCTAAGTCAGCTGGAGGTTGAGGGAATTCAATGAGTACTTTTGAGTCTCCGACTAACTCGAAACTGACATTAGCTTGCGTCGGCACGTCTAGCAAGAAATTGTAAGTCCCAGGGTACAAGATGGTATTCCCCCGCTCATCTACACGGGCTAAGTCGCCTAACGTCAAGCCCAGCGTGGCATCCTTCGCTTCTCCAGGCTTTACTTCCTTGACGCGGGTGTATGCAGCGAGCTCCTTGATCGGGTAAGGGGGTGGTCCGTATTCTCCGGACAAGAAAGCTAGAGCAACGAAGTCTGATGTTACATTGCCGGTGTTCTTGACGGAGATACCTACTGTCTCGAAGGGACAGAGGTCCAAGTATTTCGCATTGCATGCGCTGAGTAGCTCATTGATATTATATGTTTTGCCGGCGAAGGCATTAGATCCGAATGAGGGCTTGAAAGTGGTGTAGTGTAACCCGAATCCGAACGGAAGCACGGCCTTGTCGTACCACTTGTACGTCCTGCCGGGATTATTTTCGCTCGGCCGGAGAGTCATGTCAGTCATTGGGACTTGATCTACATATTCCGCGGGATACAGAGTAGTGGGCAGTCGGCCGGCCGGCGCCGTCTTCCCAGTCAAGACGTCGAAGACGGCAGTGCCTCCATCTTGTCCGGGGAATCCCACCCACACAATAGCGGAAATGTTGTCGTTTTTCAGAAGCGACGAATCATCGTTCTGGTCTCCTAACTCAACGACAATAAACGGCTTGCCTAGATTGCCGAGTTTCTCAATTAGTGCGAATTGGGCACTGGGCCAAGCAATTGAGAACCGGTCAAGCTCTTCTGATTCCACTGTCATATCGTTCCCACCGAAATATATCACCACATCTGACTTGTTTGCAGCTTCTAAAGCGGCCTCGGTCCACGTGTCAGTATCTGAGGCGTTTTGCTTAATAGGCCCGTTGGCACTTGCGGTGCGGAACCCCAGCTTCTGCGCTGCTTGTAATGGTCCTCGAATGAAAGGTGGAGTCCCAGCATATCCACCGAGCATGGCAAAGTTCGAGCCGTCTGCCCAGAAGCCGATGAGAGCGATCGAAGTTGCATTATCAACTTTCAGGGGTAAAATGCCGTCGTTTTTCTTAAGCACAATGCCTTCGGCGGCAGAGCGGATGGCTAGGGCCTGGGTTTTAGGGGTATTGACGTCCTTCCAGGCGAGTGATCTATACGGAGTAGCATCCGTGGGATCAAAGTATCCCGCGCGGATGAGTCCTTCATATAAACGGCGAAGCGCCTGATCGATGACCTTTTCCGGCAGCAAGGTTTGGTTCCATGCTCCAGCAACGTCTGTGTTGGAGCCAACTTCACATATGGTGTCTGTCCCCGATATTAAGGATATCGCAGCCGATTGGGCCGCGGTAGTGGTGTAATTGTGGTCTTCATGGAAGTTCAGGATAGCGTTGCAGTCGCTAGTGATGTACTGGCTTTCATCATTCCATCCCCAAAAGTCGCGAAGGACCGTCTCCATCAAGTAGGTTGAGGCACAAGCCGGAGTGCCGTTGACAGCATTATAGGAACACATGATCGATTTCACCTTCGAGTCCCGTGCGCATTGCTGGAATGGAGGGAGATAGTATTCGACTAGATCTTGCATGCTGACGATTGCGTCGAATTCATATCTCTTTACTCCTCCCCAGTACTCTAGGTCGTAAGCAGCATAGTGCTTGCAAGTTGAGATGACCTTCGTGATATTCTCTTTTCCCTGCAAGCCATCTATCAAGGCCTTTACGTACCCCTTGATGCGAAAGGGGTCTTCGCCAGGTGTTTCCGACCCTCGACCCCATCTCGGATCTTTGTAAGGGTTGATATTTGGCGTCCAATAGTCTAGTCCAGCGTGCCCAAAATTGCTGAATGCTCGAGCTTCGGTGCTGATGGCTTCGGCTACGGTATGAACTAAATCGTCGTCGAAGGCAGCCGACAACAAGATCGGACTAGCGAATGATGTAGCATGCGAGAACTCGCCAGAGGGCGCGAAGGCAACCCCGGGAGACCATCCGACGCCGTGAAGAGCTTCGTTCCACCAATCGTAAGCACCCAAGCCCAGGCGAGGTGCCCCCTGACTCTTGCTGATATTGTGTTAATTCCGAACAAATATCTTTTATTTTGGCCTTCACTTACTCCACGAGGTTAACTAGCTTCTCCGTGATATTCCAAGCACTGATAAGTGCTGCAGCTCTTTCCGCTGGGCTTGCGCTTGTGTTGCAGACAAGATTGCTCGTCAAGATCTCTGGCCCGCCAACGCAATCGGGAAAAGTCATATTCCCCAGCGCTTGCGCGCTGAAGAGCGAGAGGTATCCTAATCTCGTCCTTGAGCGTCTCATGATATTGACACTCTGGGATGCGAGCAATTCTGCCTAGAAATAGGGTTCGAGTCAGACCGTGTAGGGTTTTAAGCTCCCCCCTTTTCAAGCTCTACTTGCATATCCAAAGGCTATGAGCGGTTGCTTGATGCTTGGTACCTGCGCCGTGTATTTGGGGATCTGACCTTCGCTCTCCAACGTCAAGATTACGCGCCCCTATCGGCACGGGGAAATACGACACCATCTACCCCAATCTCGATGATCGACTTAATGTTGAATATTTCTATTGGATTGGCCTGGTTTCCCCACTGAAATCAGTGACATCTGCGGCTCTATATTAATGTTTCCTACATAGATTTACCCAGGTTATTTAGCCGACTGGAATATCGCGTGGGATGTCAGGATAATCTACCCCTTGGCGATGACGGTTGACCAAACTTTCGACCTAGCAATAAACCGAGATCATAGAATACGGCAAAAAGTAAGGTAAGTCGTGCGCACCTATAATAGATGAGAAAAGGGGAAGCAAGTAGGTCATCGACCCTGTAGCGGGTGCTCTAAGCGAGGGAGCTGTCTGATTACCTAATCTCGGGGATAGGGGCTGCTGGGTGCCTAACCAAGGTCGGTCCGCCCGACCTTGATGTATCATTTGTACGTATACATCATTTTTCAACCATAGTCGTTTTAGACAAGTCTATTGTTGAAATAGGGTGACTACTAGTATCCCCCTTGCAGCGTTGGTAGTGGCTTTCTTGTTTATGCCTTTTTCCATCGGCCGCAGATCCGACGACATTGCCTTACCTAGGGCTGATCGATGCCGAGAGTGAGCTGATAATGAGCTTATAAGTGCCCCCAAGATTTAGGTTCCGGAGTAGGTGTGGAGACTTTTCGGCGCCGGTCAGTCTTTTGGCCATGCTGACCCCCCCTTATTACTGGAAGACGGAGACGAGCTCGCTGCTCGGAAGCGACTCGCGGACTTACGGCGCTTGTTTCTTACCACTACGGCAGCAGTGAGGCCGGCGTTGCTTTATAGATAACTATATGAGACTTGGTGAAGCGTGTTAAAAAGCCAGCCTTTACCGATGGGGGGATTGCTTATAAATAACCCTAACCCCAACCCTAACTCTGATATTTCTTCAACCCTAACCCTAACCCTGGAGGTGGCCTTGTGAAACCTGACCGCGTCCATTGGTATAAGAATTAGGGATGCCTTTTAAGAATTATGAGATGAATAATCGAGCATCCAGGAAACTACCTTAACTAGATGGTGCTCGTTCCGGGTATATACCTCCTAGATAATTAGAGAGTAAAACAGTCTCTATACTGGCATTCTTTATTGGTCATGTCAAATAGGGGGACCTAGAGAGCTTCAGCGATTATGAATGATATGAATGACCGAGAAGACCAATTAGCATCACCTATGGTTCTGGTGAAAGACTTATTCTTCCTATTATAGGCGGTTGTTCAAAATCTACGAGCATCGACGTTGCATTGGCATATATTTACGCGGGGATCGTCAATATAGCAAGGAAGTGCCTCCGCATTGGTCACGGCATATTGATTTGAGGCCCCTTAAACTTCTTAATTAAGAAATGACTAATTCATCCATATATTGCCATCATGCGCTGCTGTATCTATTCTGTGAACCGAAGAGTATTCACCTCCAGCCACAACAACGACTCCTGTTAACTATCCCTTTGCGACAGTGTACAATCTCTAGTCATGCTAGGAGTCAGTACCAGATTGGCCACCACGGCTGTCGCGATCTTCGCGATGAGCTCTGTTGTGGTTGCAGCGGAATGCACTCGCGAAGGTTTGCTAGCGGCGGCAAACAGCTATCTCGAGGCGCAAGCCAGCGGGAAAATAGACGGTCTCAAGCTCTCCGCTACCAACTTCACATACCAGCTGAACAACAAGGTGTCGGACATCAAGACGGGTGTGCTGAGCCAGCCCCTGAAGATCGATCTCAACCGATCCACAGCCGACACGACGGCGTGCGCTAGCTACACGATGTTGATCTCGGCGACAGGCTCCAAGCCGTATGTGATCGCGACGCAGATCCGACATGAAAGCAACGATACCAGTTCAATCGCAATGATCGATACTATCGCAGCGACAACTGGCGCGCTCTTCTTCAATGCGCAGAAGACGCTGGGGTACATCCAACAGGAGAACTGGGGCACGCTCGACGAAGCGCAGAGGAGTAGCCGAGAGGAGCTCAAACGCGTTGGAGACGCTTATCTCGATATGTGGACGGACGCCAAGGCCGCCGATTCTATCCCGTGGGGCACTGATTGCGAGCGTGTTGAGGGGTCTCAATTGACTCGGCCATGCGGAGCGACGCTACCTCGTGGAGGGAGCCAGAAGAATAACGGGAACCGCCGGTATGTCATTGACGAGACGGTCGGGTCGGTAGATGTATTGTGCTCCTTCGATTCTCTCGGGAATATGCCTGACTCGCACGAAGTACGGCTTGAAGGGGGCAAGGTGAAATATGTCCATACCGTCACGGTCTTGCAGTAGTTAAGGAATATGCATTCCATCTCTATATGGTACCCTGATGTTCCCTTCTGACTACCTCAATCTACCCAACCTTAAGGGGGAGATAACCCCGGTCGAGGCGGCGAAATGGAGTAAAACGGGTTTCTATAGGCCGTACACGTTGATGAGGTATGATAGCGTGATCCAGCCCGCCTCTAGATCGGGCGCCAGCCGTGATGTCGCTAAAGGGCCGTAAATCTTCTAGCCATGATGGCTAATGGATTAAATTAGTTAATTGTCCTCATATACCAAGCTTTCTAGCCCGCAATCGGCTTCCCAGGTGTCGTGTTGACCCCTGAAAGAAAGGGAGTCGATATCCTTGCAGCCTACCTGAACTTGTGCAACCTCGACATTACATGAGAGGTAATGGACCGTTCGTAACTCCGTCATATCTGGTCTGACCGTAGCTCTTCCTCCTAATTGGAAGAGTCATTGGAATGTGACTTGGATTCTGGATTATCCTGTCTCTTAAAGCAATATCAAATATGCGGCACGAAGATGTCTGCTGACTTATCGTGGCGGTGCATACCCTTTTAGGTTTATGTTCGGTGGGCGAGAGCCAGACACTAGTAGTATGCTCGCGCCTCGTGGATAACAACCTCAACCTCTGGTTGTTTCGCTCTTTACTCTTGCATGTGGGCGCCTTTCATTATCTTATAATGTATGTATTCGTATCTTTTTTAATTTAGTCGCCTTCAATGGCGTCTACGTCTCTGTCGTCATCGGATCAGAGCCAGCCGAGCTCTACATTTAAATTCACAAACCCTCAAGACCTCTTCAAACTCGTAGATACCACATCAGGAGATTTTCTGATTATTACCGGTATATCAATTATTATCAAACCCTATTTTGCGTTATTAATTGACAAGATTAGAGGTAACCCCTCGCGATTTCGCTGATCTCGACGAACAGCGAGAAGTGCGAGGGCGAGGATTCCGCTGGCGTCGATATTACGCGGAGTCCCAAATTCTACTTATCGCAATACCTACACATGCCCACGAGATGCTGCATCGCATACTCTATGAAAAATTCCATGAAAAAGTCCCCGCGAGAGAAAATACTTGGCGTACCAAAGCCGCTACTACATTTAGAGCAGGCCGGGATAGGGGGGAAGGAGACTCGACTGGCGGACCAATTCCCGAACGCCGCGGCCACGACAAATGGCCAACCTTAGTCATCGAGGCTGGAGTCAGCGAATCGTTAGCTCAGCTACGTTTAGATACGCAATGGTGGTTCGCGGCATCGAACCACGACGTCAAGATTGTATTACTCGCAAAGCTTGACAGCAGCCAGCGGATGATCACAGTGGAGAAATGGGTGGAAGAACCTGTGGCAGCTAAACCTGGAGCTACGACTACAAGGCGATCAGCGGCCCTCCGACCTATTTTACAACAGGTAATTACGATTCATCGTAATGAAGCGACAAGTCCTATCTCGTATAACGTCACTAGGGGAGCGTTAGTATTAGAATTCGGGCTCTTGTTTCTTCGAAGTCCGGGAGAGGGAGAGGGTGATATTATAATTAGCGTTTCGGATTTGCAACGGTATGCGGAATGTGTCTGGGATTAAATAAATGCCAGCCATGCAGTCACGTAGGACAGGCCGCTCTGTAGGTCGCATGTGGCATGGGGGATGGGGGATGCCATTTTCAGATCCCAAAACCTCCAGTCCTAGAGGCGTCTATGTCGTGTAGGCATCATTTGTATGCAAAGCAAGCCGGATGAATAATAACATGGCTCTCCGCAGATATTACAGCATCTTAAACGTCAAGACCTCTAGCCCGAACTACCTTGTAGCCTAAGGCTCAGCAGTCGGGTTTCCCGATGAGCATGATTAGGTACCGTCTGCCCTAATCTGGGCTCTAAATCATCATAGTCAGCTGCAGATTGACTAAAATCGAAAAGTTCCAATAACAGCAGAGCGCTAGGCCAACTTTGATAGTCAGGCGTTACTCGAACGTGTAAGAGCTCTTTGTCAGTTGCGCTTCTAGTGCACGCAATACAGCCTATAAGAGCAGATGATATTTCCATGGCGCATTCTACTTTATGTAAATTAATCTCGAACTAGACATTTCGGTGTTATTTATATAGTGACAAAGGAATGTCTTGCTTTCTTTGCGTCAATGAAACTAAACGCTTGCGGTTAGGAGAGGGACATTAAAGCTCCCCATCGTGGGCCATTTAATACAATAAATCTGGTGAACCTAATTGGACCTTCCTAACTATTAATCGGCATGGTAATAGGATAAAACGTTGTGCATTTTGAAGCATACCTTCAGCCCATATGGTATCATACCGGTGACACAAGAGGTGCGTAGGTAGGTGAGGAAGGATGAGTGGCGCTCCATGCGCTGTACCTATCGACCCGTTTATGTCAAGACTCATGTACCAGCACTACTACATTAGGAGACTATATAGTTCCCTCGTATCGAATATGCCTCTTTTAGCCTGTACTATTCGTATTATCTTAGAATATGAAGTTAATTGGGTTCTAGTACAATAGCTTAGCCAGCATGGCGGTAAAGAATCTAGGACCGAGTGTAGTCGCGATTGCATGGACCTTTGCTCTTCTTTCTACGGCGGTGGTCTCTGGGAGGTTTTACGTTCGCCTACGAATACTGCGAAGACTTACGGTTGATGATTGTATTGTCGCAATTACCTTTGTACGAACATTTACCGTATCCCATTCCTATCATCTATTAAAGGCGTACGCTAATACGCAAATGGCAGCTTCTTGCTATAGGTAATAGCATATTTCTGACAATAGCGGTCGCCTGGGGTCTAGGGCAGCACGTTGACGTTCTTGCGCCACAACTCGACAGTACCATGTACACTATTAAATGGGTATACCTGTGCGAATTCTTCGGCATTTTATCGCCTGGCTTTGGCCGAATCTCCTACGCCTTTCTGCTCTTGGGCCTCACACCACCATCAAAGACGCAACAACGATTCCTATGGGCTATTATATGGGTCCAATTGATCGTGGATATTGGAATCATAATTATCAGTTTCGCTCAGTGTCAACCGCTATACGGATATTGGGACAGCAATGCCGAGGCCAATTGCTGGCCGCCGCACGTGCAGCTGTATGCAGGCTACTTCCAGGGATGTAAGCAAGCATGCCTATGGAGATGGATGTCTAGAATGATTATGTGCACTAGAGCTAACCAGGGTTCAGCGGTGTGCTCTTTGGTAGATCTCATTCTAGCAGTTTTTCCTGTCAGTCTTTTTTGGAACTTAAAGATGGAGACGAAGCAGAAACTATCTCTGAGTTGTATGATGGGGTTAGGCATCTTGTACGTCCTCTACGACACCAAGATACTTACTGCCTGTGGTTTTCACGCAAAATTCTTACTAATGTTTCCTAGTGCGATGGCCGCATCTATTATAAAGACCATTAACCTTCGCGCCTTTACCGATACAACAGATTTGACATGTGAGTAAGAACTATTTACAGGTTAGAATCAAGTCAGCTGATTCGTTCAGATGCTATGGCTAGACTGGCTATATGGTGGACGTAAGCGAGCCCTTCCCTCGGCTTACTAATTCGAGAACAAGTAGAGCTTACCTAATATATGTGTAACTGCTAGTCTAGAGGGATATCTCGTTCTTTTAGCCGTCTCGATACCAACTTTGAGACCCATTTTCAGAAATGTCAAGGCAAAGAAACGAGCCCGAATAAACAACAGCCAAGAAAATCGTGGACCCTTCCAACGCCTTGGCGACAGCATGTTTGTCGCAGATATCAGCAGCGACAATGAATTACAGTCCAATGGGGCTTGTGGGCATCGTATGGGCCCATCAGGCACCCAAGATTGTCAAACTCATAATAAAGGGGGTATACGGAGAGATATAACAATATCTATCACTTATGAGGAGCTAGGAATAGAAGTATAAGGGAGGAGTGTGTAGCTGCCCCTCAAGATAAATTTTACAAGAATAGAAGCTAGAATAGATATACAATTAACGACCACTATGCTCTTCTAATGTGTCACTATGCGCCATGTACTTAAGAATGTGGTATATGAGCTGTTGGATTGTATTAATTTGTGTAATCGCGATTCGGGGGAACTGAGAAGCTCTAATCTTCCTCCATGATTTCCTAACACTCTATCTCGAAGTAGCTACTTAACGGATCATTCCAGTTTAAGTTCCATATAAAGAGACTTAGCAACAAGAATCCTTTCTTGAAACTCGTATCGATGCGCATGTTCATTCCTGACGTGGTGGTTGTTACTCTCATGGTGGGTATTGAAAGCAAAGGGCTCATCGAAGCCGCTGTTGGCTTTCCTCTCTCCTCGTAACAGACTATCTCGAGGGTCGGGATGGCTAGCCTGTGTAATGTGTGGACGAGGGACTGGGTTGACGGGCAGCTTCTTCAAGGGCTTGAATCATTTGTATGCCTAATTGAGTCTCGTAAAGCGTATGGTATACCCCTGTATCGATTGACCCGGTAACAGTCCTCGGGAATTTGTGGCTTATCATGATTGAGAGGAGCTGAACTATTAACGATGTTTCTTCTCATCGCCTGCGAATAGTTAGTTTTGGGCCTTCAAGATATATTTAGATCTTTGCTTACCGGTTGAGAGTGAGTTCCGATCTCTAAGACCCTTCCCGATATGTAAACGTAGTAGTGACTTAAGTTCGCATGGTGTCGGACTGCAAGGAAGTAGATGATCCTCTCGCCCCTCTCTAGCATGTGGTAGGAGAGGAAGCCCAGTCGTCATCTTCGTAATTCAGCCAAGGGGTCGAGAAGGCGGTTTTCAGAGAAACGCTCTTTTCCCTCTCCTCTTTTCTTTATTCCTCCGTATTTCCCTATCCCCCCATTCTGTCCTCTCTCCCTTCATCTTCTTCTCCCCTCCCTCATTTCCTTTTATAAATAGTGTCAGGGTCTGTCATGAACTGCGTGGGTAGTCTTGTATGGATGTAACGTACCCTGCAGTGAGGTGCATTAGAGTCTTGACGCTCATCTCGTGTCAAACCCTGGTAGGATTGACATCAATTCGATGTATGCCGCCTGGTATTCCACGAGTATCAGCTATTCCAATAGGCTCTTCTGCGTCATTGTTATGGTGACCACTCACCATGACCTCGAGTCGCTGCTGATTGGACACACTCTGTGTGCTTTGTCTCCTGAACAATGAACTTTTGTAGCTTTTTCTTAGAGGTCGTGACTTATGCTAGCTAAGCTTCGTTGTGTTTCAGAGGGGTCGACCTATTAAATATCTTGCTGCTTTAGGAGGTTAAGGGCTGGGTCGACGTGGACGGGGGATTGATGTCTGTACCTAATGCAGCGACTCCTAGGGCATAGCTTCAGATATCACTGCGCAACAAGGTGTGGAAGTTTCGGAGCACATGATGTGTCTTTTTTTTTTTTTTTTTTTTTTTTTTTTTTTTTTTTTTTGGTTCATCGCAAACCCGCATGTTCGTTAGCTAATCTGACCTTCATTCCCAACCTACCTACCACTGTATTACTGGACACCATCATCGCTGGAGCAGTGCAATCCCGCACTCGTTTGTCCGTTTTCCTAACATCACCATCTAGTGACTTTCCTCCTAGCATTAAATCAAATCTGCTAAGCAATATGCAGTGCCGGAGCACGCTTGACTAACAAGCAGAGATGAAGTCGCTGCACAGAAGAGCCATTTGCAGCCACGAAGGCGCTGGGGTTCTGTTTTTGCAAGCTTGCCTAAGGTACTTGTGCACCAGAATGGTGATGCCGTACTTGGAGCTGAGATGTAGGGAAAGATGCTCCTGGCGAAGGCGGGCCAGGTACCATGATATGAGATGGGAAAGAAGGTAGAGATGCTATTAGAATAGGGACTAAAGTGGCGCGCGTTAGATGTTTATTCCATTCAATTATCATTTGTGACACGGGGCGACTTACCTGAAAGGACTCAATTGAATTGAATCATTTGCTGCTGTGGGTGCGCTGATGGTTCACTAGTAGCGTCATGAGGTTAGATCGTAGAAATAAAAAGTAATCATAGTATCGACACTTACCTTGTTGGTGATTCGGCACATTGGAAGCCGTCCAGGTTGCCAAAGTGTGCGAATGGTTATCCTTGATAATAGACGCATGGCTTGCCTGTGGTGTATGTAATGAGGTGGGAAGCTGAAGCGGTGGATGGTATGGTGAAACATAGGTAATTAAGGTCATACATGATGGTGATGAGTAAGATCCATCGTGAGCGATGAATGAAGATAGGATATGTTTGATACTTGTATGAAAGAATGCATTGTTGTCCCGAGGGTTATTGCTTGGGTTGTGTGTTGGATTGTGTTGCAAGAGTTGTGGGAGAGTTCTGGGAGAGGGGCTGATGCTTTGTTTATATAAGAAAGTTTTTGGCCATAATCAGCCAGCGCGTTAAGCTAATTAGGCAGGATCACTCTGATTTGGCCATAGAAGGTTATTCTAGGTACTGTGTGGTTGGGGAAGTTGCTTTCGTTGAGCCGCATTTTAAACTGACAACAACTGGCGATGGAGGTACATGGCCAATGCCACATGCACCTACCAATTAATCCCACTTATTGATTGGCTAGAAAATAAAAACATGATCTCCATTCTATCTATTCTGGAAAGTACCCACGTACTCGGGGAAAAACGAGCAGGTACAACTCGAAAGCTGAGACCAACATTGTAGGTAACCTATACGTACCTTACCCAGGTAGGTACCACCACGCAAGCTCCAGGTGCTGTTTCCGGTTGCCTTAGATCTAGGTACATACCTAGGTACTTGAGGAATTCACATGATTCCCTTCTCAGGCGAACCCATAGATACCTCATGCGAAAAGATGATGAGAAAATTTGCATTATGTACACGTATGTAACAGGTAATATGCCCCAAGATGGAACGATTCATTGAGAATTAACCCAGGTACCTACCTACCTTCTGAAGTCTGTTATCCTACCTTATACCTATATAACAAGGCCAAGTGAAAATCATCCAAGACCTGATCATTTATTCGGCTTCATCGTTCCCCTGACACACTTGTTGTCATGTTGATGATCACTACGAATTAGTTTAAGGGTTATGGAAACAAGGAATTCGATTTACCAACTCTCTATTCCTACAAGTAGATAAATCTAGATATTTTATTGGAATCACCATACTTCGGTCATCGTTCCAGGTTGATGTTGAATGGAACCCGGAAATTGGCCATCGCCGGTGGTTGCCGAAGACTGTACTCGGCGTGAAGTGGAGACGCCATGTGGGTGCGAAGGCGTGATCGTTAAAAGTGGGTCTACCACATCTACAAAAGGAAATAGCAGTCTGGCGGATGTTGGGATATCCACCGTCGTCTGGGGACTCCGCTCGGGGAAGTCTCCAACAATGGGTGTCCATATATATCACGCAAGATGAAAGAATAATCTAGCTTATATTGTGATTCTAAAACTTCATCCAAGATTAAGAAAGCCACTGTAATACCCAGCGTCATCATGACTCCAGTAAAAATTGCTGTTTTAGATGATTATCAAAAGCTGTCAGAACCCCTCTTTGAAAGACTCCAGGATTCTGGGTTTGAGGTGACGACATTCACCGATACACTTCTCCCATACAACCATCCGAATACCCCTCAGGATGCCAAAGACGAATTGGTCAAGCGCCTTGAGCCATTTGAAATCATTTGTGAGTCGTTTGGGAGAAGAGTTGTAAGCATGGTCTGATAGATCCAGCTTCGATGAGGGAACGAACGCCGTTCCCTGCCGAACTCATTAACCGACTACCAAATCTCAAACTTCTCCTGACAACTGGTGGTCGCAATGCATCCATCAATGTAAAAGCATGCACAGCGCGAGGGATCCCCGTGGCTGGTACCTCGGCAGAAAGTCGAAACCCAGACAGCACTACGCAACACTGCGTCGCGCTGATTCTTGCCCTTGCGAGGAACATTCCGCAAGATGACGCCGTGATGAAGGCTGGAGGTTGGCAGACAACTTTTGCGACAGGACTTGCTGGAAAAGTGTTTGGAACTATTGGGCTTGGAAGGTTGGGTGTATCCGTTTCGAAGATCATGCATATAGCTTTCGGAATGAAAATCGTGGCTTGGAGCACAAACTTGACTCAGGAAGCAGCCGATGAGAAGGCAAAGGCTGCCGGCCTACCGGTGGAGGACGAATCCGGAGACAAGACCTTCAAAGTGGTCAGTCGAGACGAGCTGTTCACTTCTGCCGATGTGGCCAGCGTTCAGCTTGTGCTGTCGGACAGATCGAGGGGTCTCATAAATGGGAGTGATTTAAGAAAATTGAAGAGGTCAGCCTTATTTATTAACACTTCACGAGGGCCTATCGTAGTGGATGATGACCTTCTCGAGGTGGCCAAGAAAGGATTGATACGTGGCATAGGATTGGATGTGTACGAAATTGAGCCACTACCCAAGGATAGCGAGTGGAGGACAACGAAATGGGGAGAAGGGGGTAGAAGTCAGGTAGTGTTATCGCCGCATATGGGCTATGTCGAAGAGGAAAACATTAGGGGAATGTACGAGCAGCAGGTCGAAAACATACTACGATGGCAGAAGGGTGAGGCTATGACTACGGTATTCAGTGACAACGGGTACTAAGCATCGTCCAATAAAGATCATATCAATAACATCGTACATACCTTGTACGTATTTACGTTGTCTAAGTCAAAAGGCTTTAGCCCCTACATGTTCTAGGTACCTACGATCCTTACGTGTAGTTATGATTAGTTCAAGGAGGGCTCTGCCTGTAAATCAGGGTGAATAAAGCTTTGTACCTCAGCGCGTACCTATGTAGATTGTTGATTTACTACGGAAGGTAAGGTGCAAACTGTGTACCGGCGTGGTTGCCTGGGATTGTTATCGGAATCACGCTGATGCACCCCGCGTCAAACGCGTCGTACATAATCTGAGGTTTACCTTCTTGCCGATTTCTTTGTTCCCATCCACAACATTCAATGTTGCCAACCTCAAGAACCGGAACGTAACAACATTGCGCAAAACATTTCTCATTTCTTCGTGGCCCCCTAACACTTCTCATTTGTGATACCTCACAACCCGAAGGTTCTGGTGAAAATGAGCCGCCCCTATAATTCTCATCCTGAAAAGGACCGTGGCGCTGGTAAGTCATCCTTCATCCAAGCCGACGAACAGGTTCAGTGCCTATATATATATATTGCCCTTTTTCATTACTTCGAGTCCGATTAACGTCTATCCCATCGCCAGAAGCTAAGTCGTCGATTTTAGACTCAATCGTCATCAAGCTCGAAGAGGACCCTAGTCGCCGACAGCCCATCGGTAACACGGGTGCTGCCGGAAGCAAAGACGGCATCATGAAGCATGCTTTTACTAATCTTAAGCGTCGTGACGCGCCCGATCAGATGAGCGTCTCGGCTCCCACTTCCAAGATCGATCCTGCAACAATGAGCGGAAACGGTAAGTTATACAGTGTCCCTATCGTTGGCATCGTTGGTTAGCATCGTGCTAACTATTCATTTAAGCCAAAATCGCCGCTCTGATGTCGGAAGTGAGCACTCGCCCTAGAGGCGCTCTGCATTCCTTCACCCTTCCCCCCGCTCCACCTCATCCTGAACTCCCCCCCGGCCTTCATGGCCTTCTTGGCATGAACCTTCCGCTTGGCGAGGCTGCTGGCGATGGTACTCACCGTCGTCGTTATGCTAGAAGCCTGCCTCCCCAGGCGCCTGCGGTTGCGGGGGCTTCCGGTAACCGAGGTCACCAAGCAACAGATGTCTCGTTGCTCAGTAGGGAGTGCCAGAAGCGAGGCTTCAACCCCCATTTCCACGAATGGGTTACCGCTAGTGGAAATTTCATGTGCTCTGTCGACATTAGAGGACAGATGGTCTCCGGAATCGAAGAATACAGTTCCCTGGTCAAGGCTAAGAATGGTATTGCTAAGCGGGCTTTGTCAATCGTAAAGGGAATGCCTTGCATACCCCGTGATGACAGCAAGCCTCGCTATGGCGGCGTTCCTGACTATCTCCGCTGGGACCGTCGTAACACTGAGTCGCATTACTCGCCTGACTATCCCCGCTCCGATGAGCAGCGCTCCCTCATTGAGCGCATTATATCATTCAACCCTTCAAACAGTCCTAGCGAGCACATTCTGGCCAACCCTGCGGCTTGTCAGGCCTATCTTGCGGGTTTCGCCGTGGGTACCAGGATGGCGGAAGCCCTTAATCGACCTGCTCAGGATCAGGATCGTGGCAGGGCTGCGAAGCGATCAACGGAGCGACCCGCGGAGCGTTTCTGGCGGGAGGGCGAGGCTCGCCGTCGCGAGAAGACGCCTGCCTCCACGGCCTACGGCCGTCTTCGGGAGCGATCTCCTCTCCGTCGTCGAGACGATGCCAGGGAACGCTCGACCCAGGAGCGTTCCCGTGGCCGTCGAGGACGATCGGTCGAGCCTGTTGCCCCCCGTAACCGAGATGCCTTCAAGGGCAAATAGTCTATGAATGGACTTAGCTACCCGGACGGAGGCCCACATACGGCTGGCTCTGTACCAACTAGTGCCCAGGCCCTAACTCATGATTAATGGGTCTGGATGCTGATTGCTAGAGTGATATGCCTGCACTTTTCTAGTTGGAAGAGGATAATTATGGAAACCTTTTTCCTTCTCGGAATATCACGAAGATGGCTGGGCATTGTTTCGTTCTTGGCTCGCTTTTTCATTCTTCTTTTTCGGCAAAGGGTTGTTTCTTCGGGAGGGATGTGACAGGACATGGGCTTCTTCTTTTTGCACCTACATTGCAAATGATAGTTCCTGTGAACTAGATGAAATGAATCACACGGCATTGCAAAATTCTTATTGACCATCTGATCCGTGATACTCCTGGTTAAATCTTGCTCGGCATCCTCAAGCCTCCGTCCAATCTGATCACAGTACCATTCAACATGGTATTCTCAATGCCATGCTTAACCAACTGTGCAAACTCGTCCGGTTGCCCTGCTCGTCGTGGGAATTCCATGTATGATTCCAAGCCTTTGAATAGCTTTTTGGGCATCACAGCTGTCATCCGTGATTCGAATACGCCTGGAGCGATAGTTAAACAGCGAATGCCGTAGCGAGACAGGTCTCTCGTCATAGGTAAAGTCATCGCTGCGACTGCGCCTTTACTGGCGGAGTAGGCTACCTGCCCTTTCTGTCCATCGAAAGCAGCAACTGAAGCTACCATGATGACAACTCCCCGTTCCTTATCATCTCCTACTGGTTCGGTCTTGGCTAAGTGGACAAGACACTGTCGTACTAGGTCAACAGTCCCCCGCAGGTTTATATTGACGACGAAGTCGAAGCTATCTAGACTGAAGGCATTGCCATCCCGGTCTAGGATCTAGAGGATTCATCAACTTCCTGTGTGTTGAGCATGAAAGTGATTATAATACCGTGGAAGGGTTTCCAACACCTGCTGCGGGAATGACGCCTCCTAGAGGTTTCCCTGTCTGATGGACCCATTCCATAGTCCCCTTTACAGCTGCCGCAATGCTATCTGTCTCTAGGACATCGCAGACAAAGAACTTCCCCGTTCCACTGGGGAGTTTCGCAACTACTGCGGCTCCGTTCTCCTCATTTAGATCTAGGACAGCAACATTTCCCCCACTCCTACAGATCTCTTCTACACATGCTTGGCCGAGACCAGATGCTCTGTTTTTAGAGGGTTAGCTTGTATTCATGTGGCTCAGTAAGCATACATGTCGCATACCCGCCGGAGACCACAAAAGTTCTGCCTTCGATCTTCATGACGAATTGATTTGGGATTGATTAAGATCAGTCAATAACATGGAACTTAGGAATATCTTCCGACAACAATGGAAGTGACAAAGACGACGGGAGGTCCATTAGAAAGCTGGTCTTTGTACATGAATCAAAGGGTTAACACGGATCCAGCCATTGGGGTTGCTCCGACGAGGCGCTTGGAATACAGGCTGGCAGGGAACCTCGGTAATTTAACCCCGGAGAGACGAGGTACCAAGGTAGCAGTAGGGCAGATGTACTTCGTACCTAGCTAATCCCTGCACAGCGACTCACACCTTACAAATTGATCTGTTTCGTCACCAGCTGATCACGATACTGATAAGGACCGCTGAAACTAGCGCATTTCAGGCATGGTATGGGCTATTTTAAGCCGTGTTTTAGTTGATACAGTAAGGCGAACCTAATCCGGAATTTCGATTGCATTCCGATTCTACAATACCCCGACGCTTCGATTGACTTCTTTGGTTTTGTTTCTTGCTCAAGAGCTTCGAGTTATTGGTTTTGTCAACAAGTTTTGCTGTGCTTACGGAACTCACGGAACTCGCATCGAGGGCCAAACAAGATGACGCGTCCGCGACGCTCATCGGCCGCCAGCGAGGAGAGCTCGGGCACGGCGGGCGACCAGGTATGCGATAACGAACTTTGGGCGGCTGATGGCGCGGAAATGAATGGCGGAAACTAATATTGCTCTAGGAGCTCGGGAGCATGTACGATTACCTGGCTAAGATTATCTTGCTAGGCCCGAGCGGAACGGGAAAGTGAGTACGATCAATTACCTACAATTCGAGTTAATGGAGAGCAATTTCTGGCGAGAATCTGGAACTGCGCATTGAAATGGATATGGATATCGAGTCCTGATACGTTACGAGCAACCGGCTAACGATGGCACCACTCCGATAGGTCGTGTCTCCTACACCGCTTTGTTAAGAACGAATGGCGAGTCCTCTCCTCCCAAACGATCGGTGTCGAGTTCGCAAGCAAGATCATCAAGGTCGGCACCGGCGCACGGCGGAAGCGGATAAAGTTACAGGTATTACAACCTCACTCTCCCATGTTGGACGGGGACGGGATGGGCTGACACTGCTACCAGCTATGGGACACAGCAGGCACCGAGCGATTCCGTTCCGTTTCACGATCATACTACAGAGGCGCCGCCGGAGCTGTCCTATGCTACGATATCACATCACATAACTCATTCCGTGCACTACAACCCTTCCTCAATGACGCGCGAGCGCTTGCGTCTCCGAACCTGACCATGATACTGGTGGGAAATAAGCTTGACCTCGCGAACGACACCCTCATCGATACTAGTCTCCCGCCTCCTACTCCTTCCAGTACGACCTCTTCTATACCATATAGCACCTCTGTCGGTACAACCAGTGCCAGCGCCGGCGCTACTCTCGGCACGCAGATGAGAGCCACAGTCGCCCCCGAGGGCCGAGAAGTATCTACCACAGAAGCATCACGATGGGCGAGCAGCGTCAACGTACCGGTGACCATGGAGGTATCCGCCTTCTCAGGCGAGGGCGTAGACGAGATATTCGGGCGCCTAGCACGCATGATCCTGACCAAGATTGAGTTAGGCGAGATCGACCCGGACGACCCGATGAGCGGGATCCAGTACGGAGACGGGGGCATGTGGAATGCCGGGGCTAGCGACGGCGGCAGCATTAAGAGCTCTATGACGGCGGACGAGGTCGGCCTCGGCGGCATGAGAAGGAGACGCAGGGGCAAGAATCGCGGCCAGAATTGGGGCATGCGCGAGTGGGAGGAGGTGTTTACTCTAAATCGGGGACGGGGCAGGAATAACTGCTGCTAATACGAGGTGCAGAGACGGGGAGGAAAGATGCTCTAGGCTGGAAGCCAGGGCTGTAATTCGATGACAGGCACTTGGGCTGGGCTGGATGGAACTGGCCTGGCGACTACGCTACGATGATACCTACTTTGCGTGCGCGCTCGTTTTTTTCACAGTTTAGGCGTTGGGGGAGATCAGTTCCAGAAGACTCTTATGAAGACCCGATAGAGTAATATAAGATTTCTTTTGCGCGTCGATGATCCCCACAAGAACATATATGCTTAAATATGTTGGACGGGTCATCTAGCCGATGGACTCCACGATGTCGTGATGGGCGCCGATAAGCGGCGTGGGAGACGAGGCTCCGTCGTTTTCGGCGGACAGTCTTCCACCCTTGCACTTCGGCGGGTGGTCCTCCATATGCGCCTTTTTTTCCCTACGAAATCTTTCATGCTATCCACGAGTACTCGGGTATTTTTAATGTCCGTATCGTACTAAATACACCAATATCAAGAACATCGTCCGATAGACAGGATTTGTTAGCACCTATCGGCCGGGACTGTCGCCGAAGAGGCTCCCGCTCCCGCTGCACGTGGCTGGCCCGATACGGTTGCGGAGTGGTACCTTCCGCGATATGGAACCATTCGTGTGGATTCGCCAGCTTCGGGGGGTTTGGTGGGTGGATCTGATCTTGGAATCTGTCATTTTGACAACTTTGAGTTCTCTTCTGCGTTTCTATCATTGGCTTTTGTTCGATGATACCGTGCGTACGATCTTCATCGTGCATGCCCCTTCTCACCAGCAAGAGCTGCTCTCCTTGGCATCAGGTTCCTGCATCAAGTGATGGGTATCTCTTTTACGGCTGGATCGGGACCGGCTAGTGGCAGCCGCAGGTTTACCGCACGAATCACCGACGAAAAGGATTGGGGAACGCAGTTCCTCTCTAAGTCCCTGTAGCACATAGCAACAACCCATGATCAGACCCAATCTACCCTGCCTACTTGCCTATGTTATTCTCGGCAAGTGTCATCCCGCCATCTTGGTTGCTATTGACCTTGTATACTCAATACAATGCGAAGTCAACATCGTCGATAGTAGGTCTTGATTCATTTAGTTGCCCTCCAATAGATAATAAGAATCACCTTGTCTATTTTCTGCCCTCCTGTTTTCTCTGATCCCTGTTCAATTCTCCAATTGCTTCATGTCGCTCAAGGGCACATCTAAGCGACAGTTCTCGCCCTCTTCTTCTGTGGGACCGGGCGATGAGTCCGAATCGTCAACCCAAGCCACTTCTAAAATTGTTGATCTAAGAAAGGCCAATTTAGATATAAATCTAAATATATCTCCGTCTTCTTTTTCTTCTGATACACTTCGTACGCTCGATTCTCCTGGAGCTCCATCTTCTTTTCCCCTCAACCCCAAGCCCCGCCAATTGGAGATGGAGTCCCGCACTATAATCCCACTCGACAAGAATTGGGAATTTAAACAGGCCGACAAGGAGGACAGCAAGTACCTTCCTGTCAGCCAATTCCCAACCAACGTTCACCTAGACCTACTCGCGCACAAGCTCATCCCGGATCCCTACATTGGCAAGAATGAGCTTGATGTCCAATGGGTCGGCGAAGCGATCTGGATTTATAGGACTAGCTTCCTGTCTCCTACAGTAGGGAACTCCGCGAAAGCGGTTCTGGCTTTCGATGGGTTGGACACCTTTGCAACTGTGGTGCTTAATGGGAAAACCATTCTTGAGACTGAGAATATGTTCATCCCTGAACGTATCGACGTCACAGCCGACTTGAAAAAGGACGGTGGGCAGAACGAACTAGTTATCACTTTCGACAGCGCATACTTGCGAGGGTGGAAACTGGTCGAGAAATATCCCGATCATAAATGGGGTTGTTGGAATGGCGACAACTCGAGGCTGGCTGTTCGGAAATCGCAGTATCATTGGGTACGTCTAGGCGGGTGAAACTAGGCAAATAAGCTGGCTGTGCTTAGGTAAAACTGACATCTATGCATAGGGCTGGGATTGGGGTCCAGCATTGCTGACTTGTGGCCCTTGGAGGCCGATCAATCTTGAGGTCTATGAGTCACGTATTACTGATCTCTGGTTCGACATCGATGTCGACAGATCTCTGAAATCTGCTACTATATCGACTCACGCTTCTATAGAAGGTGATGCCTCGAAGGTTGAGTTTGATATCTCGCTAGACGGGTCATCAGTTGCACGCCAGAGTGTACGGGCTGGCTCGAGCGCGACGTTTACCATTCACGACCCACAACTATGGTATCCGGTTCGATACGGTAAACAGCCCCTATATACGATCACAGCTGCCCTAGAGGAAGGCGGCAAGGCTATAGATAGTGTGTCGAAGAAGACTGGTCTACGGAGAGCCGAGCTTGTCCAACGACGTCTGACGGGAGAGCCTGGTACATCATTTTTCTTCGAGATCAACGGAATCCCTATCTTCTGTGGCGGCAGCGATTGGATCCCAGCAGATAATTTTATTCCGCGGATTAGCGGAGAGAGATATTATGACTGGGTTAAGCTAGTGGCGGATGGTAACCAATTCATGATCCGGGTCTGGGGAGGGGGGATATACGAGGAACAGGCCTTTTATGATGCCTGCGACGAGCTCGGTATCCTAGTATGGCAAGACTTTATGTTCGGCTGCGGTAACTATCCCGCCTGGCCAGAGCTCCTGGCGTCAATCAAGCGTGAGGCGGAGGAGAACGTCAAATTACTGAGACATCACCCCAGCATCGTCATATATGCTGGTAATAATGAGGACTACCAATACGCCGAGAGCGTCAACCTTACTTGGGAGCAGGATAATAAGGACGTGGAAAGTTGGCTCAAGACTGACTTCCCAGCGCGCTATATCTACGAGAAGATTCTTCCCGATGCTTGCCGGGAATACTCTCCGTCGGTCTATTATCATCCCGGAAGCCCTTGGGGAGGAGTGGACACGCGAGACCCGACCGTAGGCGATATCCATCAGTGGAACGTGTGGCATGGCTCGCAGGAGAAGTATCAAAACTTTGACAAACTAGTCGGACGTTTCGTGTCGGAATTTGGCATGGAGGCGTTCCCGTCGGTGAAAACGATTGACGCCTACCTCCCGCTTGGTAAAAATGATCCGGATCGTTACCCGCAGTCCTCCACAGTCGATTTCCATAACAAGGCAGAAGGGCACGAGCGGCGCATCGCATTGTACCTTGTCGAGAATATGCGGTACGCGCCGGATCCGCTAGAGCAATTCGTCTACTGCACACAGTTAATGCAGGCCGAATGTTTGGCGTCCGCCTACCGACTGTGGAAGCGACAATGGAAGGGCCCTGGGCGTGAGTATTGTGCGGGTGCTCTCGTATGGCAGATTAATGACTGCTGGCCCGTGACAAGCTGGGCTATCTGCGACTACTACCTGCGGCCCAAGCACGCCTACTTCACCGTCAAGCGCGAGATGGCGCCGTTATCAGTGGGTATGACAAGACGGGAGCATAAACACCCACGCAACAAATGCACGCGTGTGGATATCGAGACGAGGATACAGATTGAGATCTGGGGCAGTAATCTCACTTTAGAGGACTTGACAGTGGACTGCGTGGTCAAAGCCTGGGATGTCGAGACTGGCCGGGAGACTTATAGCGAGAAGATTAACAAGGAGCCACTTGTACTTCCCAAAAACCAATCCACCGAGATCACAGCCTTCGACGTGCCTGAACCGATGAAGGACGAGGGTATAGATGCGAATCGCACCGTGGTTGCGGCATATCTTGTCAGTCCTAAAGACGGCTCCCAGCTCGCGCGTTATGTCAACTGGCCCGAGCCCCTGAAGTACCTACATCCGCCCAAGCCGGCGCAGCTGCGTGCCGAGCTGAGCGACGATTATACTAGCGTCAAGGTCTCAGCTGAAGTCCCCGTTAAGGGTGTCGCCCTCGAGAGCGAAGATGACGGGATTAAGTTTGAGGATAATCTCGTTGATGTGGTGCCGGGGGAGGTGATTACCATCAAGGTAAAGGGGGCGAAGAAGGGGAGTGTGATTACGACCAGATATTTGGGTATGGTTTAGAATCTAGACTCAGGTGATGATCCAAGGGATAGGGACTACGCATAGATGTAGTGCAGTCTTTTAGTGGGACTTTATGACACAAAGCACAGACTTCGGGTAGCAGATATACAGAGGACTTACTTAGCACCTACCTACCTCATATAGACAAGGGCTCGAAGAAGAGAAATTGTTCTCCTCCTTTATAATTGATTGGTTCTGAGCTGCTGGATGAGACGCTTAACTCTATGGCGTGGCCTCCTCACCAGCAACCCTACCATCTAGGTCCCTGTTTTTCATTTTTACAACACGCCACTAGCCATTGCAGAAAACGAAGCTTGTCTTCCCGTCCTACATGTATGACCAGGGTTACGCAGCCTGAAATACCACCATGATGCCACACATCGTTCGAAAACCCGGGGTCTGGAGAGTACTCCAACTTGTGCAGCCGCCCGCGCGACTAAGCGGCCGACCCTATAGGAGTCCGCCCCGAGTTTCTCATCGAGGTCGTATTAGCCGGGAACATACGGACGATTTCGGAGAAAATAAATGCGGCCGTGGTATTACAGCAGCCTTGTCGTAATCGCTTATTTGTTTATTTGCTTATATTTGGAGAAGATGGCCTGTTTTGCGCGCGGGAAAGCGAGCTTCGCTGCTATAGTATCTCATATATGATAGTGCTAATTCCTATAAGAGAGGCGAAGGTACTTGGTCGAATCATCCTCATGATGTAGCAAAAACTGGGGGAGAACAGGATATGGTAGATATGAGTATCGTTCCTCCTCTCCCCTCGTTACACAATGAGCACCTTCCAGACGCCTCGACGCCTCCACAATCTAACAGCCTTTCACTCCACTCCACCGACTAAGCAAGTCACCACCAACGCTTATACACATGCACTCATATAAACGCCATATCCACTGTAGCTAGAAGCTAACAAGGTTTAAGTTCCATTGATCAAGTAATTGCAGCGACAGTTCACAATTCAATTACCACTGTCGTGGCCATTGCTCGATCAGATCTTTTCGTTCGGGCCCGCGATTAGGATCTTGATGACCTCGCCCTGCTTGACCTTCTTGAAAGCATTTTCCGCCTCCTTAAACTCCACGATTTCGCTAATCAACTTCTTGACTTCGACCTTCCCCGAGGCGACCAGTTCGACGGCAAGCTTATAGTCGCCGCTGCCGTATCGGAAACTACCCTTTGCCGTCACCTCCTTCAGACACATAGCCATGATGGGAAACGTGATATCTGCTTTGCCCATTCCGCCCTGGACATACGTACCACCCACGCGGACGACGTGAAGGCTGGTCTGGATACTGGGCTCGGCACCGCTGGCGTCTATCACAACGTCTGCGCCGTCTTCTAGATCTGCTTCCTTCTTGATGTTCGCCGCGTTCTGTTCGGCAGGAACTCTTTGGCTGACGTACGTGTGAGTGGAGCAGAAGGATTTGGCAAAGTCAAGTTTAGACTTGACGATGTCGACAGATACTACCTTCGACGCTCCAAATGCTCGTGCTACGGCCGCGCAGAGAAGGCCGACTGGACCGGCTCCCATGACTACGACAGACTGTCCCGGAGTCACGACCGCTTGTCGGACTATGTGAACAGCGACAGCTAAGGGTTCGACCAGGGCACCCTCTTGCAGAGATACGTTGTCGGGAAGCTTATAACAGAAATCCGCCGGAGAGACCCAGAACCCCGTCAATGTACCGTCATAGGGAGGTGTCGCAGCAAACTTCATTTCGGGACATAGGTTATAATGGCCGCTTAGGCAAGGTTGGCAATGCCGGCAGGGATAGCCAGGTTCTAGGGCAACACGGTCGCCTTTCTTCAAGGTCTTGACTGCAGAGCCGACTTCGACTACCGTGGCAGAAGACTCATGGCCTAGGACCATGGGATCCTTAACAACGAAGTGGCCGATTGCACCGTGCTCCCAATAGTGGACGTCCGAGCCGCAGATACCGGTGTAGTTCACGGCGACGAGAACATCGTGTGGTGTTTGAAGGGAGGGGACTGGTTTGTCTGAGAATTGGACATCATGTGGCTTGTTGAGGATGAAGGAGAGATTCTAGGAGCGAATATTAGAGTGCTGTCCATCAGCGGGGTTTAGGGAGGCACGCACGCTCGTGGATTTGGGATCCATATCTTACTGGGTCGGGAGGGGGATATCGAGTAAAGGATAGGTAAAAAGTTCAATACCTATGAGATCAAGAGCTGATTGACTTCAAGATGGGATGAGGTATTATATCGTGACTTTTGACAAAGGAACACGAGCTAGGGAACAGGAGATACAAAGTAAACACTGGGCAGCTAAGCATGAAAAAAAATCTCTCTCCTCTAGCCCACATCCCCCGTACTCGGAGAGCTAGACTTCTAGCTAAGACATGGCAGTCTCGTGAAAGCTACAGCTTGCACGATAGAGGGGTAGGGGTCCGTATCTCTTCCAACATAGAATGTCGTAATGAACGGCCCCAACCCGCCCACCAGGTCGAGGTGTAGTGGGGGGATCATCCCCGGTTCACCCCCGGTCTGTGATGGAACTTTGACATTTCAAGCTGCTAACGCTTGTAAGCTTCTTTTCTCGGGCTAGAATCACGTTGTGATCAACCAGCATTTTATCCGGGCCAATCAACTTGATGACAATGTCCAAATATGACGAACTAGCATCGTAAGGAACCACTTCAAGATACGGCTCGTCTATGCTAGCTGGGGTTACCACGGTATGGGAAGCGAATAGATCCTGGCTCTGTGAAGTCTGGTAGCGACGGAGGCTGATGCGGGAGATATATCATGTCTCAATGTCCCTCTGGTCTGTACCTAATATCATCGCTAATGTTGACGTTGAAGTTAATGTCGTCGGCGTAGTCACTGACGGTAGATATGAGCGGATTTATAGAGGAGAGGGTTCATCTGGCAGACTGGATAAGAGCGCAAATATGATAGGTCAATAAGTGGACCCCTCGATTTGCGGGGCAGCGGGGTTTACTAGGTGGGAAATTTAGTGCCGAGCTTTTGTCTGGCAGAAAATACACCACCATGAATTTTCTACACCGCCTAAATAAAGCTTCATAGGATAATTGTATTGGATCAATTCTCAACCGCAGAAGTTGTATAGACTGGTTGTCGCAATCAATGGATATTCTAAAAATTCTGTCCCGCGGGACAAAGAAGTCCTCTTCTCAGCCAGCCGTCCCGAAACCTGCTGCGAAATCGCCTAATCCTCAGCTCTTCAACGACCCGACCAGGGGAGTTAAGCGCAAACGGAATGAGGATCAGCTCGAGTCGAACCTAGAAGACGACGATGATCTTGAAATTAACTTCTTTGCGCCACAGGCAGCAAAAAGGCAGAGTCCTGAACCAGAGAGTAAAGAGGCCCCGAAAGGGAATGCATCAAAGCCAGTACTGGATGATGAAGAAGTTCGACAAATCCTTCGGTCGCATCGTCTGAAATTCACCCTCCTCTCCTCGCACGAATCGAAAAAGACAAAAGTGAAGAAGTCAAAAAAGAAGAAAGAAGAGGTTAAGCCCAAAGCAAAAGATAACAAGAAGCAGCTCTTCCCGCAACCCTTGACGTCGTTTTCTGAATTGCGATCTACCTATAATATCTCGACTAGGTTGGGGGATAATCTTGCGAAGCAAGGATATCGAATACCTACCGAAGTGCAGCTAGGCAGTCTACCGCTGTTATTACAGCCCGAAAAGGCAATCTCACCGCTCGTTGCGGAAGAGCTGAACTTCAAAGTCAAAAATGGCGTTGATTTCTTAGCGGTTGCTCCCACTGGAAGCGGCAAGACACTAGCTTTCTTGATCCCGGCTATCAATAGCATTCTGCGTAGGAGGGCTGGTGATGAATCGAAGAAAGATCATGTCCTGGAAGTCGTGGTTGTTGCTCCTACGCGAGAGCTAGCCCACCAGATCGTAAATGAGGGCAGGAAGCTTGCGCAAGGCACGGGGGTCAAGATCGTGGGAATGAAGAAGGGTATGCAGATACCTACCGAGGGTCAACCCGATGGCGATTCTAGCGATGAGGACGTTTCTGGGAGTGATGACGAGGCAGGGAGTTCCGATGATGATTCTGGTGAGAGTGGATCAAAAAAGGCGACTACGACAACCAAAACCGACATCCTAGTTACGACACCTCTACTTCTAAGGAACTTCTTGAAGTCAAGAAAATTACCGACGGTCAAGTCTTTGATTCTAGATGAGGCTGATGTTCTTCTTGACCCCCTGTTCCGCGAACAGACTCTTGGGATTTGGTCTGCTTGCACCAATGAATCTCTACGGTTAACGTGTTGGTCAGCAACTATGGGGTCCAACATTGAGGGCTTGGTATTGGAACAATTGAAATCTCGAGGGCCATCCCAGTCGGCTGTCCCTCTCATCCGACTTGTAGTCGGACTTAAAGATACGGCAGTACCAAGTATCAATCACAAGCTCATCTACACTGCCACTGAGCAAGGCAAATTGTTTGCGCTCCGCCAGCTGCTACACCCCAAGTCATCAGACGACTCAATGCCGAAAATGCGACTTCCTTTTCTCGTGTTCACCCAGACCATCGAACGTGCTACAGCACTACACAACGAACTGAAGTTTGACATACCCGCTGAGGCCGGCGGCTCGTCTCGAATCGCAGCTCTCCATTCGTCGATGTCGGATTCAGCACGCTCTAGCATTGTTGCTCGTTTTCGAGCGGGAGAAATCTGGGTCTTGATTACGACCGACCTTCTCATGAGAGGCATTGACTTCCGCGGAGTCAATGGTGTAATCAACTACGACGTCCCAACATCGGCAGCGGCCTACGTCCATCGAGTAGGGCGAACCGGGCGAGCTGGCCACGAGGGTGGTGTGGCCGTGACTTTCTACACTACCGAAGACGTTGCGTATCTGAAGAGCATAGCTAATGTTATTGCTCTGAGTGAGAAGCAGGCCGGGAAGAGTAGTGAAGAAGGTGTTCCCAAGTGGTTGATGGACTCACTCCCGAAGGTCAAGAAAGAGGAAAAGAAGAAGTTGAAGCAGCGGGGTGTAGAATCTCGACGAGGAAATAAGGCGAAGATTACTACTCAGAGCGCTTGGGAAAGGCGAAAGGAACATAACAAGCGCGGCGCTATCGCCGGAAGCAAGAAGAGGAAGGTCCATGAGGCTGTTAATGATACCCAGGGAGATGATAGCGAGTGGAGCGGTATCGGGGATTGAGCATGTCATAACTTGATGCTTGGATAGTATACTCAGAGTCTAATATTACCACGAATGATTACCTACTATGTAACGTCATTATAACCTGATCTAGTGATCCTTATTAATTGTAGATTGTATTTCCCCCGGTAGATAATGCTTTCGAACGTATGCCTCGGTTATTAGATTCGGATAGCCTCCCGTCGCAGCGGACATGACGATGTTAGGAAAGAAGATCGGTAGCCACGGATCAAGCAACCAAGCAACCAAGCAACCAAGTTACATATAAAATAGGACTTACAACACATTGGAAATATCTCTATATCATTGGTTGAAGCGCTCGCACATCACTTCGCTGCCGAATGGCGATGAGGGTTTGCAACGATAGTGGTGGGGCATCGGACGCCGAACTCCACCCTCTTGTCGGTAGCGGCTTTCTCTGAGCTTAGGTAATAAACTTCTTTATGCGAACAAGGAAGGGATACTATACGACAAGCTACCGAAATTACCTAGGTACTAACTTCCTCTTCAATTCCTCTCCGGGCTATAAGTTGAAGCGATTTTCGGGCTGGCAGTTTCACTTCGACTCCCTACGGTTGTATTAAGATGTCATAGTCGCAATTCCCTAAGTTTCCAAGCCAACGCACACTTTTCAACATGTCGCGTCTCGCTTCTCGGTCGACCTACGCCGGGATCCGGAGCAGCATCGGGGTCCCTAGACCGGTACCACAGACTTCGCGATGTCCTCCTGCGTACGCGGGGAGCGCGCGATCGTACGCCACGGAGAAGAAGGAGCAGCCCGGGTCGTCGTTCCAAGGCCAGATGCTCGAGAGCATAAGTTCGCGTATAGCGCGCGAGAAGGCGGAGCGCGAAAAGTTTGCGAAACAACGGCAGGAGACTGCGGGATCAAGACGGTGGGCTACGACGTTCGGTAAGGACCACTTCTAAGCGCAGGGATTTTATTAGGGAGAGAGAGTGAAGCTAATGCTCCTCAATTGCTAGTCGTGCTCGCTGCCGCCGGGGGCTCGTATTATCTAGGTACAAAGGCGCCCCGCGATCCTGACGCTACCTCCACTCTCCCGCTAGCCCTTACCCGCGAGCCGAAATACAAGAACGATAAGGCGAATCTCGAAGCTGCTTGGGCGGATTTCGCCGCCATTGTTGGCAGGGAGAATGTTAGTACTGTGGAGGATGACCTGCATACCCATGCCAACTCGGATTGGTCGAGCTACCGCAACGAGGAGAGGCAGAAACCGTTCATGGTGGTATATCCAGGCTCGACAGAGGAGGTTAGCGCAATAATGAAGGTCTGCCATTCGCGACGGATACCGGTGGTCGGCTATAGCGGGGGTACTAGTCTAGAGGGACACTTCACACCCACAAGAGGAGGCATCTGTGTCGATTTTAGGAGAATGAATAAGATCCTTGCGGTGCACAAGGAAGACTTAGACGTTGTCGTGCAGCCGGCCGTAGGTTGGGAGCTGCTTAATGAAGTAATAGGCAAGGAGAACTTGTTCTTCCCGCCTGACCCCGGCCCGGGTGCTCAGATCGGAGGCATGATTGGAACCGGATGCAGCGGCACGAATGCGTACCGCTACGGCACTATGAGAGAATGGGTCCTCTCGCTTACCGTGGTGCTTGCGGACGGTACCATAATTAAGACCCGCCAACGGCCGCGGAAGAGCTCTGCCGGTTACGATCTGACTAAGCTCTTCATTGGTAGCGAAGGCACCCTCGGTCTCGTCACCGAGGCGACTTTAAAGCTTACCACCAAGCCTGCTAGTACGAGCGTAGCCGTCTGCGGCTTCGGCACAATCCGAGAAGCTGCCGACTGCGTTGCCAAGGTCGTCGGCCAGGGCGTGCCCGTGGCCGCTGTCGAGATTCTCGACGAAGAGCAGATGCACTGCATCAACGTCGCGGGCATGACGAAGAAGCAGTGGAAGGAGGTGCCCACGCTGTTCTTCAAGTTCTCCGGCACCGAGCGCGGCGTCAAGGAGCAGATCCAGATAGTCCAGGAGATGGCCCGACAGACGGGAAGCAAGAGCTTCGAGTTCGCGCGCTCTGAAGAGGAGAAGGCGGAGCTGTGGAGCGCGCGAAAGGAGGCTCTGTGGAGTACTCTGGCGGTCGCTAAGCCTGGTGATAAAGTCTGGACTGGTGATGTGGCGGTCCCGATGAGCCGGTTGCCGTTGCTTATTGAGGAGACGAAGGAGGATATTAAGAAGAGCGGCATGTACGGTACTATTGTTGGACATGTTGGAGACGGAAACTTTCACAGTAAGTTACTGGTCGAGCAACAAAGTTGTTACACATGCGGGTTGGAAATGCTAATGGAGTGGTAGTCATCCTACTCTCGAACGATGAGCAGAGACATGCAGCCGAGGAACTAGTCCACCGTATGGTGAAGAGGGCTGTCGAGTTAGAAGGAACTGTGACGGTGAGTCTTCCCGGCGAATTAACACCTTCTGGTTATTCAAACTGACAGTCATAGGGTGAACATGGAGTTGGTCTAGTCAAGAGGGACTACCTACCGCATGAACTTGGCGAGAGTACAGTCGACACTATGAGAAAGATTAAGCAAGCGCTTGACCCACTCTGCCTGCTCAACGCCGACAAAGTTGTTCGCGTCCAAAGGCCGAAGCCTGGCGAGATTCCCGAATGGTGATTATAACCTCTGTTCGGCGTGTGTATAGGCGACGTCACGTCGATTACGGGTGCATTACCCCCTGTATATGTCCTATCTACGTTTACGGAGAATTGCCTCAATAGTACCAAATACGTCAACTTTACATATACCTACCTTGTATACTCTTCTGTCTCGCCTGTTCAGATTAGTTTGCAAGTGCGACTGGATAGGAATTGTTTCAGCGTCTAATCCGCAACAACACTGCTTTGACGTAATCTATTAGGCTCAATATGCTAATGAAGGGGCAACGACTTCGCACGTTTACAGCTAATGCTATTGACAGCTTCGAACCACCATTGCCTCCCTAACGCCAGTCATCATTCTATTGCAACTTACTCGTACACGAAGCAGAAAGGCGAAGCCCCTACGGTGTCGAGCAACTCGCGATAAGTGAAAGATCCACCGACCGGCCTGATATCAAGCACGTCATCCAGCGTCCCGTTGCGGCTGGCTGGCATGTTCATCATAGTAATGGTCCCAGCCATGGTCTTCACATTATCATAGTCAGCATCTGAAGTTCCACCACCTAACCTCACTATTAAGGGGTTTGCTCACCTGTCGTTGTTCCCAGTCGAGGTTCTGCCAGATGAAGTACATGCGGTCTATCTGTCCGTGGTGCAGGTAGAAGACAGGCTCAAGAGGCGAGAAGTAGAAGTCCCCGCCCGGATCGCCAGCTAGATGGCAATCGTCAGCAATAGTACAATTCGCGATACAGGCTTACCCAGCCGTAAATAAGGCTCAACTTACCAATCGAGAAGTGTCCGCCGCCGTGGACAGCGAATCCCCACTTCCTCGCCTCAGGCCACCGGAAATCGCCCTGGAGGTTGGCCTGGAAGAGGGCGATGTCGGGGCTTTCGAGGATGGTCTCCGTGGTGTTGCGAAGGGAGGCCCACTGCGCGCAGATGGCTGTGTTGAGGTCACGTTTTAGACATCGCGGGTTATAGACGAGTGGATCCTTAGCGGTGTTAGGGCCGAAGTTGACGGTGTAGTTGACGAAGGGCCCGTGTGTCACGCATCCGCCGCCGGAGCCGGCTGGGAAGAAGCCGTTTGACGAGTTGACCTTGGCTCCGTTCGATCCCATCGACGTCTCGGATCCATCAAAAATGGGCGAATTTTCGACACTGGCGGCATCAAGACCCCACTAAGTGTCTAAGATTAGATTTGCAATCTATGAGTGACACTGGCTATCTGAAGTTGCCCCTACCTCCCAATATGGCATGGCGCCCGTATAGCCGCATTGCGACCTCAGCTTCTCCTCAAAGGTCCAGACGTAGAGTCTGTGGAAGAGGAGAAAGTATGCCTAGCTCATCTTATTAGCGCCCATGTCAAATAGCTGGCGTGCGGTGACGATGTAGACTCACCGAATTGTGAACGGAAGGCGTCATCTTATAATGCAAGACGCCAAAGCTATCGAACAATGACTTAGGACCAGTCATATTCGTATACACCTGCGGCTCATGCATTAGGCACTCGACTGCTTTCCAATACGCTGTCCTCTCTGGTCCAGGGATGTTTCTCCTAGTCGAAATGGTTAGTCTTTCGTGTCGATGTTACGACTAGTGCCCAACTCACCACTCCTTGCGCACTCGCACATTCTCCTTCGTGCATGTCGAGGAAGACTTTTCGAGACGAGTCAAAGCATTTTCTTTAGCCGTCTTGCTCAGCTCTTGCAAGACCTTGCCCGAATCGATGTCTGCCTGAGGATAGTCGGCGCCGAGAGCCAGCCCCTGGAAGGACGCGCCGACTAAGGCGAATGTCAGTAGTTGCTTCAAGAAGCCCATTGCAACAGTTGCAACAATGACTACGGCTTCGTCCGTTCCTCTTGGGGAGGACAAGAAAAGCGCCTTCCTATATCTTCCATTCTTGCCAACTGGGAGAGGCACTATACACACTTTACGCCCCCTATCCGCCAAGACTCGGCAGCCTGCGAGTATGGCAGAATGGCAAAATGTGGGGAACCCATGTCCGCATGGAAGTCATATACTGGTTCCCAGGGAGGCAATGAAATTTAAGTCTAAAACGTTACCTAAGAGACCAATATACAGCGAGGCAATTTTTTCACTGTCTCTCATCACGTATATTAAATTCGCGGACTCGCCATTGGTTAAGGACCGCCGATCATCGCCTTAGCGATGGGAAAGGGTAGTCGACAAAGTGCCGGAGACGCTGTTGCCCAAAAGGGGAGGGCTAAATAGCATGGCGGAACGGGCACCGCGATTGGTGCAGAACTCGTTGCCGAGCCGCTTGATTGAAAGGTCACTTGATTTCTGCCGGGAGAGGCAATTGCGAGCACAATATCTACCTAACATAGTATTCAGATAATAAACAACTACCCTTCCTGGCCAAGAGGCGTGTGAAATACCGTCCAACGGATTTCTAATTAGGTGGCTGACGCTGGCCGAATTTCGATCAGGGGTTAGAACTCAAATAACAGATACGAACCACCGGGAGCGAGCACGGCACTCCCAGAGCCGCCCTTCTAACATTTAACATTTATCCACCAGGTTAGGACTGGGGTTTGGGATATTCGATGACGGGGACTTGGCGCGACACGCGTTCCGCTATTTACGTCCGTTATATAATTTGGACAAGGCTCGCACGGCACTTGTCTTCTTGTTCGGCGCGGTAGCGAGTGCTGTATGCCGGTTAGCCGATTTGGTAGTCTCAGATGGCTATTCTTATCATCTACTGCTCAATGAGATCTTTTGCATATGTTCACTATATAATACCTAGGTATACTAGGTGGGTACTGGGTACTATTCGTCAACGGTCGGCAGGCTTCAGAGTCGACTCAGCTGCCGTCATTCAGTGATGAGCAAATTGCGGGATTCGCTACCCAAGATAGGATGCACACGGTATCAGTAAACGTGGACTTTTCGGGCATGCGATAGTAGAAAGACAACTCTTTCCCCTTACCAGGAGAGTTACGATGTCGCCGTCTTCTCATCGGGTATGTTCCATCATGGATACCTTGTTATTCCCCTTACGCGCTCGTCAGAATTAGCGGCGGATTCGCCATATTGAAACGTACCTCTATGATCGGCTATCTAGGTCCGCAAGTACTTTTATACTACATTTATGGTCATTATTTTGTCGGTCAGGTTCATTCATTTTCTCAGATCAATCCGTGCCGACAAGTCCTAGTAAAAATATCACTACCAGGAGATTCTTCACAGGCGTTTACTTAATAATTTACTCTTAATTGAAGTCCGTTCAACGCCAACGTGAATCTAGGATCTAGTGAGGGTTCTCATACATCCCTTCCAAGCAAGTCTTGATTGTAGAGATCGCCTGTCTGCTCACTGAGTATAGAAGATCCACAATCACGTTCAACCGCTGCGGCTTGAAGCTGAATCTTGGAAATTCTTTGAGCTTTAGAATCACCAGACTTCCTACAGCTAATCGCTCCTAGAATCAGAACCTCACCGATTAGCCCCTTAGAAGTAGTGAAGACTACCACAGACCGCCCCTCTGAACCGACCCTGGCGGCTTTACCGACGTGATTAGGATTACTATCTGGTGCTCTGTCGAGATTATATCTATATATTCTAAATTCCTTGGGCTTAATCATGATAGCCAATAGTTCTAGTGAGGCATTCCGTCTCTTAAATCCTAACCCTAACCCTGCCTCACCATCACGACAACCTTATGTGTATATTAACTTTTCCTAATGCATTTTGACTTTTAGTACTGTACCCATATTCTGTGATCACGGATCATAGGAGACGAGAAGAGAAATGAGAGGGGAGTCATGTCACTTGTGGTTGAGGAAGTGATCATTTCCTTACCTAAGACCCCTGAGATATCACGTGATATCCCACCAGTTGTTCACATCAAAAGAATCTTTCCGTTACTACAATCCTAGAGAGACAATACATAATCAGTATAATTGCTCTTTATTCAATCCACGAAGAAGATATTATATATCTGATAAAACATCTCTAGTGGGCTTGTACTTAATCAGGCTCCTCGGTCCCACTTAGTGATACCGTAATTGCATAATTATATTCATCCCTGTTCTTGATACACATACCTAGGTATTCTTACAAAAATGTTGACTCTGTTAGCATCTAGCACTGCAAATAAATTATATGACCTCAGTGTCACGTGGCGCACCTAGGATAACGGGAAAGAACATGTTGTTCCGCGAGGAACTGGAAACTATCTGTCTAGACTACATAGAGAATGATTCTTTATTCTAAGGGTGAAACATCTGACACTCAGGAACTCCCCTATATGATTCGTCGGAGCGCAGGGGCTCATCTAGATCTATAACAAAGGCATACTCAAATTCCTGGTCTACTCTCTCTTCTTCTCCGGCGCGAAGTGGTTAGTGGCGCCATCCCCAGTAACCTGTACGCCTCCAGAACAGTGGTTCTGGTTACCCGTTCCATTATGGAAGAACTGGACCCCCCCGGCGTAATTGTTGAGTGTCGCCCCCACTCTATGATCGTCTTTCAAAGACGGGCCCAGCGCAGCGACCTCTTCTTGAGCGCGCTCAAGCTCCTCGATCAGGTCGTCGCTAACGAGAGGCGCAACCGCCAGGTCGACTGCCTGGTCGAGCAGCTTCCGCGTCACACTCTCTATTCTGGCACCGTCGGCGTCGTCTACGGCGTTGCGGTAGCGTTCTAGCTTCGGGACGGAGTTGTCGGCTGTGATAGCAACGAAGATATCTTCGAAATACCCGGCCTGCTTTCGACACATTTCGGCAAACTGGGATACAGCGTTGTACTTCTTCTTGACCTCCTCTGTTTCCTCAGTGTTCCCTAGATAATTTTGCATTGATCCAAGTGTTTGTAAGAGGATTGGGAGGTGCTTAGCGATCATAGGGAAAGCGTCCGAGAGGCCGGTGAAATCCTGGTCAGCATTGCACTGAGGGATCGCTCTGCCAAAGGCATAGATGGCGTCGTCGAGGGTTCTGACAACCTGGTCCTTTTTTAGTTGGCCCCCCATATTGATAGTGACAGGCAAGGCTCGGGATTTCTGCGAGGATTCTGGACGATAGGTAGAATGTGGTGATGTAGGCACTCGTTATTGAAAAGGGGTGTATTCCAGCAATAAATAGCGAGACTTGAGACAACCGAGACACTAAAGAATAACAAGGAGCCTTGATGGTGACTAACGCAAGAGCCCCAAAGTTAAGAGCCTCATCTTCGAGGTTACTGCCTAATGATGACTTAGTCTCGTTTCACAAGACGCAGCCCTCTTCCGTCTATTGGGGCATGTTTAATTGAGTCGCATGGATCATCCGATGTTAGCGTAATCGTCTAATGCTGATGCGGTCGCCTTATCTAAAAGTGCAAATATTGATAAAATATGCTTATTAAGGATATAGTCGCGAGTATTTGCCGAGCTGAAAAGAATCAGCGGGGTTTATCCTTCCCCACCGCTCCAAAGAGCCGCATCCCACATCATGTCAGGTGCCGACGTGATAAGTTTGATTTCGGGCATCATTGCTATTATCGATGCCTCACTAAAGCTGTATGAGGCTGTCGATGATGCCTCGGGCTTACCCCAATCGTTTCGAGATGTTGCTACGCGCCTACCCCTTATCCATGATACGTTGGAGATGGCGTCTGTGGGCCTAGCTGACGAGGACGACCTACCGTCGGCAACGTCACGTGTCGCACTAGCTAAGGTGCTTGAGGGCTGTCGCGACAAGGCAGACGCCCTTAAAAGGGTTATGCAGGCTGTCATGCCGCCGGCGGGCGCCTCGCGTATGGAGCGCTACTTTAGGGCGCTCAGGACAATACCCAACGCCGACAAGGTGGAGAATCTGATGGATGGTATCTTGTGCGACATCCAGGTATTGACAGGCAACCGCGCAGTCAAGGCTGCCACTCAATCGCAAGTCAAGCGCCTCATCGACGGCATGAAAAAGGGGGAGAGATTCAACAGCGGTGGTAGGGCTCCCCTATCGCTGTACAACGCGAGCACTGGTTCGCAGTATGTTCATTCGGGAAATGGGAACCAGAACGTGGCAACTAGAGGAGGGATACAAGTCAACGGGACATCAGCCGGGCCATTTTACTTCGGCCGGTTCTCCGACTAAGCAGGAGGAAAAGATACATCTTACGAAGGCCGAGGAAATCATTATCTACCTGATAACTAAAGTACCTAATTAAGCTTAGGCGATCCTTGTCACTGCAATCACCAGCTTACAGGATAAATCTCTTCCAATCACATACGCTAAGAACACTCCTTTACATCATGGCCTTTACCGACGTATGCATATGTGAGGCACAAATATTAGCTGCATGTTGGTGCCTGACCTTGGTACCTGCATCTAGATAGGTACACACCGAAGTACATATACATAGTAAACGGTGGCCCTCTGATGTGGCATACGATCACCCTATAACGCTACTTGTCAGAATAAAGTACATCGCTCACATTATAATGCCCGCCTCGTGACACTGTGTCCTTGCACCAAGCCTTAGACTATTTTTTTCTTGGTATAGCTAGTTTATAATTAGCGTGGAAAGAGTAACGAATCATGACAATGTTTCTCTATAGTCATCTGACGTGGGAGACCGCTCCCCTAGCTGCTGTATCTGTCACACAGTCATTGTGATGCCGGAGCTCTTGTATGATTAAACGATATGATCTAGTAGAGAAAGAGCTTCGCTCCCAATGAGCGGTGTGCTATAAATACACGTACGGAGCTGCCTACAGAGTCACGTGTTCCACACGTGCCCGTTGTGACAACATCTTGTAAAGAAGGCTCTGGATATTAGGAAAATCCCTCGCATAGGAGACCGCCAGCCACCCGCTATTGTCATAGGTAAGCATCAGCTCCCATGCTCAATAGACTGCGCACTAATTCTTCGCGGCCTAGCTGCGCACCGAGCGTCGGCGGGGTCCAGCCGTCCTTGTCCTATGCCTCCCAGCTTCGCCAACATCTCCACGGTCTCCGCGTCGGCGAAGTAGTTTATTACGTGGTGGATAGGTGTAGAATATTTATCATCCGCTACGTAGGGATTGCCATCAAATTTTCTGTCCAACAACATGCTCAGCCTCTCGGTGAATCCCAGGGCAGCAGCATGGGGCAGTGCCGTCCGACCGTCCGGATCAGCAACGTCGCACGAAGCACCGTATCGGAGCAGTGACATCATGGCAGCTGATCGCTTCTTGTGGGTGGCGAGTAAGAGAGCCGTGTTGCCCTTAGCGTCAATGATATCGAGGCCCGACTCTTGCGAGACCAATAAACCCGTTAGATCGTCTCGGTCATTTAGTACAGCATAGCGTGGCGGCGTCGGCCCAGTGGCAACCCCACCGCGTTTGACGAGGAACTACGCAGCCTTGGTATGACCCTTCTTGACGATCTCGTGTAGTGCTGTTGTTCGCTTGTCGTCGGCAGCGCTAGGTGAAGCACCGTGCCCGTAAGGCAGCAACGCTATCGAGAGGCTATTGCAAGTCATAGCCTGTTAAAATACGTCCTAGATGTTCTTTCTGCTAGTATTCTTGCTGAGACTCATGGATGAGTCAATTTTAGCGATTAGGAGCCAAGCGAGGTCTTAACTAGGTGGGTGCGTCACGCTCGTCCAGCGCCGCCTTCGCATTCACTATCACCTAAGCTGTATCGTGGCCACGAAGCTTGACGGCATCGACCTGAGGTGTCGACTTACTTAGGTACCTGTCCTGTATTTACATCACCCCCAGCTCAATAAGAGGTACTTATGTAATATCACTATCTCTTTGCTTAACAGCCATGATCTTAGCTATTGAAGTAGGCCCGTAGCGGATGACCGGTTCCATCAGCGAGAAGCCCTTAAAACCTGGGATATTTGGCCGCGCTAGCAGCAGTTTTGGGAGGTGATTGAAGATTCGAGGCATCAAACTCACATGCCACTGGCCAATTTCATGTTGGTAACCTATATTATAACGTTATTTCGACCCCGGCCTTTCTCTAACTTAATTCTTATAAATTTGATGTCCTCAAGTTACTTTACATAGGTCTCCGCGCCCTGCCATTGCAGCGTGATGGCTGACTTCAGATTTTCCCCGACCTCCAGGAAACTTAACCGTTCCTGAATATGAAGGGAACGAGTATGATACCCGGGAATACTACGGTCGGCCCCATTCATGCTGAAGTAGTCGCTCAATGGCGCCCATCTCCCTACTATAGGAGAGAGAACCTCTATGCCGGGGAACACCATCGATCTATCATATCCGAACGATCAAATTGGCTACATTCTCACTCCTATAATGTCACCTCGCTTATCTTCCCAGTCCTATCGGGTCGTGGATGGATTTGAGGACGGAAATCATTCCGAACCGATGAGGTCCTCATCGCGATCGCCATCGCCGCTAGATCGCGGGCCCCGTGTGGGTGTGAGGGAAGTCCTGGACGGTATTAACCGGGTGAATGTTCTTGAGCATGAAGATATAGCGAGACTTAACCTTCTCGCTACCAGAAAGCGAGAAGAGGAGCGATAGGTCGCTGAGAATAGAATAAGAAGGTATGTGTGGGAAGAAACTGGGGCCGAAAGTCTATAGCAAGTGGCAGTGACTTTAGGTCGACATTCCGACGGTTCGGTTGCGGCCTGGAATCATCCTATTCCGAGTCCGAGTCCGAACCCGGCGACGCGGTGGACACGCCCCGCAGGTATATGCGGGCGAGAGAATGTCTCAAAACGAGAGGGCGGCTACTGCGACGTAACATCGAGAGATTCCATCATAATGTGGAGACGTCCTGTCAGCACGAAGTTCCCACCCCGCGAAGCAACGAAAACGTTTCTTCTCGTGAGCGGGGAAATGGTGAGGAAAACGTTTTGCAGGAATCAGCGGAAAACAATCGGGTTGATGAAGTTGAAAATGACTTTTATATTTATTATCCCTCTGTTGTATTTCTTCTATTTGTTGTTCGTTCGAAATTCAATTGGTTTCAACAGCATACGGGACCCCGCGATTAGGTGACGCTGAACAGGATGACTAATCAAGCCCGTTGCGAAAACGATACAAGAACGAGCTGTAGCGATCAGCCAAATTGATAATTGTAACGTAGATCTAAAATCATGTGCGCATGATACTTCGATTGTATAGTCCGAGGACCTAGTTCTAGATATGCTTGATAGCCTAACCAAGAATACCAGCCATGCTGTCTGTATTTAAGATGTTGCATGTATGCGCCTTCATCCCCCAAGTTACGCCACTGGCCTCGATGTACGGATGCATCCCATCAATCGTCGGATGATACAACGCCATAATGCCTAGATCAATGTATGAGTACCCAATCCCAAACGTTCAACGGGTTGAGCCGTTGAGTAAATGCCCTTCCGTTCCCCTTCGCCTCTCCTCTTTCCCAATCGATATGACCGTTTAGGAACTTCACTGTGTGTGGGAAGTGCCGACTCCCGTGTAACCTCAACACATGGTAAAAATACTACCCCATCGGAAGCTCTAGCTGACGTATGCTCATAGATCAACCTGCCAACAAGCCGTGAAGTGAATTCCGGATATTCCCGGACGTAGTTAACCGTTCGCCTGGAAATAGTGCCAGGGGCCGGAAACCGACCGTATAAACCATGAATGAGGTACCTAATAATATAACCTGTAATACCGGTTAATATAATGATAGCTGAACGCTATCTTCCCGTGAGACTCACAGTCGTTACACTGAGAATGAGGAGTTCTCTCCGGGTCTCGACGCCGTGATTAGGCCGATCGACGCCTTCAACAATTTTTAGTGGCCGCATGATGTTCAAGCAATTGACGTAAAGATCGTTAGCTAATATCTGCAATCTTCTTTGTCGTCGTTCTTGCTATCTTCTTGATTTTTCCTTCTTCTTTCTTTTGAGAAGAGGAGTTCGATATTGTCTTACTTTAGATTCCTCCTGCTTATTAGAACCCAACAGAACCCAAGTACCTAGTCGTAACGTGCCTTACGTACAAGGTATGTTATGTAAGCCACGTTAGCACATGACGAAATAAGGAAACGATAGACATGCAGTTTATCTTTGCCAAGGACGAAGGATTACTCTTACTAATACTATTTATGTGCCGTTCCCTTCTTCCTAAGTTTCACAATCAGCTTTCTGTGTCATTATCACGGGTGCTTTATAACAAAGAGCAAAGCCGTACACGATTTCCTTGAATTGATCGGCTTTCTGCCTTTACAGGTAAACCAGTGGTAGCTTATGGGCTTTAAAAAACACGGGCATTTCCGTTTGCGAAAACCAGCCCTAAAGTTGCCCCGCTTAAGGCTATTAAGTTTAACTACTTAAAAGCTTAAATCCGAATATTTAATTATAATTACATAATAATACTTTAAAACTTTTTAACTTTTTTAATTAAATTATATTACTTTTATTAATAATAATCTTTATAAAAATCTTTAAAATAATATTAATAAATTATATTAAAATTATATTAAGTTTAATTTTATAACTTTTAAAATTCTTTTATTAATAAATTCTTAGTTAATTTTTAAAGTTTTAATCTTTAAAGATATTTATTTTTTATAATTATATTAAAATTAAATTATATTTAAAATTTAATTAAAATATTTACGTTTTAACTTTTTAAAGAAAATTATAATTATTAAAAAAAAATAAAATAATAAACTTATTAAAGTTTAATCTTAATATAATTTTAAATTAATTTTAATAATAATTTATCATTTATATTATTATTATTTTCCTTATTTTTATTTTTAATTTAAACTTTTTAATTATAATATTAATTAATATTATATAAAAACTTTATAAAAAAAATTTTATATTAATCTTATAAAATATTATAAAAAAAACTTTTATATAAAGATATAAAATTTATAAGTTTCTTATAAAAAAAGTTAATTTAAATTAAAAATATATATAATTTATTTATAAATTATTAATAAAAAAAGTATTATTATTTAATTAAATAAAGCTTAATAAAACTTATTACTTTTATATTTAAATTTAAATAAAAAATAATTTAAAATTAATCCTTTTATAAAATCTTTATTATTTCTTTATTATTAAATTTATAACTTAATTAAAATATTAAAAAAATTTAAAAAAAGCTTTATTTTAATTTAATTTTATTATTATCTTTATTAAACTTATTAATAATTTTTTATTATAATTAAAAAAGTAATATATTAAAATTAAAAATATTTAAAGCTTAATAATAATAATTAAAATAAATAAAAAATAATTTAATATAATATAATAACTTAAATATAAATTTAATAATAAAATAAAATAAAATATATCTTATAAATTAAAAAAATATTAACTAAAATAATTATAAAACTTATTATTATATTAATTATAAAAATTAATATAAATATAATTTTAATATAAATTAAATATAAGCTTACGTTATAAACTTATATTTTTAAACAAAATAAATAAAAAATAAAAAAGTTAAATTATTAATTTATAATTAATATTATTAAAAATAAATTTAAAAATATTAAACTTAAACTTATAATTAAAATAAAACTAATATTATTTA
>JAJKLA010000073.1:0-66980 GCA_022432515.1 Hypoxylon sp. NC0597 | reverse complement strand
CGGATCGTTGCCTGCCGAATGTAGTAGATAGCTTCCCTAGCGTTCGGGTATGGCTCCCGTATAGGATCTGACGGTGGGTACGAACGCTCAAGGGGGTTCTGAGGCTCCCTTTGCTCCTTCTCTTCGCTAATAGATGCGGTGGTGTTATTACCAATATTCTCGCCGCCGCTGTTTTGGACAGTGAACGGCGTCAGGGAGATACCAAAATGCATCCCGACATACGGGATGATGACGGCACGACCTCGTGCGAATATCCGAGCTTGGGGGGTGATGACGAGCTCGAAGGCAGACTCAAGACGGCCAACAAGGTAATTGATGAAGTTAAGTTCCATCTTGGCGTTGCGACGGGTTAGGCTGCCCTGAAGGAGTGCTGGGATAAGCGGTTGGGCGGCCGATTTGCTGGAAGCTGTTGAGATACCAGCACGCCTTAACGTGAACACTAGATCCTCTAGGAAGTCGGCCATGACCTTACACTCTCTAAAATATTCGCTATTAGCAACTACGGCGCGGAGGATGGTGTAAGGCGGGTGCATGGCAAGACGATTGGGCGGGTGCTGCGCCATCGTGGTGCGTCTATGGTAATTCTGTCTGTGCCCCTGGAAGAGAAGAAATTGCATATAGACGTAGTAGGCGGTGCAAGAACACTGAGTATCGGAGATGTTCTCGTGTGCGTTGTCTGGCTCAGCTAGGTCTTCAAGGGTGAATACTAATTGTGTTTGCGCATCTTGCTTCCAGGTGATGCTTGAGGAATCAGAGTAGACGTCTGATGAAAGGAGGGTACGGGCTTCCCGATTGATCTCATACCATAACTCTTGGTGAAAGACGGTATTTCTGGCTTCGAGCACTCGATCTTGTAGGGGTGCATCGTCGAGAGTTCGTCCGGGCAAAGGTGACTGGTCCACAATTATGCCATTCCTCTTGAGAGTAACCCGAATACGCTGCGAGCCTCCACCAACACGACCAAGATCTAGGCGAACGGTCCCGTCATCATTACGCCTCAAGGGAGCAATACTGCTATTCCTAAAGTCGGGCGCGGATTCGGAAAAGCCATACCTAACACCCAATGTGTGTGGTTCCTGAGGCAGAGCGCACACGGCCCAGCCATTCTCGCTCACAGCCAATATATCGGCCCAGTATTTAGCTTCCAGTTCCATTTCCTTCTCCAGCTTCTCGGCGGCGGCCACGACAGAGTCTACCATGTTGTTAACACCCATGAGCCTCCATCCTATAGCAACGGCGATATCATCTTGCCTTCGCGCTTCTGTTATGTTCGACTCATTGACCTTAGTAGCTCCCAACGTAGCAATTCCCACACGTTCCCGTAGCGCAGCTGAAATAGAATTTTCAGCTGCTTTTCGGCTTTCTTCCGTGTCTAGCTTATTCTTAGAACTCAAGAGGGAAAGGAAGTCGAGACCTAGCATGGCGGATTGGTGCGCGATTCTAGGTGATGGCTATTAGCATAAACATGTCCATTGATGACATCTCCTCTCGTTGCAAGACTGCTTACTCGATGTTCTTCAAGAATTCTTCTCTTGCATCCATAACGTTCTTTGACTTGTCCGGGTCTACTTCTTCGTCTTCATCTTCATCCTCATCCTCGTCCTCCGAGTCGGACATATCGTCGGTTTCGACACGGCCGTTCTCCTGTGCCATGATCTCCTCGCGTAACTTGGCCTCGGTCATATTGCGAAAGCCACCACGCTCGGCATTGACACGAGCAATAAACTCGCCGAGGTTCTTCGGTTTCTTGTCGCCTATGGGCCACGGGCGCAAGGAGAAGAGCGAGCTGGGAGAGGCCATTCTGATTGACTGTCGGCAAGAGTACTTCAGGGTATGGGTGGATGATAGAGTATAAGGCGTTCCTAAATGCCCCAGGGGGGGTTAAGAGGCTCGTGTTGTCGTGGTATCAAACATCTACTATGTATTGTCGCACGTATCGAAGAATCAAAGAACGCGAATCGAAAATGAATTGCAGATGGCTAGCAGGGATCTGTGGCTGTTACGTATGGCTTAGCTTAGCAGCCTAACGAACCCGGGAAGCCGGGCAGTGAGCTTTCCGTCTTGTTTAAGGTTTAACGGGTTAGCCCCACTACGTACCAGACTAATGTACCCTACAGATGGTGGCAGGTACGCCAAATAGAAAGTGCAACACACTCGAAGGCCTTCTGGTATATGTGACCTTTCCCACAAACATTGAAGCTTTAGTATCTTCAAAACCTAATCCTATCCTAATACGACATCAATTACTCACGTCTTTTCTGCTACCTACATGCACGTATAGATTACATACACATCCAGGGAGGTATGTATGTATGTAAGTACGTCCACCACTCTTCCAGGTTCCCTGGTTCCCTGCGACAGATTCATTCGGGTATACCTACATGTACGTAAGTACCTCATATTTTGGTAACATCCTAGCTTCGTTTTAAGTTATTGTGCAGTATTGTAATAGTGCATATTTCTAATATTTCATCGTCGTTTCTCTCGCGGCCAGATTTCTAGCTCCCTAATTCTTATGAGCACGTATCACTAGAACTGTCTATATTTGACGAGGTGGGATGATCACTTCTGTAAAAGGCCATTCTACGCGAACGAACAAGTTATGGTCAAGTAAGTTTAAGTGGCAACCGACATCCATACTGCCCGTGCTTGAGAGGATAACTCGGATAATCTTGGGTAATTCGCGCAGGACGCCGCTCCTCGAAACGCTCGAAGCTCGATGAGCTATCGGAAGTTACAATTTGTCCAGAATGACTCTATTGCGACTTTGTTGGCACTCAATTCTCATAGGGAGAGTCTTGTCGTATGATTCACGTTACTTGAGTGTACCCTTGATAGGTAGTGAGACGCATCCTGCGTTGGCATCTTCTATAGAATCATTCTAGGACATATATCACATCAGAGTGGCTTGAGATGCAGCTGGGCCTATCGGACATGAATCGAGGAAATGCATGAAAGGTTAACACAGCGGGAGGCCGCATCGTCAGGTAAAGTAATTACTGCGAGCTATCGTCTCACACATTATTCATCCGTATCCAATTATCCCCGCGGGAATTTTCGTCATATATGTGCAGTATGTGCAGCTTGTGCAGAATGATTATTCCCTCTGGTGGAAGTTGTCCCCTGGCGCTAATTCGACCGCTATCATCGATATTATGGAGATTTACGTCACGGCTTTTTTCTTATATGAATGTAATTCCAATACTCCAGTGTATTTATAACCATGTATACCTTGTGAATATTAATACTTAGTACATACCATATCAAGTACATGTAACATGGGAAATTCATGGAGATTTACAAAAGCCTGGTCCCATGCAGCTTCCAATTAAAATAAAAACCTCAATGAGATTAAAAATAACTCGGTGATAGCCTTACCATTCAGCTGCAGAAACCTTGTAGATACGGACTACGGAAGTAAGTGAGGGGTTTATTGGTACATCCTCTACCTACGTAAGCGGGACCATAGTGGGATGGACTTTCCTTTTAGCTCCCCCGCACCGATAATTGATAAGAGCTTCTTTCCACCAAAATTGTTGTGGTCCACTGAGTTTTCTGCTACAAATGAATGACATATGTACCTGAAACCTACCTACATATACCTAAGGTGAGGAGGCAGGTAAGCCGTCTTCTTTTTTTTTTCCCCTCCGTCACATCACATTTCTGTACTATAACAAACTGCCGACTACGAAGCTGTGGCGGTCCGATTGATGCATCTTTGAAAGAACAAGCTATAGGTATCCTCCCGACACCACCTCCTCAAGCTTGTGTGGGCTGATTCAAGCATGAAAAGAACGCAATTGCACGATATTCTTATAATTCATCTTGCTCGCTCTACTTAATCTTCCTACCGAATTCCCACCCCTACCTTACTTATCGCAACCTTATATATTTTAGCCACGCCGTTCACGCACCTAGCCGGTGAAACACAAAATCCCTCTGCTCCGTTCCTCTTGAATTGTGTCCCTTCGGACTCGTGGCTCCTCTGATCATTTTATACATTTCTCAATAACCACCCATACATGACCATGGCTACGCCAAAGAAGAAAATCGCCGTCATGACCTCGGGCGGCGATTCGCCGGGTATGAACGCTGTCGTCCGAGCGGTCGTACGTATGGCCATCCATATGGGATGCGATCCGTTCTGCGTCTATGAGGGCTACGAAGGCCTAGTCCAAGGCGGCAACTTCATCAGGAAAATGGAATGGAACGATGTCCGAGGATATCTCTCCGAAGGTGGTACACTCATAGGCACCGCGAGGTGTATGGCCTTCTACGAACGTCCAGGACGTCTGACTGCCGCTAAAAACCTAATCCTCAACGGCATTGACGCTCTAATTATATGTGGTGGCGATGGCTCTCTTACTGGTGCTGACAGGTTCAGGGCCGAATGGCCTTCTTTACTCGAAGAGCTCGTGTCGACCGGACAGCTAGAATCAAAGCAGGTCGAACCTTACCGCGACCTTAATATTGTGGGACTCGTGGGCTCCATTGATAATGACCTCTCTGGGACCGATGCTACAATCGGCGCCTATTCCGCTCTGGCCCGTATCTGCGAGATGGTCGATTATATCGAAGCCACTGCCTCCTCACACTCCCGTGCTTTCGTGATAGAGGTGATGGGAAGGCATTGCGGCTGGCTCGCCCTGATGGCAGGAGTAGCTACCGGTGCTGATTTCATCTTCATCCCAGAGAAACCTAGGGAGGACAACTGGAAAGAAGAGATGTATCAGGTCATCAGGAAGGTATGTCTTTCGACTTAGAAATGTGTTCCAAGAGCAAGTCCAGACTAACCCGTCAAGCACCGGGATTGGGGAAAACGCAAAACGATCGTCATCATTGCCGAAGGTGCACGAGACAGGCACGGAACGAAAATTACACCAGAGATGGTGAAGAATCTTCTAGCTGATAAATCTGGCCTAGCTCTTGACACGCGCATCACCACACTCGGCCATGTTCAAAGAGGAGGCACTGCGGTGGCATATGATCGAATGCTTGCCACATTGCAGGGGGTTGAGGCTGTCAAAGCTGTACTTGAGGCAACACCAGAAACCGAGACTTGCGTCATCGCTATTACCGAGAACAAGATTGTTCGAAAACCTCTGATGAAGGCCGTACAAGAGACCAAAGAGGTAGCCAAGGCTATTGAGGCGCAAGATTTTGATAGAGCCATGTCTCTCCGCGACACCGAATTCTCTGACCAATACAAGTCCTACATGATGACAACCACTATGGGACTCGATCAAGACATACATCTGGAAGACGGTAAAGTAGGTGGATATGAGCTAGAACATATCAAACGATGAATGCTAACTACTTGCAGAGAATGAAGATCGGTTTCATCAACGTCGGCGCGCCCGCTGGTGGCATGAATGCCGCAATCCGTGCAGGCGTAGCTTACTGTCGATCTCGTAAGGCTGCCTTACTAAATCCGAGGCCCATTTTGATTGCATTTATAATAAGCTTGCCACAACTCAGCACACATTAGAACTTTTCATTTTAGTGTGGATTAGAAATGCTAACGTGAACACCATAGGAGGACACGAGCCCATTGCAATCCACAACGGTTTCGCTGGCTTCGCTCGACATCATGGAGATGAACCCCTCGGGGCTGTGCGGCACTTTGACTGGTTAGAGGTCGATGGGTGGGCGAGCAAGGGAGGTTCGGAAATTGGAACGAACCGTGAACTTCCGGAAGAGTCCGGCATTGAACTAATCGCTAGACTTATCGAGAAGTATGAATTCGACGCCTTGTTCCTTATTGGCGGCTTCGAGGCCTTCCACTCCATTTCGCAGTTACGCAAAGCTAGGGCCAGGTTCCCCTCTCTCTGCATCCCAATGACCTTATTGCCAGCAACCATTTCGAATAACGTACCCGGTACAGAGTATTCTCTAGGCTCCGACACCTGTCTAAATGAACTCGTCGCGTATTGTGACAAAATCAAGCAGTCTGCCTCGGCCACACGACGGCGAGTTTTCGTCATTGAAACCCAGGGTGGCCGATGCGGGTATGTTGCAATCCTAGGAGGGTTGGGCGTTGGTGCAAGCGCTGTCTACATTCCAGAAGAGGGAATTAGTTTAGAGATGTTGAATGCAGACGTCAAGCATTTAAAAGAGGTTTTCAGGAAGGATAGAGGTCAGTCGCGAGCGGGTCGACTAATTCTCGTCAACGAGAAGGCAAGCAGAGTTTTCACGGCGAAGCTTATCGCGGATATCATTCGAGAAGAAGCTCACGACCGGTTTGAGTCTCGAGACAGCATCCCCGGCCACGTTCAACAAGGCGGTGTTCCCTCAGCCATGGACAGGTGCCGTGCCGTCCGCCTAGCCATCAAGTGCATACAGCATCTTGAGAAATACGGACCCAAGCCTCAGAAGAACCCGGAGAAAATCAGCAAAGACCCTCTAAGCGCATCCGTCATTGGCATCCAAGGCGCGGATGTTGTTTTCTCTGCCATGGAGCATCTGGAGGAGAACGAGACAGACTGGAAGAATCGGCGACCCACTCAGGCCCATTGGCTAGACAACAAAGAAGTTGTCGATATTCTTGGCGGGCGCCCGCAGTATCCATTGCCGGAGAAGAGCCTAGTAGGACTTATAGCTAAGGATGCGAAACGCGGGCTGATTAAGGAGTAGAATAATTAGGGAGGACTGCAAAAATGCTCGACGGTTGATCGGTTTGGGATCGGGGGCTAGATTATTGGGGCAACACCTAGGCAAATAGATTGGAATGGTTATGTGCGCATGGTTATGATTGTTCGTTTAAGATTCAAGACACCGCCGCAATGTTATATTTCAGTTAATCTCATGATTTTTATCTCTTCCCCCCGTTCCTCTGGCGGCATGACTCAAGCTATGGAAGCTGCGAATATATTTTACACCTTATAAGAGTTCGGTGCGAGAGAATTCGAGGTCCTCCATTTACGAAACATGAAGAGTACGGCGACAGCAGCAACAGTGGAAACCTTCATGGAAGATTCCTACCTCTGACCAACTGATACGTAAAAAGTGGCATAGGTTGGGGCGAACGATCTAAGACTTCAAACTACTTGGACTCAGTTATCTACGTACTATCACTCTAAATTCATACCTGCTAGCTAATGTTGTCCTATTTGTTCAAGAAATTTATTTCGCTAACCGTTGCTTTAACAAAATTATTACATCTAACAGTCTCGTTAAGATAGCATGACCGCAGCATCACAGTTGCTGGAGTATACCTATGCACTCAAATCAACCATGTCAACTCTTACTTCAGGATCACTCAATGAACCCTTCATATTTCTACAATGGATTGTAACAATTCGGCTAAAAAAAAGAAATAAAAAAGGGTAGCAGGTACCTATTCATCTGGAAAGTCATTTAGACATAATAGGTGCACTGGAGATTAAAGAGGGACAGGTATCATGAATGCATGGGGCTGAGAAGGCAGAGAAGTCTTCACCTGAGAAGCACAGAATTCAGTAGCAGATTAAAGCGACCCGGATATTTTGAGTGGTGGTAGATATGAGGGACTGTCTACCTCGCATTGCGGAAGTACCCGGATTGATTCATCGACAAAAGGTTCTTCGACGATTTTCTACCTGGTAACTTCTCAATATAACCAGCTTCCTTCGGCAAGCTTTCTAGCGCAGGATATGATGAAAGTTATTCAAATGGTGCTTGTTCTCAACTGCCTAGGTACCTACCAATTTATTAGCAAGTCTGCTTCTGTGTATTGTAGGTGTGTATTCACTTGTGATCCTTCCTCCGCCCCGTCCCTCAGTTTTCTTTACCAAGCAAAGTTAAGGGGGTATTATCAAGTAGCTAGGTAAGCACCATCCTACATATATCACTGCTAACACCGCGTTATCAACATGGGAGCTGAAGGACGGCATCTAGCAAGGGCCTCATTAACAACCTGTTTTTGGAATGTCCACAGTGAACAACAAGACCACACGGAAATTCACCAAAGATAGCAGAGAGAGATCGGCTGGCGTGTTCCATATCCGAGCCCCGTATGTATCGGCAATTATATTGCATTATTCCTGGGAGGAAATTCCTGAATACTGTGATAAATGTATCATAGTCCTATCATTCCTAGAGGAGCCTAAACAATGCGCTCTTGGCACGTGGGTTGTGTGAGGATCGACACGGTATAGAACATTGACGTAGCCGTGAATACCCAAGGATTTGTGTTCCGCTAATTAATGGACAAGGCAATGCGTTGCTAATACTCGGAAATTCTGTGTCCACGCGCATATAAAGTAGGAATATACCAGATCAGACTCTTAGGATCTTTAACCTGGATTATCCCAAACGAGCCCCCCAACTTCATCCGTACGTGCGTCAAAGTGACCCTACTTTAGGGCAAACGAGGTATCTCATTGGATAGCCCAGTTGCCTATGCACATGTCTCAACGGAGGCCTGAATATCGTCTGAAGTCCCATACGTAAACAAATCGACTGTAACCAGAGTCCAGAGCTTCGGGTCCACATCCCCTGCCTAGTTCCCAAATGTTACAGGGCGTAAAATGGCTGAGCAGACAGGCGTACATCTAAAAGAGCCGTACCTATACCGGCCTCAACTGCAAACAGCGGATAGGTATCTGCACTATACTGCTGAAGGATTCCAAATCCTCGATAGCGCTCCTCACAATAGGCATAAAGTTTATTCCGTTTCTCTAGCTATCACATTTTTTGACTGACTTTGCTCCCTGCTGGGATCAGTTGGTATTTTCTCTACTCCCCACCTATTTGAAGAAAGGATCTGGGGAAAAAGAGTCGAGATCTAGCTGACGCGAGCGATTTAGGGGTCAGGGATAAAGAAGAACTGAGACATAACAGTTGAGAGATTGGTTTCGCCACAATCTCGTACGGTGCGTTCTTAGGCTTGTCAAACAAGCCACAATGTCTCAAAATGGGAAGGGGATCGGTAAGGTAGGGATATACTCGGAACCCCCGTCCGAAGGCACGTGCGTTTCGTCCAATTCTGGATGCTTGAATACTAGCTTCTTCTATTCTTGGAATCAATTTTCTCAGCTTACCTAACAGAATACATGTATCCACCACCGTATCTCACGCCTTTTTCCCTCTTTCTCCAACATTTATAGATACCTAGGTAGTGTATTTAGATTATGTCTCCCGACCATGGAGATATCTCAGCTTCACTTCGATTTAGAGTATTTATGTAAGTCAAATTTACACTATTCCAAAGTATCCTAATTCTACACTAGCATGATGCTACCCTCGACGTAGGAAGTTGGGTCCTTTTGACTCAAACGCAACAGTATACCGTTGCACTATTGGTAATCTACTCCCTGTTTAGCTTAGACAATTCGACGGCGCTTCAGTCATCTTGACCATACAGCCATATTAATCCCCTGGCAATTCGATGGAGCAATGCTTATTATATATTGTAACCCTCGCTGTCACTCATCTACCTAGTTTAAGCCCTAGTGATTATTGGTTATTGTGCAGGCGTCGAGAATGTTCAATGTAATTGGTCAATGCCACAGGGCACAGGCTATTCAGCTGGGTCAAATTCGGGAATTGCTTCATTCAGTGCTCACTTTCCAAAACCTATAGCGACTAATAGCCTATACTCTACATAGAACATAATAATTTCATAGTGTTATCCTTACAATTGTAGGTACAAAACTCCAAATTGGCCTACCTACACAGGCTAGACCTACTCGTCGATCGGGAGCCTATGTGAGTAGCACCGAATCCTTCCCGGCGCAACGTCGACTGCAGGCCCCGGACCCGGAGAAATAGAAGCTTTTGGACTCTCAGACTCCTCAAAGATCAGGATTGCCCCATTCGACACTAATCCTTGATCGATCAATTAAGACTTATTTTTCTACCGTACACTTACGAGGTAGGTACCTAGTTACCCCTGCAGCGCTGTCATGTAAATTTGGTATTGGCTGACGAGAGGTGTCGGTAGGGTCCTTTTTAGATCTCTCATCAGTCCCACTTCTCACGACTTTTATCTTCTGGCTCCTGATCTTCATCTCTTTCGATCTTCACCTCTTTTCTACTCTTCTTCCGTTCCTTATTTTTCTCTCCCTTGCCTTTCCTTACTTCGTTAACTCTACCGGCCGTATTCGAACCTTGACTCGACGACGATGTGTGCTGTTCTTCAGTGCTAGTCTAAGACTCTTCAAGCTACGAGACCTAGCGAAGAAATAAGCGCTCTATCCCGAGCATGGCGAAATTCACGTCGCTATTTCAGCTTTCAATATGGCTGCTCGCCGGACATGTATCCTGCGGCTCCATTGCCGCTTGGTGGAATTCGAGAGGACCCAGCTTCATAATGCAAGACGATGACACAGGCGGTATACGATATAGTCTCTGCAACGGCAACCACACGCCGATATTCCCAGATGACAAGACACTCACCACACCTTACATAAATCACCCGCCTAAGAATAAATCGAGCTTGGCCGCAACTGGATGGACTGATAGCGACACCGCCTGGGTGAGTGAAGCCAAGGATTGCTCATCACTACGAGATGAGCAAAGTGGAGTCAGTGAGACCGCGTGAGAGTGTGCTGACGCCAGCGAAATAGGCCTCGATTTTCTACCTAGACAATAACGACAATATTGTCAATGCGCTGTTGAAATGCGATTGGGACACGGGGCATTGGGAAATTACGGGCGAGTACATCACCTCTGAGGGTTCTCCCAAAGTGGCACCGACTTCAGCTCTATCTGCCGTCCTGCTAGGATCTACGGATGGATATCGCATATTCTACAACGATCTAGATGGAATTCTGCATCAAATTGGCTACACGTCCGCCACGACCTGGGCCTATTATGGCACCGTTTCGCACGATACGACTTCGGCACAGGCCATCGCTTCTACGTTTTCTGGTAAAAACATATCGGTTGTGAGGCCTAGAGATGACAAGAATATTGGAGTGTCGCGATGGTATACCGACAACCTGTGGCACATATGTGAGCTTATTTTTATTTTTGTTAATTTTTTTTATCTATAAAACTTTTTTCTTCGAACCCCTTCGCATATTCACGCAACCACGGTACTAATCAAAGCATCTTAGCAACTTTTCCGGAACCCTTAACACTGGAAGGAAACAAATCTACCAATGCGACACAAGCATCTGACCTCAAACTCAGCTCAGACAACCCGCCTTTCAACCTGCCAGCCTGGGACGGCAACGTGTCGGCGTTAGCCATGGGCATCGACAGCCAGTACACGCGCAGCGTCTTCTACATCGGCACTGACCGCAGGTTGTATCAGGTCGGCAACAAGAACTACCAGTGGAGCCTGTTCAACCGGCCCTCCGCGGGGGATAATGCGTGGCCTCTGGCTGACAGCGCCGGTGCCCCGATCGGAATCGCAAACGACTTCTCTACTAGCATCATGCGCCTGTACTATGTGAGCGGCGGCCGCGTAATCGAGGTCAACGGTGATGGTGGAGTATGGCAAACGGCCACCGTTCTCGCAAGTTCCAACTCAAGCCAACCTACGAGTTCGCCTGCCCCGAGTTCTACCGGCGTCCCACCGGCCGAACAGGATGAAGGCGGTCTAAGCGATGGCGCGAAGGTGGGCATCAGCGTCGGTGTCACACTGGGCGTGATTGCGGTTGCTGGTATGGCGTTCGCATTTTGGTTCCTCCGCTGGCGACAGCGAAAACTGGATGGGGCGGCTGCTGAGACGGCGGGGAGCGTCATGAGCCCCGGTAGTGCGTATGTAGGACCTGCGACAACGACATTTAGTGCTGCCGGGACGCAGGTTGGGGATCAGACGGTGAACAATCTACCCAAATACTCTACTCCTCCCCCCCAAGCCACTTCGGGGTATTCACCCTTACAGACAGCATATGGGCAACCGCAGCAGGGAGTGTATTCGCCACCGCAAATGGCGTACGCACCCGGTGCAGAGAGTTACGCGCATGAGACCTCAACGGCGGCATACCCGCAGCAAGCCGGGTTCGTTCATGACGGCGGATGGGCGTATACTGCGCCAGCAACGGATAACGGCGCGCCACAACAGCCGTATTACTACCAACAGCAACAACAGCATCCGCACGAAATGCCGGAACAGAGGAGACCCGTAGAAATGATGGGTGAGGGACATTACAGCGAGGTGCCTTGAAGTAGAGCTACACGATAGGGCGGCAGGCGAGAGTGTTACTTTATAAGAAGCAGATTTGGTGATTATCTTCTATATTCTTACAGGATACCTAACAGAGAGCATCTGACGCAGAGTGATGGTATTGGCAAGGGAAGAGGGATAGATGACTCGCGTTCTGTATATAGCCCCTACGGTAATGCACATAATCAAATACATAGAATGTCATGTCATAATATTAATTTGGATTTCCCTTGGACGAGAGAATATCTTGAACGCATTATGTGTCGTATACTTTGGGAGAACGATAGCCCAATTCAAAGGCTGACAGAGTTGTGGATTCATAGGCATGTTTGATGCCCAATGACTAACTACATGTAGGCCGCATGAACTGATCTTGTTTAGGGAGTTCCTGGATATATGGGGAACTCGACAAATGAAGAATGAGCTAGACAGGGTTTTTGGAAACATTGAAGAAAAGAAAACAAGGTATGACATGAGGGTCCTCTGTTAATTGTCAACTTATTCGGATTTCGAATCCCGTGATAGGATTCATGAGGAACGAATATTACCTAATCGCATCTAATACATTTATGTATGTACATGAGGTACATATCTAATACATGTGGTACCTTACCGTCATGAGGGGGTTTGCATTTACCGTATATATTTCATTCATTTATAAATATCGTAAATATACCGCTTAAATTAATAAAGCTTTTTATTTTTTAAACGTTTATAATTTTAAACGGCTTTTTTAATAAGTAATATTTATATCGTTTTAATTTAAAACGTTTTAATTAATTAAAACGTAATATTTTTTTAAATTATATATATATAATTTATATAATATTTATATAATTTAAAAATAATATATATAACTTTAATAACTTTTTTAAATATAAATTATATATATATTATATAAATTATATAAATATTATTTAAATTATATAAATATTATATAAGTTATATAAATATTATTTAAATTATATAAATATTATATAAATTATATAAGTTTTATATATATAAATTATATAAAGTTATAATTATAATAATTTTTTATTTTAAAATAATAATATATATATATATAATAATTAATAATTTAATTAATAAAACGTAAATAATAATAATATAAATAATAATTAATAATTAAGCTTAATAATTTTATATATATTTTAAAGTTTATAATTTAATTTAATATATTATTAAAAAAATATATATATATAAAAAGTAAATTATAAAATATATAAAATATATATAATAAATATATTTTATAATATAAATATATATTATTTTTTTTATTTATAATAAAATTATAAATTTAAATTATAAATATATCGTTTAAATTAAAGTAAATTATTTAATAAAGTAATATGTTTTTTATTTAAAATGTTTAATTTTTTTAAAATATATTACTTTTTTAAATTATTAAAATTTTTTAAAATATTTTAAAATTAATAAATTTAAAAATAATAAAACGCTTTATTTATTTATAACCTTTTAAAATTATTACGTAAGTTATTTCACTTTTTTTTAATATAATATTTTAAAAAAAACGATATATTTATTATATATATATAATAATTATAAACTTTTTTATAACGATAAAATATTATATTATTTTAATAAATTTAAATTAAAAGTTTTAAAAATATACCTTTTAAGTTATATTACTTTTTAATTAATTAAACCTTTGTTTTATAAGTTAAAAAATCTTTAAAACTTTAATTTAAAGTAAATTAATAAAATTTTTTTTTAAAAAAAATAATAAAATTAATAAATTTAATAAATTTAATACGTTTAATACATTATATAATTAATTAAAATAAATTAATTAATTAATTTAATTAATTATATATTAAATTAATAAAGTTAATAATTAATTTAAAATTATTTATAAACATTATATATATTTTATAATATTTATTTATAAAGTAATAAACATTTATTATAATTAATTAAAATATTAATTATTATATTAATTATTATTTATTATTACTTTTAATTAATTATTAAAATTAATAAAATATTTTATAAGTTAATTATTTATTTTAAAACATTTTTTTAATAATTATTTAATATATAATTATTAAATTTTAATAAGTTTAAAAGAAAAAATATTAACATTAAAATTAAAATATTAATTATTTATTTAAATTATTTATTAATTATTAAAATCGATAAAACGTTTCGTAAGTTAATTATTTATTTTAAAAAGTTTTTTTAATAATTATTTAATATATAATTATTAAGTTTTAATAAATTTAAAAAAAAAAGTTTTAAAAAAAGTTTTAAAAATAAGTTTAAAAATATATATAATTTTAATTTATTTAACTTTTTTACTTTTTTAATTAAAATATATTTACATTAACGTTTTTAAATAATTTAAAAAAATAAAAAATTTTATAAGTTATATATTTAACTTTAAAATATTTTTTTAAAATAATTTAATATATTATTATAAAGTTATAACTTATAATAATTAAAAATTAATTAAAATTTAACTTATTTAACTTATTTTTTTACTATTTTAACTTAGATTAAAACTTTTTAAGCAATAAACATATGCCTCATAAATATATAAGCACGGGCCATGCGTTGTGGCGCGGGCGAAGCCCGCGCCACTCAAAAAGTTCAGTCTGAGCTCGCTGAGATAAGTACTATGTACGTATATACATGTACGTACGTACCTTAGCCGTAGACGGCCAAACTGCATCATTGCGTCAGCATCCTAAGGACTGGTTTCGACCCCACCATCTTCTTCTGTCCCCCTCTGCCTCCCCTCTGGCCCCTCTTGGCCCCTCTCTTCCCTCCCCCTCTCTTAGTCTTAGGCTTCCAGCTCTGCACCCATCCCGTCACAGCCCGTTTACCAAAACCTTGCCAACCACTCATCAGAAACCCGTTAGGCTTGGCAGCTGGAATATGCAGGAGATCCTACATGTACGTATGATGTATTCGATTTCCTTCCTTTCCCACATTAAAGGAAAAAGAAAAAAGAGAAAAAAGAAAAGAAAAGAAGGAGGAGAAAAAAATAGAAGAAAAAGAAGAAAAACAGTTTGGTGTAAATTCGGTGAGAAGAGCGCTCGGCATTTTTCTAACATAGCCGAGATCAGTATCGTGGGCCGAGAAGGCAGAGAGACAGAACAGACAGAGAGGACGTGGCGCATGCCATGCCCTGCCTATTCTATCGCATCGCATGGTCGATATCACATTACAATTACAATACATAACAGTTATGCACTGGTCTGAGGGCGCAGCCTACCTCAATTTGGCTGCCCAACAAGCCTCGAATTGTTTGTCTCACCTACATCATGGCCCTCCTCTGTCTCACGAGGGCAACCCGTCACGCTCAGCCTGCAGCGACCTACGTAGGTACCTACATACCTACCTACATAGGTACATATACTGAGTGAGTAAGCGACGAGTTATACGCAAGTACTCTTGCTATTTGTGGTCGCGGAAAGGTCCCCTCCATTTTTTCCCACACGATTGGCGAAGCCACGATCTGAATACACACCATTCTATCAGTATCATTATCTTTCCATTCGTGCATTTCCTTCCTTTTTGCTCGCCTGATTCCGTGACCTTCTTCTCGTCACAGCATCCCGCGAACCCCCGTTCCCCTCGTACCCGTAGGTAGCATCGTCAGGTTCGAGAGGATCCTAGCTTAGCTTGACAGCCCCTAGCCTGCCTTGATTCCCGTCCACCGCTCCAAGCCAGCCCCCCTGCCATTCTCTTTTTTTTTTCGTGTGCTTTATTAGGTAGTCTCGGCCCTCCCAGTTTGCTGATGCTGTGGTATGACGACGTTCGTCTTCCCTAGCTTCTGTCAAGTCTAGAAGTACTCTTTAAACCCTCGACGAGATCTGGCATTTCCCCCGTCTGCAAATCTATCAGTTTGTACCACTGTTTTGACACCCAATCCGCCGAGGCCCTGTTAGCTTACCAGCAACAGCCAGCAACAGCCAGCACCACTCTCGGGATTCAAAATCGTGTGACCCTCCATCACCTCGTGGTCCTTCTGACACCTTCTACTCTAATAATCCAAACAAATTCTTAAACCCTCTTCCAACTTCCGTTTAAACTTGTCAAACATCTTCGTTAAGAAATAGCGTCTCAAGGGAAGATTCCCAGGTTGCCCAATTGCAGCACCGGCGCCTACCTACTCCAGGTGTTGATCCTTTCCCTAGAAACTGGCAACTATTGAGGTTCTTTTACTACCCCGCTACCGCTGCAAGGAGTGACGCACTTCCATCGTGAATCTTTCACCACCCCAATTGATAGGCCCATTCCTCCGTCTACCCTTCAGGCAGCCCCCCCTCAAGCATAGAAACGGCCCATAAAGCCTAAAACTCGAGGACATGGCATATAGAAGTAGTCGGAGCGACTTGGGTGATAGAGACTACACTCCTGGTCCCGCCCGGAGAGCTCCGGCTCGAGAAGTTGATGACTTTGAGATCTATGACCGACGAGAACGTCGTAGCTCACCACGTCGAGTATCCGTGAGGGAGTTTGAAGACATAGAACGGGAACGCGGTAGATCAGACCGCACCCCTGCTTTTCTCAAAGAAGATGTTAGGAGGACGGAGGCAGGACCACTAGTTCTGCGTCAACGTGAGGTCGAAACCATCGACCGTCGTCGTCGCAGTCCGAGTCCTATTCGGTACCGGGAGCGTATTGTTGAGAGGGACCGCGAAAGGGCACCTTCGATGCCCCCAGAGCGCCGGCCTAGGTTCATTGAACGCTCACCATCCCCCTCCCCGGCAGCCGTAAGAGTAGAGTCTCGCACAATTGAAAGACGGCGAGAGCGGTCTCCAACCCCGGATAGAGAGCGTGATCTCATTCGCCTACGCATAGAACGCGAAAAGGAACGAGAACGGACTCCATCTCCCAGCCCGTCACCGCCTCCTCCACCTCCGCCTCCGGTCATCCGAGGACCAACAATCGAGCGTGAGGTTATCACGCACTATCGCGACATCGACCATGGTGAGTTTGTCTATTTACGATTACCGATATCTTGCCATATCAAGATCTACATGCCAGACAGTGTGATCTAATATCTAAGTAGGCATCATACGAGCGAAACCTCCAACTCCACCTCCACCTCCACGCACTGCACCACCCCAGACTACTAGAGAACGAGACTTGGACATCGATATCGACATCCGTCGTAATGAAACCGATGTTGACATTCGTGAGCGGACTCGTTCTCGGTCTCGCCCGCGCGAGCGTCCTCGTCCGCGCTCGGCATACTATGATGAAGACGATCTGCTAATTGAGAGGGATCGCGAGATTGTTCGCGTATCTGACTCCCGGCGCCGGGCGCACTCCGCTGCGCCCCCTAGGCCAGAATGGGAGGATGAAGCCGAGTATATCACAGACAAGATTGACTCCCGGGGTCGAATGGGAGAGGCTTGGCACGGCGCTACTAAAGACTGGACCATTATCGATGTGCCACCCGGCACAGAGCGCGTCAAGATGGATGGCGTGGGAGGCGGCGGCGCCGAGGTTACTTGGCAACGGTACAGCGGCGTGCGACGGTCCAGATTCATCCCCGAACGGGATGGAACTCCCGTCAGCGCCGTGAGCGAACCAGTACGGGAAATAGTAAAAGAGCGCGAACCATCCCGGGAACGTGAGCGTCTCAGCATCCAAGTCTACGACAAGCGGGAAAGGTCGCGTGACCGAGAAGTGGATGTAGAAGAAATCCAGGATAGGCGTATTACGATCCGCGACGGCGACAGGGCGCCGCCTAGAAAACGCAGCGAAATGTGGACCGAGATTACCAAGGACCTCGTGGTCCGAGAGGCCATCGAGCGGATAGGTTACGAGTACGAGGAGACGGAATGGTTCTTCTACGTCATGCAGTACCTGCGCTATGTAAGTGCCAGCCCTCTGATACGAACGCCCGCGCGTTGCGCATATGTTGTACTTTATTTAAGCTAGCGTGCTAATACTAGATACAGGAGGACGTCCTCGAGCTGGTCAACTTGTCAGACGATATTCGCCGTCACCGCAAGCGCAGAACTCAGGAGATCGAGTGGGAGCGCGAGTGGGATCGCCGACACCGCAATCGGCGCTCGCTAAACTGGGATAAAGTTGACGACGAGCGTATCGTGGAACGTGAGGTTGTCTATGATCGCCCCTCTCACCGCAGCTATGTCCGCTAAGAGACTTCCGGGCATCCTCGCGTTCGTTCGGGGGCGTAGCCGCGATGCGTAGAAGCTGACCACGGTGTGCTCGTGGGGATGGCGAGGATCGAAGTGAGAGTTGCGAAATACCGGAGGTCTTTAGGAGATACTCCATCTAAAGGATAACCACCCGATCTACTAATCACCCTACTAATCACCGTCTGCCCTTAAAGCTCCCGGTCATGGTTTATTTCTGAGTTATACCTCATAGCGCTGGTTCTAAGGCGAGGTTGAATATAACGGGTATACTTTTCATTTGTCCCTTACCTATCATGAACGATGTCAGTGGGTTACGAAGACGGTCCAAATCATGTCATATCATATCATGAGCTGAGCTGAGCGGAGATAGTAATCCTGTTTTTCTTTCTTTTTTTTTCTTTTCTTGTTTTCTTTACTATTTCCGGCGGAGAGATTGGGGAGGATGAATGAATGACACTATTTACTGCTGCTGTATCTAGACTGCTGCGGATGAGCTGTGCGGAAATTGACAACGATTTATGACTATTACTTAAAAAATTGTTATGGTTGCAGTTTTAGCTTGAGAGAGTTCATCTGACATTTTGTACTGTGTCGTATTGGCAATTGAGTCCGCTGACATTTGTAGGTCGGTAAAGAGTATTTTAGATTTCACCGTTATGCCAGGTGTCTCTTAGATATGGAGGGTGAGGTGGAATTTGCTGATATACTGATACCCAACCTACATATTACTTTAGACGAATGGGTTTATAATTTTCATCAATATGACGGCAGACCGGCAAGGTAAAGTAGAATATTTTAAGGTTAGTAAGTACTTCTGCGGAGAGGAAAGAGTAGTTAGATTAGCAGGTAAAGAATCCATTCTGGAGTGTGACTTGAGAGAATTAGTCCAGCGACTCTGACATTTTGGAGTATGAATGGGCTTGACCTCGTTAAGTACCTAGCTGAAGCAAGTCCTGCCTACCTCGACTAAATAACTCAGCATCTCTGATATATTTAGAGTAGCGACAAGTGGTTGGCCGACGACGAAGAAACCGATAGTGGCGCTAATATCTTCCGTTTAACAACCACCCTGTAACCAAGCGCAACTATGACGAAAAGCCCCAAACCAATTAAGACGGAAATAAAATCTTAAGTGTAACATGGTTCATTGAGGACGTAGAAGTCGATAAATCTTTTTGATATGATGGGCCATGGGTCGTATCAGGTATACCCCTATTTCCCAACCAGCCAGACCTAGGAGAAGGGGGAGACGTGCAGACTCAACATCTGACTAGGGCGAAACACTCTTAGTGGAGTACAGAATTGAAGCCGACTAGTACTATGTGGTGACTGTTTCAAGGCTTGCCAACTATCTAACCTAGTCAGTAACTTCGTAATAGAGAAGAAATATTGAGTATAGTTTTGTTTCGAATGGACTAAAGGCTCAAGCAGCTCAACTTGCCCGCTAATAGGACCTGTTGCTACGCCAACCACTTGAGGTAATTCACCATTACTAAGGGTCACTCAGGGTTGAAATGTAGTTGAGAAATAATCGGAGATACGAATATAATGTTAGACTAGCACTTAGTAGGTTGGTCTAGAGTCACACGTAATTATGACCTTGCACAACAACGATTCAATAACGATTCAATAACGATTCAATAAATACTTCTCTTATTGAATTCTTGCCGAAAATGTGTATAACCGAACCCGACGCCATTACCTCAAGCAACCTTGGACGCATTCCGCATTTCCTCAAACCAACGCCATCAAATGCACCACCATCCATGGTTACAACGCCGCGGGTGTGGCAATCAGTTTACCATCCGAGCAGACAGACAGGTCGGCTCCATATAATCCGTGATTCGTAGCGTGAGATGCCAGAGCCTTTCTAAAAGGGCTCAAGCGTGTCTTTCGCGGGCCGCCTCGAATTGCTGCCTCTGGAGCAGCTCTAATTCTTCTAGTGTCATGCCGCTTTCTTCGAACTTGTTGCCTCGCTTCTCACGGACCTGCTGTGATTTAGTATCGACAATGTTAAATTGATCCTAGCGGAAATTTGGACATACCTTCTGGGTCTCCTTGTGTTGTGCGGCTGCCTCGAGGACGGCAGGGATGTAGTCACCGAATCCCAAAGTCTCTAGCGCCTTAGTGATGTGATCGCATGCAATCGTCTTCTTAGCCTCCTTCTCCGAGATCTCGTTTGCTTCGGAAGATACGAGAGTGATGAATTCAACGCAGCATTCTATAAGTAGATCACGCGCTTCCTTGGAAAAGGAGACGCCGCTGGATGCCGGGAGAATCTCACTGACGATCTTCTGAACAGTTGCTATGCCTCAGTTAATAATAAATTTCGATTACGTAGTTACTGCCGACACCAAAACCGGAGGGAGGACATGAAGTATACGTACCTTTTGGGAGAGACAGATCATCATTGCCTAATGAGTAATTCGTTAGTAAATCTAAGCTCTGCACCGCGAAATGGACAGAAATGGACAAATCCGAGAAGGGTGAAAGAAGGATGGGCTCAGTTCTGGGCTAGTACCAAAGCGATCAAGGGAATCCCAAGCTTTCTCTTTCACATTCTCTTTCTTAGGTCGGCCCATTCTTGCAAGTTTCAAGAATACCACCGCTTATGGACGATTGGGACGATTGAGGTTGCGCGTATGTAGAATGAGAGTTCGCAGTTAATAGGGGTATGGGATGCTGACTCCTTTCTTTCGAAAGAAAGAGGAAAAGGAAGGAGATAACAGATGCATATATACATATACATATATATACCTTAGGTAGGTAGGTATAGGTATACTTGTAGGATTGGGAAACAAGAACTTGGACATTGACCTGGTGTCTTGGGATGCAGTTTCCGTGACTATTGTAACTGCCATCCCCAGTCATGCGCTTGATAGAGCAAGAACGGGACCTAAGCTTATATAGCTAATGGCACCTGCGCACTTGGACTATGACACACAGGTCTTTCTTGCCTGCATTTAGCCATGATGACTGTGGTTTGCTCCATCTTGCTTCACACGTGGGGGCTGTCCTACTTCTCCCTGTATGATAGATAGGATAGACAACGCTGAGAGCCGCGGAACTGAAGGAAATTTAACTTACCACCGTACTCATGGTCCGACATGATGAAGGAGGCTGAATGCTGAAGAGCGAAGGGGGAAGAGCTAAGAGAGAAGAGAGAAATAGCCTCGAATATTTCGTAGATTGACTTATTCGTTGTACGCGGTGATTCTCTTTTTTTAAGAAAGAAATTTAATTGATTCACAGTTTTATCAGATTGAGCGCCGTAAATATTATGGCTGAAGGATAAACGTTCTGATGGGTGACGTGGTATAAAAACGCGAAGCAGCTAACTACATGTAGGTGCTTTCTTTGAGGTCCAGAGAGATCAACGATGTTTTGTATCGCACTGCACATGTGCAGACGAGTAGAGAGTGGGTACCGTGGCTGATGGACACGCTAGGGTGGATATTGTGGCGCAGCAAACATAGCAGCCTAGTTCAATTTTCATCTGCCAAAATTTTTATTTTTATTTTTTATTCCTTTCTTGTTTACCTCAACAAAGATAGAACATTATCACACCTCTCCTGCAATATTTTAGTCTTCATGGCAAACGCTCCATTGTATCAGCCGGAACATGTTGTTGGATAGTTGATCTATGTTCTTTCCTAGATGCTTGTGTCGTCTGCTGGGCTCTTGTCGATCAACAATCTCAATATGCTTGACATCTTGCAACTTCCCAAGGTATGTGTTCTCCGATTCTCTTCACGCCTCCTACCATGATGAACACGTTGTCGCCCCAGTCTTACAATAGCCGATTGGCAATATGGTGATCGACACGTCAAGCCAAACGACACATCTGATACATTTGATACGGACTATGCTATACTTGGCTCTGCTTTCCGTTCGTCTACTGATCTTTTTTTTTCCCCCTTGTAGGTTCCTTAATGTTTCACGACGAAGGTATATATATCTACCGATCATCTTCCACGTCTTCTACCGACATGATGTTTAACAACGTACTATCAAATACCGACTATGTCTGACGGATCCCATAATTTCCTGACCGTTCTGACGCTGCCTACGTGACTAGATGTCTTCATTTTCCGGCAGCCTGGGGACTAATGCGTTGAATGATAGGGTATTACTATTAGCATGCTTTACACTGAACCTAATATTTCATAGTCACCGGATCCAGAACATGTCTCTAACTAATGTAAGGTGCGTAGCAAAATTCCACATTCCGTGTAGCTGCTTGTGATGACCTATTTTATGACCGAATCTCCCATGTCGAAATGTGTCAAGTCTTTTCATCTTTCGCCTGAAGCAATGCCCTTCTTTCTGTACTGCAAACAAGCTGTCTACTCAAGCTAACTTAATGATGCCAGTGCTTGCCTTAAACCTAGTCCTTTTCTATGCTTCCTGAAACTTGGCTAGCTCGGCTGCGTTCCACCTGCGGACAAGTCAGTAGAATGGCACTTGGATATTTTTCATCTTCACATACCTGAAGTGTTTGCCACTTAGATCACTTGTAGCACCTTCGACCAGTTTGGCAATGACATTTCCCGGCCTTTTAGGGTGCAGAAGTTTACCACTCTCATGCTCATTCACAAAGCTTGCATGGATTTCCGGCGCCATTCCAGTCTTGCCATTATCTCTTATCTCTTTCTGCATCTCGGTATCAACTTTGCCAGGCGAGATCGCAAGACTGGTGATAGAAGGCTCCTCGACGGCTAGGTGCGTACACAAGTGAGTGAGGGCTGCCTTGGAAGTGCCATAAGCTCCCCATCCCGCGTATGCACTGAATGCTGCTCCAGAAGACACAAAGACGACTCGTCCCTTTGATTTTCTAAGTTCAGGAATAGCTTCTTTGATCTGCAATAAGGGTCAGCCATCCACGTGGACGCTACTTGTTACTTGGGGCAAATAGGCTTACTAGGGCCACTGCGCTGAAGACGTTGATATCGTAGGCGCGTCTCCATTCCTCGGCACTCGATTCGGAAATCTTAGTGATAGGAGACAAGACACCATGATTCAACACGATACCATCAATCTTGCCAAATGCTTCCAAGGCTGATTGGATAATACTTGGCGCAACCTATGTACTCCTAATATGAGCTAATTTGTTACGCAGCGCGTTAAGATTCGAAGCCCATGATGCTACACAGAAAAAGCTCAACGTACCTTTAAGTCTGCTAAATCTGCAGCGACAAAATCAACTGACGATGCGTACTGCGTCTTCAACGCCTGCATACTTGTCTCCGTCCTAGCAACCAAGAATACTTTATGCGAAGCTTGAATTAGCGATTGTGCCACCGCTAAGCCCAGGCCCCGGCTAGCACCAGTCACGATGAACACCTTAGACGCCATAACAGTATGATTGTAGCTTAACAGAGAAACAGAGAATTACACGATATGAGAACCTGAAACACCAGCCTAAGTTGGCTTAATCCCGGTCAGCAATCCGAATCTAAATAGTTAGGTATCTTATGTACCTACATGTAAGGAATATAGGTAGAATTTGACGATGAAATTAGTAGAATACAAAACACACTTAATTCTTTATCTTATCAGAGCTTAGACTATCATAGCGGGGTCAAGAGGTGCAGAGGGGCAGAGGGGCAGAGAGGCGGGGGATAAGGGGAGGCCAACGTCATCTAACCTAATAGTTGATTTAAAGCGCCGGCATCGTCGCTTGTACCGTCTTGATGCCGTCTCTTACGTACATGTACCTACTATCTGAGGATGGCCACAACTGTAATACTAGGTGCAGGCATCATCGGCACCTCAACAGCTTATTACCTTTCTAAGCACCAACCAGCGACAAGCATCCATCTCGTCGAGCCCTCGCCCGAGCTCTTCGCCTCGGCATCCGGTTATGCGGGGGGGTTTCTAGCAAAAGACTGGTTCTCTCCCGCCTCTGCGGAGCTGGGCGCTTTAAGCTTTGAGGAACATCGCAGGCTTGCCGAAAAGGAGGACGGTGCTCGGAAATGGGGGTACTCGCGTAGTACGTCTATTAGCCTTTCACCGGCAACGAATGAGAGAAGGGTCGATGTTTGGTGTCGCGATGGTGCGAGCCGCGCGGAGGCCGCGAGTGGTGACCAGTCTTCTAGTATAGCAGCACCATCTTGGTTGAAGGAGCGAGGGGACATCGTCAGAGTTATAAGCGACGAGGGCACTGTTGCGCAAGTGTGAGTTGGCTGCCAACACTATATATCCAATGCCCTCTTAGCACTGAGAGTCCTAAACGTGAAATTCAGAGACCCACTACAATTATCTCAATTCCTACTACAGAAATGCCTCGACGCAGGCGTGAAGCTGCATCACCCAGCCAAAGCGATATCCATACAAGCCGACGTACGTAATGAGCTCTCCACCATCTGCATCGCGGATACACGATCAAGCACAGAAACAGATATCCCCTGTACCAACGTTGTGATAGCAGCGGGTGCGTGGTCGCCACACGTATTCGGCCAGTTATTCCCGATGTCCCAGCTCAGGCTGCCCGTCTCAAGTCTTGCAGGCCATTCTCTGGTGGTAAAGTCACCTAAATGGACATGGGAGCATGAGCAGCGCGGTTGTCACGCTGTCTTCATGGAATCCAGCCAACCAGGTTACTCTCCAGAGATATTCTCGAGGACAGGAGGGCATATCTACATAGCAGGGTTAAATTCTGCAACGGAGCTGCTACCCGTCGTTGCCACAGATTTGAAGGGTAAGATTTCCCAGTTCGCCATAAATAGGTTACGCGAGACAGTGAAAGATGTCCTGGGCGAAGAAGACTTGGAAGTGGTGAGAGAAGGGCTTTGTTTCCGGCCGGTGACGGATGGCGGTACGCCAATTTTAAGCCGTATACCCGATAAATATCTTGGTCCTTCTCTTGGTACGAGGCCTGCTCCCAGCGGAGGTGTATACTTGGCGACTGGCCACGGACCATGGGGTATAAGTATGAGCCTGGGTACTGGTAAGGTTATGGCTGAGATGATCCAGGGTAGGGAGTTAAGCGCGGACGTTTCTAGGTTAGCTCTAAATGTTTGAATGGTGAAGCATGCGGTTCAAGACTCTAGGAGCGTACATAGATATTCCATATACAGGTAGGTACCTAGGTAGTATCTAACTTGGTGTACATACTTATTTGTATATATGTAGATAACCTACATCATACGTGTATGTATACATATGAGGTATGTATGAGGTATGTAGGCACTCAAGATAGGGTAAACAATCAACCCAGCGCCATGAAACTCTTAAGAAATATGTAACAAAGTTTCACTTCGGCAATAGCTTGGCATTTCTGCCCCGCTATTGGCCGTATGTAGCCGGACTTTGGCTCCAGTTCACCGTACCGAGGGAATAATAGTCAGCCTCCAAACTTCCCAGCTTCCTTGTTGGCCCTATATAATTCGCGTTCCCATTGGAACCTCTTTTTAGCCTCTCTTCGTATGTACTTGCAGGACGGAGAGTGTACAGCTAAATCAAGATGTCTTCTGTTCACCGTGGCCTTCGAGCAGCTTCCCGATCATTACGCCTACAGCCAATAACCACCTTGCAAAGGGCAGCTCCGCTAAGCCTTTCCTCACGGGCAGCGACAGCGAAAGTCGGAGCTACTACAGGGCTAACACACCCCGCCTACGTTGTGCACCCTTCAACTTCTTCTTTCTCCACGACTGCCGCACAACAATCTGCTCCACCAATGCCTCAAGAAGCAAGGGAATACGACCCCGAGATTAGAGACATCGCCAGCTATGTCACTAAGCCGATTGACTCGGAATTGGCTGTAAGGACCCTTTATTCAGTGTAGAGGAAGCTGATGTATGCGTGGCTAACCGCTTATGATCTGCTACAGTTCGATACTGCGCGATGGGTCCTACTCGATACTCTAGGTTGCGGGCTCGAAGGTCTGCGATTCAAAGAATGCACTAAGCTGCTTGGTCCAATTGTTCCGGGCACTGTCGTTCCTAACGGCACGAGAGTACCTGGTACCGACTTCGTCCTCGATCCTGTCAATGGCGCCTTCAATATTGGCGCCACAATCCGATGGCTCGATTACAACGATTGCTGGTTGGCTGCTGAATGGGGTCACCCGTCCGACAACTTAGGTGCTATCCTGGCCGTTGCCGACTGGGTTAACCGTACCAACAAGGCAGGTGGTAACCTTGCCGGAGGCAAAATCTTCACTGTCAAGGACGTCCTCGAGGGCATGATCAAAGCGCACGAAATTCAAGGCTGTCTAGCACTGCTTAACTCGTTCAACAAGGTCGGCCTGGACCATGTTGTGCTAGTTAAAGTTGCCAGCACGGCAGTCGTGTCCCACATGCTTGGACTGAGCGAGAAGCAAATTGCCGATGCAGTGACCCAGGCCTGGGTCGACGGCCAGAGCCTGCGAACGTACCGACATTCTCCAAATACCATGTCCCGGAAGTCATGGGCCGCTGGTGATGCTTGCCAGAGAGCCGTCAACCTTGCGTTAAAGGTCATGAAGGGCGAGCCCGGTATCCCTACCGTCTTGTCCGCCCCTGTATGGGGTTTTTACGATGTCCTCTTCAAGGGCAACAAATTCCAGTTCCAGCGTCCGTACGGTAGCTACGTGATGGAGAACGTGCTCTTCAAGGTCTCGTACCCAGGTTCGTGCCCCTAGTAGTATTCTCCAGATTACAACCCTGCTAATTTCGTTCAGCCGAATTCCACTCACAGACGGCCGTGGAGGCTTCACAGAAGATTTACAACAAGTTAAAGGAGCTGGGCAAGTCGGCTGCCGATATTAAGGCCATCACATGCAGAACACACGAAGCTTGCATTCGTATCATCGACAAGCAATTCAAGCCAATGGACAACTTTGCCGACCGCGACCACTGCATCCAATACATGTGCTCGGTTATGCTCGTATTCGGACGGCTAGAAGCAACCGATTATACAGATGGCAGCGAGGCAGCGACCTCGCCGCTCGTCGAGTCGCTCCGCAAGAAGATCAAATGTGTCGAGGATCCGCAGTTCACTAAGGATTACCACGACCCAGAACTACGCACCATCTCTAACGCGCTCACGGTGGAGCTGAACGACGGCACCGTTCTAGATGAGGTAGTTGTTGAGGCACCTTTGGGACACCGTCTAAGGAGAGAAGAGGCCAAGCCTCATATCCTAGCCAAATACAAGCGACACCTCGGACCTCACTTTTCCGAATCGCAAGTGAAGGAGTTAATCGAATTAGGAATGGACGGTAAGAAACTGGAGGCAACGGCGGTCGATGAGTATGTCGACAAGTATGTTGTGAAGGACAGCCGTTTCGTTTAGACTTGCTGGATAGGTACATATCTAGGCGGGCGTTGAAAAGTAAAATATACATACATTATACGCCTTAGCTTCCTACATTAGGTAAATAGGTGGCTATATATCCAGCCAGGGTTATTTTATCAATTGGAGATTCGACATGATATTACATATATGAATCATTATATTATCTAAACTACATACGTTCCCCCTTCCTAAGGTGTTTATTTTAGTCAGAGTAAGTTTAGAATCTGGGAGGAGGGAGGAAAAGAATTGACAAGATTCTGGTGGACGATAGAAGGGATGCACGGCTGCACAGCCACCGTTTTGTATATTTTGAAAGGGACCCGTGCCTACATGTAGCAAGGGGGGGGCTCTGTGTTGCAGTTCCATTAGGTACATGTAGGTACCTACCTACTAGGTAGGTAGGCAGCCATTGTAGCCCATAGCCCGCATCCCTAAAAAAGAAGCAATCCACCTTAAAAGAATGGGGAATCCGTCATTCCACCAACAATCTTCTACCTTCAATGTTACACTATTCTACAAGGTACATACTGTACATAAATTACCTTGAAGGTAGCTAGAGCGGGTGGTCGTCTTTCCTAATATCCCATTCCCATTACACCGAAATTTTTGAGATTACTTGTAAACATTTGAAGTTTGCATTGCAACCGCTCGATCAAATCAAGAAAAGAGGTATCGGCTGTCGCTACCTTTTTGACAGCTCTCTTTTTCACAGACCTCTTTTGACTGAGTACGACTCGTTAGCAAGGTAACTAAGTTGATTTCTCAGCAAGATGGTGACTCTGGAACGCCAGGAAATCATCGCCACCAACAAGTCGCTCAGGCTTATAAAAAATGTATGCTTGTCCGCTGATTCATCGCTCACCGCACATGAACTTGGCTTCGCCGCTGACCCTCATTATTCCATTATTCTTAGGAACTTGAGCATCTTCTAGAGAAAGGCGTTCTGACCGACCATGTATTCGACTCAATCCATCGAATGCTTCCAGCCGAGACCTCCCTCTCTGGTGCGCCTACACCCGCAGCGCGAACATCCTCAGTCGCCTCGCCACCTCCGGCTCCAGCACAGCAACCCTCAGCACCTGTCAACTCGATGGCAAACCTAGCAATCAACCAGAACCCGACTCCTAGCCCAGCACCTCCCGCTTACAACACAACTGGGCCACCTTCCCTTCCTGCGCGTACAGGACCTCCAGCGCCACCACCGACAAAACCGGTTATTGCTCACGCGAAGGCCTTGTATAAGTATCAGGCCGCTGACGACCGAGACCTATCATTTGAGCGTGACGACAAGATTGCTGTGTACGAGTACATGAATGACGACTGGTGGATGGGACGCAACAAGCGCACAAATGCCGAAGGTATATTCCCGAAAAACTACGTCGAGATAGACAACGACGAGAAATCCGGCTTCTACGCCCCGCCCCAGCCAGTCTACGCTACCCCCGGTTCGGCGCCGGGTAACGGATACCCCCCGCCGCCGCAGGCCCAGAATCCTTATAATGCACACGTTCCTCCCATGGCCGTGGCGCAAGGAGGTAGCGGCCAGAGCGGACCTCCGAGCAAGTTCGAAGAGGGTGGTAAGAAGTTTGGCAAGAAGTTGGGAAATGCTGCCATCTTTGGTGCGGGTGCTACGCTTGGTGGAAAGATTGTGAATGGCATCTTCTGAATACAGCTAGTAGTGGGATCCGGAGTTTTGGTCAGGGGGACATTGTATTCGTTATTACTCTTGAACCTCATGAGATAGGGAAGATGGCCCATGCATGTTCATTTTCGAAGCAACACACAGCTGAGCTGATGATAGGGAGGTTTTCAATGGTTTCTTAGGTCGATGACTTGAGAGGGTTAAATATGCATTTGTATTCCTTACCGGGGATTTACTCGCTTTAGTCAAGTGGCTATTAAATGGTCGTATTCGCCTTGAGAGTAGCAGGCCATGAATCCCAAGCTATTATGTGAGGCTAACTCGTTGCTCTGCTGTGATACCTACGTACATATAGGCACAGGGCTTAGGCGTTTGTATAGTAAGCACCTGAGGCAGAAGTCGATGTGCGGAGCGTCCCAGATATACTACATAAAAAGGGGCCTTTTGTGATAGACGAAAAATAGCATATAGGCTATTTCACACGTGTGGATGCGCCCGGCTACTCTTTTATTATCCGCCACGCGACTGACAAGTTCGATCCCGATGACGAACTGAATAGTCCAGATACCCTCCCTAACAGGCTACGGGATTCATCTATTTTCTTAAATGGTAGACCTATGTCAATTGTTTTCGCCTTGTCACGACGGACAATCAACGTTACTGCAGAGCCTCTTGGGGCTATAGATATTTATCAATCCATGTAAAGAGCTGGATATTCTCCTAGGATCTCATAGCTTTATAAGACAAATTGAAGTTTCTATAAGCATTAATGGTCTCATCTGTCTCCGCTTTTGTATTCAAGGATTCTAGGACTCAACTGTTGTTTTAGAAGGGGATAGAGCACTTACAGATCCTCTCGGGCAGCGAGATATCCAGGTCAACACTGAACAAAAATGTGTATGGTGTTGGCTTCTGCTTTGGGCTTGACATAAGTTGAAGGGGTCAAGTATACCTGGCGTGGGAGAACAGAATGTTTGGTGGGTATGAAAAGCTTGCAAGATAATATTCACCCTCTGCCCCCGTCCCCCTTTCCACTTCTTTCCCACGCCATCAACAACGACGAAATTAAAGGACCAAAGAAATTACTCAGATGCTAGAAGTTAATCCCAGCACACTTCACCGCATTCTACGCGAAGATCCAGGCAAGAAACGTCATAATATCATAGGACTGTCCATCTAGCTGACATTCTACTTTAAGCCGTCACCCGGACACTTCTGACACTTTTCTACACGATGCCAGATTGTAAGTGAGAGCTTAGAAGGATCTCTACCTGTATCCTTCACAGTTGGACACGGCATACCTATTCCATTCGAGGCTCTTGACTTGGCCTAGGATATATGTATTTGCACACCCTTGGGGCCTAGCTTTCGCCGCCGTAGACCTTTTACGTCTTCAAAGGGTCCATGTTTCAATAAGTGACAAAATACATCCATGCCCGCAAAGGTATATCACGGGTCTTTGGCTCGAATATTATAACTCCAGTATACCAATCATCCTAGGGTCGTGGGTGAAAGAATTCGATACTTTAGATGTGCTACCCGAAGATCGAATAACGGACGTCGTCATGTGGCACGATGACATGACCTCACAGCTGTCTTACATTCTACCCGGTTAATTCGTTTTATAAATCTAGGCAGTTGATCTATTAGTCTTCCCTTCCTATTCATTCATCTGACTAAACGGCCATGGTTAACCTACGTTTGGAGTTTCCAGTACGCCAGTCGTTAGCTCGTAGGAAGCAAGACATCTATAAGGGGAACTGCCGGCCCTTCGGGGGGTAGTTACTAACTACGAGAGATAATGAATATTTATACCACCCCGAGTCAGGAATACGTGCGCCCCCTTTTAATTCCTATACTAACGGAGAAGATTTGCTATCACCAGATGCTACATCTGCACGCGTTAGACTTTCCAACTTGTAGCGAATATTCACTTCTGTCAGCTGCTTGTATCATTTATGACCGACGCAGCCCTTACCCGCCATACCTGTCGTAGACCATTGTGGTCCAGCTCATTAAATGTTCCTTGAGCGGCCAAAGACGAGAACCCCACTGTATCTCCGACAGAATTAAGCAGATTGACTCTATATTTGAAATAGAAGCACGGTTACCTAGCACGATATTATTGTACGGCTATATGAGTGGAAAAAGGGACAAGAAAATGCCGGGTGATGAAAAGGAGGTTATTGCCACTCATTGTCCATATTATGTCTTATCAAGCAAGGTTCGTTCTTGGCGTCCCCATTCACCAAATGAATAATTGCAGTACAGATGTTGAAGAGACTCTCCAGCGCAAAGCAACAACAAGATCAAGAAAAAAAAAAGAGGGATCTGATCTTCATGCCAAGTAGATAGACCATTATGGGCCATAGCTTTAGAAAATTTTCGAATAAGACCAGGTAGAGCAGCAAAGCATACTAATCTTGAAATTTTTTTTTTCCCTCCCCTTTTGCTTGTAAGAATACGGGCCGCTCTAGGTAGGATTGACGCCGCTCGGAAGAAGCCGGGTCTCAGCCTAAGTTAGGCTCCGGCACATTTCGATAGGTAACTGAATCAACTGTCGTACCCCAATCATACGACCATCAATAGCATGGTGACTCAATAACATGCCACTGTAAACCCAGTTTTTTTCTCTCTCATCATTTTTTCCCGCCTCAGGGAGTCATCCGCTAGCAAAACAGGGCTCTTGAAACCATTAGCTAGGTCGGACGAGACGAGAATAGTTCGGGTCTTCTAGTTCGAAGTAGTTCGAGAATGGCTCCAGTACGACAGTTGTGCAACAATGTTTTTTGCTCAACTCATTGTGGCATGTGGTCTTGGCCTCTGTATATAAAACGAGCCTGAATTTCGTGACGAGGTCAGCCTATATCCCTATCAATTTATCATCAAGATCCAAGATCCAAGATCACCACGTCAGATCCATCAGATCCAAAGCTTCCAAAGGACGGAAAAGCAATGCAAGGGGATATCTTCCAACTGGAACAGATGGCCGCCCAGGTCCAAGCACCCCATTTCGAACCCAGCTCTACTACTCTAGGCGAAAATACAAATCCCCAGGTCGCCATTTATAACGAAGACGACCTTTCACATCTTCTTTATGTAAACCACCTTCACCATGCTGGTCACAAAGACAAGGTCATTATCAACCATGTCTACCGTGACGGTTACTCCACGCCGTTGGAGTCCCTGCATTCAGGTACACAAACACCAGGATCAGAAAGCAACGAAACGCCAGTCCTTAGCGACTGTGAGTCAGATGTCGACGAAGGTGCGTGCCTATCAATCTCACCGAACGCTTATTCTCGGTTGAATCCGCTAAGATTCGAAGACGGGTTCGAATTCCCTGTCTTCCTTGGTAGGCAGGCAGAGGAGCCGTCGCATCGGCCTTCCCTCCGTCGATCAGATCAGGCGTCAAAAATGAGTTCGGATAGTAAACACGTCCGTATAGCTGCAGCGGAAGAGAGACATGTCCCGGAAATTTCTGGCCCGTTGATGTCTTGGTGGCCGGAACCACTTGAGATGATGGAGCACGAATGGATCGATGAGAAGCTCGCCGACCGGAAAAGCTCCAATGTGATGTCAGCAGATCGGCACGTCTCAAATATCGAGGGGCCTTTAAGTACGTTATAGCATATTGCTTTCCACTAAAGTAATTTTTCTAACTCTCGTCGTTCTAGTGTCTTGGTGGCCAGCTCCAATGGAGTTGTTGGAACACAGATGGGACGAACGATTCTACGAATAAAGGAATAGCAATGAGGCGTTCCAATTATGATGCGGCGTTTGGAATCGGCAATTCATTTATCTATTTCTGGTGCATTTTCAATCTATATACCCTGGCATCTGTCTTGAGCATTACAACCTACACTGCAGTTGTGCGTTTCGAGTGAGGACTCGAGCCTAAAGCTGTTCCTTCTTGGTTCGAATAGGCTTCACGGAGTTCAGAAGAAGCCAGGGTCGAGGGCAATCAATCCCTATATTGGATGTGTTTTGCAGATTTACTGATACCACCACGCCAGGTAGTACATCTGTATATTTGTACGTCATGACGGGTCGATACTGAACGAGGCCCAGGTGATAATAGACTTCTCAACTTCGCTCTTATGCACCCTCCCCATCTTAATGTTACCTTTCACTTCTCGCTATTAGAATCGGGTACTCGGAGGGGATGAGGGGATGAGGGGATTCCATGTAAATGTAAAAACTTATCTAGTTTACTAGATATCGAACTTGATATTATAAACAGTCGGGTCTCTCGTTCAACTATTCGCTAGCACCGGTCGGGGTCAGCAAGAAGCCTTAGGTTAGGGTATAATAGACTCGGTACTCCGGATCATCTACATACGGCAGAAATTGACAAGACATAAGTTAACAATCCGAAATATTACTAGATGGGATCCCACGGAGACGGGAGTTCTCCGAGCTCGGGGCGGGGAGCTCAGAAGTGGGGGATGGTGCAGCGTAATGGACTTCATAAAGCTGCTACAGAGCACTTATAACCAAGTTCACCTCCTCAGTTTTGGCGTCTGGCTCTTTCACTGTGGCCTCAATATGGCATCAGTTCTTGCGGACAAAAAGATTCTCATCACTGGTGCAGCAAGCGGTATTGGGTTCGTCAGCCACTCCTTTGCTCAGATGCATCACTCACTTACACTCGTCCCGCTTTAGGAGAGGCACGGCGATAAAACTGCACAACTTGGGGGCTATACTTGCCATCACAGATGTCAACGAAACCGGCATCGCCCAGACACTTGAACTTTGCGGCGGCAGCGACGCAAAGCATCATACTAGTGTTCTCGACGTGTCCAGGGCAGCCGATGTAGAAAAATGTATAGCGGAGATTGTGGCCAAGTATGGACAGATTGACCACGTGTTTAACTGCGCCGGTATTAACCCAACTTCAATGCCTCTGACTGAGACGAGCGAAGCATATTTCGACAAGCTCGTCGGTGTGAATTTAAAGGGCGTCTATAATGTAACCAAAACTACGATACCACACATGACAGCACCAGGCGGTAGTTACGTGAACGTCAGCTCCATATCTGGCTGGAATCCTAGCGTGGGGACGGCCATCTACTGCGCTACGAAGTTTGCCGTCATCGGTTTTAGCAAATGCATGGCCCTCGAGTTGGGACCGAAGGGCATCCGCGTGAATACTGTTGCCCCGGGCTATATCGACACGCCAACTAACGCCGGAATCGCGAAGGGAACGGCTGAGGCGAGGATTAGTATGGAACAGGGTAACGCGCTAGGCAGGATGGGCACACCGGACGATATTGCAAGTGTAAGTCCCTTACATTAGGTTCATAATCTCCTAGGTTTTATTTTTCACAGACTCGGTTAGAAAGGCTCAATAATATGTTGGATCTCGATCCGACTTCGCAGAGTCTTACCGTGACTTGCTCTCCGTCATATTCAACATGTATCACAATTCAGAGGCTAATATTATGCTATCCTAGGTAGTAGCCTTCCTGATGAGCGACGAGGCAAGATACATGAATGGTAGTGTTGTTGAGATCGATGGGATGTTGAAAACATGAGCAGGATTCAGGAGCTAAATAAGTGATTACAAGATACTTAAGACTATCCTAAGCTCCGCGCCTACTCCTTTACATCATAGGCATTCACCGTTATGGCCTTGCCCCTTGGATATGGATTTACGTGTGGTATTCAAGGAATCACATGCCGGGTTAGGAGTTATTGAGAATCAAGCATAGAGTGTTATTTGAAATTCGACATTTTACTCTGACGCGTTCTGCTGGATACCGCATTCCCGTGACTCATGGTATACCGATATATTCGTATTCTAACCAAAAGCGCCCTCTTGTATTATATTTCATAGGAACTCGAGCATCTAAAAAAGACTCGAGCCACATGATACGCTATGCGAACCATAAACATATTAGGACACCACGAAAGGAGTTGTGAATTAAGGCCACGACGTTGGCCCAAAGGTCTCTCCCTCGGCAACAAATGTCTTTATGGCCATTCCCGTCTGGTCAAGGGTATCAAAGACATCGTAATTCCCATACCATTTGGGTAACTGTCATAACGTTAGCTGATTCGTAGATTGAATGGATTTGAGGATTTTTCTCGAAATCAAGGTCTAGAATTCCAGAACGACATGTTTTTATACTCACCTGGGCAGAGGTGAGGTAGAGCGTGAAGAATATAATAATAGTCGAAATCGCTAGCCCGCAGTCTAGGGCGGCCGATGTGATGTAGTTATATTGCAACCACCAACCGTTCCATCTCCGTTTGATAAAGTAATTGAAAATAAAGCCAACCATGCCCCAACATAAATATGTATATGACGTCGCGGGCGGAATCATACTTGAACCACCGAAGACGAGAGGCATGTTAATGGAACGGATGAAGTTGAACATCGATTTAGGAGCACGGCGAGCTGCGAACCAAGTGATAATAGGGGTTATGGCACCGACGAGCCAAAACCACTGTAGCGAAGAGTAGATAGCGCCGCCGCTGAACACTAGGTGTGGACACTTTTTTAGTATCACATTCGTAAGATAAGATGCGTTGGCGGCGACGAATATCAAGGAAAAGCGAAACCATGAAATCTACTCACTCCGCGCAGGGCCAATGGCGCCCCATATGACTGATGCGGTATAGAAAACCCTGCCGTTTGGGCAGGTGTAGTTATCGGGTTGGTCGTCGGCGCAAATGTTGGGAATGGTACCTAGAGCCCAATTCATGACGGCGATCTGGACAATGGCGGACCATATTGACGCAACCAGTTGTGACCAAAACATGGCGCGCGGAGGCACCTTCATATAATGGCCGAGCTTGAGATCCTGGGAGAAATACTATAATGGAGAGTTAGCTTATGTCTTGGGTCCAGTCCGGGCTCGATGGAATATGATTACTCACGAGAGCTTGTGACATGCAGATGTAGCCGTAATTTTTGAACATCATCATCGCTAAGGGATGGCCGGGTAACATGTAACCGATGATGAATTCGGTCAAAACGTTTAGTCCAAGCTGGATATTCGTGATGGCCTGTATAATGCCAATCGGTATCGTCCAAACTAGAGGGATCAGTATACAGACGACGTAAGCCCAGGGAGGGAAGCCAGTTGGCCAAACACAACAGACAACAAATGACAAGCCAATCATGATAATAAAGAGCGCAAGATACCACCAATCCTCGGCGTCGTGATACTTCCTCATAAGCCTCATATGGACATCATCTGCCTGTTTGCGGGCGAGCTTGAACTGCGAGATAACTTGCTTTCCATGGTATAGAGCAACGTGAACAATGACGGCGGCGGCGGCGGCGAATGATAGCCCATAGCATAGCGCAAACTGGGTGGAGAGAAACAAGGGAGAATAAGAGTGATATTTCTCTTCATCAAATATCAAGTCCTCGTTTAAGATCTTTGAGACGTCATACACGGCTCCGGTGTTATCAAAAGCACTGGATGACTGCACGACAAAGTAGTCGGCATACCACTTTCCGGAGAAGTGCAGACCCATCGAGACAATGAGGAAGAAGACGACGACGCCTGCTACGGTGTTCGCTACGGCATGGAAAGGGGGAATTAGTGGGGAGAGGGCGTAGCCGGAGACCACAGTCCAGTCCAGAGTTGTTGGCAATAGGCCGTATCCGTGCAATCCTCCGAAGAGCTTATTAACGACGACGCTTTTGGGAGCAGCCCAGCAGATGAACGTGAAGTATGACAACCCCTGGAAGATCCAGCCCGGGAACCAGTACCAGACGAACCCGCCTCCTAGCACATATAAAAACCATCGATATCGACTAATTCTCCAGCCATTCGCATTAGCCGGGTCGGTAGGCGAATGGTCGTGCAGGGCGTAGAACAGTGAAGCATTGACAAGGTCGGAAGGCCATATCATAGCCGCTGGCCAGACCAGGAACCGTCTACCAAGACCAGCCAGACCATATCCCGTGCAAAGCGTGGTGATGCCGAATAGGAGCTGGAAGCCCCAGCCGAAATGTTGCTTATCTTTTCCTACTTATCAGTAAGGCTGTAGGACCTGTGATCCAAGACAGAACTTACAGAAGACTTGCTGAGCAATCAAGACATCTGTCGCATACAGGAAGCCGCCTCCGTAAGCTGCCTAGTTGTGTTTCAACATTTACACGTTCGACCGAACTCCAACGCCAGTGAACTTACATTCGACATCACAACGATGATAACATGCTCTTTGAAGTTGAATTTGCCGGGCTTGAGATTAAATTTAACCCCCAATATAGAAAACTGCCGATCAGGGAAGATCATGTCCCATAACAACCCCAGCGGATAGGAAACTAACTGGATGACATATGTAGTGATCGAGATCTAGTGTATTAGAGCATGTTGTGTCAGCATCTTTATCTCTCGCTTCTAGAACATACTAGACATTGCCTTCTTAATCCTGGTGGCGACGAGATAAAAACGCTTGACTTACTGTCGTAACGTTAGCCAATTCCTATATTGTAGAAATTTGGGTATCTTTCTAGAACTTAAGGTCTAAAATGGCAAAACGACATGTTTTCGTACTCACCAGTAGGGTTCCTCAGCGAGAATAGCATATTCACAGCAGAGCCTACTGTGCATAGGATCAGGCCAATAACCCACGCGCGAATCGTATTAGCCGGCATATCGACATCGTAGTTCCTTACCGCGGCTCGCACCTCTGGGTAAGGGCTATTTTCTTCAAGCAAAGCCGTCTCGATCTCTACGCCCTTTTCAACATTTCCAGTAGCTAGAGCTGTGTCGACGTCATTGAGCTCTTGTAGCGGTAGATTAGGGTCGAGCTTGTGCCGTTCTTCGAAATGCTTAAGCGTATTCAGCGCATCAGCACCCGTGGCCTCTACTGCCTCACTAGAAGAGATGCTCGCCGGGGTGATCTCCTCAGAGACGGGGTGCTTGCGAAAAGTAAACACCATGGCGACGCCCAAGGAAGAAAATGACACGATATCAAACGCTCATACTTAAACGGGCTACAGATCGAGGAGAAGGGGGGAGGGACAGTGAACAGATCTGACTTAGTCAGGGTAGCGTGTTATCTTATACCACCGCAGATGAACAAAGAACTAGAGAATGCCTCGGGTAACATTGGCTGGCGTAGGGCAGACGGTAGAACCGATAGGTACCTTTGTTGTTTCTCCCACCTAGGACCTAAAGCTAGGGGTGAGACAATGGACCGTGATATCCAGTAGATATCCAGTAGATATCAACCCAGTATGAGTAACTGGCATTTGGTACCTCTTTAGAGATCGGGTGTTATCTGGGGACCCCGGACAAGAATACTACATGCTATGTAGATCCCAGCTGAGGGCAACCTGCCTAAATTGGACGACCAACTAGACGGGTAACGGCGACACAATGAGCTGCACCATTGTGATATACTTAGCCATTGCATATTAACCTGAGTGGGGCAGCTGCGGAAATAGAAATCAAGACGACAAGCTTCTGTCCGTAGAGAATTTGGCCGGAGTTTGCCACTTGCGGCCCTGAATGTACCCGGGAATGGGAGTGAAGGGATAGGAAGCCACATCCTAAGAAAGTGATACGATAATACCAGCTCTCCATGTATTACAAGGGATGCCGTCGGCGCGTCCGATATCAAACTTGACGATGGATGGATGACCATTGATAGACTCACGTGAAATACCGTTATCGAAGTTGAGGTTGCCAGTGCTGATCAGCTAAAGACAAGTAAAAGGGTCATGTCGATTACGAAGGTGCTTTGCATACCTTTCCGTGATCCATGCTCTACCCAGTGCAGCGGAACTGGCCGTATAGTTGCGATATATAGTTATGGCATCGCCCTGAGTATGTAGACTTGACATTAAAGTCCATGGTTGGCGTATACATCAAGAAGAACCGCATGAAAACGAAGATGCTTGTGTTTAGATAGCCGCTGCTACTTTGGTACATGATGCTCCCGTGTGGAACCTTGGCTTCCCCTGCGTCCTGTCACGACTCCATTCGTACAAGGGGACCAATCAGAATATTCTGGAGGGAGATAAGAATACTCTACCATCGTATTAGGTGTGATAGGTACGACAAAGTAAAGTGAAACTAACCTTGAAGATTCCACGCGGAGCTGATCAACACATGGCTACCGTCTGCCCTACTAGGTCTTATTCAGACCGCATGCGAGGGAGGGCGATTGCCACTATCGACGTTAATTGGCCCAAACCTATGTTCCGTGCTTGGCAAATTCGGACCGACCCAGCTCCAGACATAAAGGTTTTGTGCTCCGTTCCCGTTTCCGGAAATGTAAGATTAGCCTTACAGCTTCAAGCACCGGCACAGTGTTTCCGTACGCTTGTCTTATGTGTTATCTCTCTCTCTCTCTCTCTCTCTCATTCTTTTTTTATTTTTTATTTTTTTTTTTTTTGTTTTTATAAAAAGAAAAGGTCCGACCTAGGTTAAAAAGGGCGGATAGGAATGTGGGGGGAGAAGGAGAATGACACATCCAATCTGTTCATAATATTCATATACAACACCATATTTTGGTTAAAGCACGAGACTCGCGTGGTACCGCTTGGCTCGATAACAGCATTTAGCCGGCAGCCTGGTATCTTGTTATAAAAACCGGCAAATCTAATATAGGCACTTGATAGTAGTAGTAGTGTTGTAGATTTGGTGCTCCAGTCCTGAGGTAATGTTTAATCGGTACTAACGGGGGTTGCGGTGCTTCCCTTGGGTATATAGGTAGTTATACTGCTGAGCGTAAGAGAGATAGGTATATAGTAGTGTAGGTAGTCTCGGCCGAAAACCGATGGATCTTGACGGCTATGTCGGATCACTTGCCTTGCTGTCCGCTTCTCAGCAGATAAGACATCAATGTTTCTGTAGATCCTGATACTCGTATCTACACCGCATGGATGACTAAGATTAGCATCCTTATAGGCAGATTCCGTGGAGTTTGGACTTCTTGTCGTCTTATTAGAGGCTAGCAAAAGTGCACTGTGAATACCTATTCATGGATGCGGCGTTGATTCTGTCCGTGAGACCTTCTGGCCCGTTGCACCATCCCTATTGGCCCTCCAAACGCCATCCTCTCCTTCAAACTCTTCTCTCTTCCATACCTCTACACGCTCCTTACAATCCTCTAGAGCTTGTTCCCCGGCTCGCCACGCAGCCTGCCTATGCGGGGCAGAGACAGCTACGAGGATACTTTCTTCTCCAATAGGTACAATCCCGAGTCGGTGAACCATGGCTATGGCTACGAGGCCATGTTTTGCGTGAATACTTTTACAGATGGATAGCATGGTCCGCAAGGCCAGCGGATTATAAGCTGAGTATTGGAGCTCTTTCACCGGCTTCCCATCAAAGTTATCCCGAGTGGTGCCTATAAAGAATCAGAATATCAGATCGAGAGTAAAGGGCCCGCCAGGCGCGAGGTGGCGTAGAGTAGACTGACCCGCAAACATGACAATTGCGCCTGCTTGAGGACTACGAACCCTGCCCATGATGTCGTGTAGGTTGAGATGGTCGTAGGTTAGGCCAACATAGCAACCATCCTCTTTGATTTCAGTTATTTCAGTTATTTCACTGTCCATTTTTCTTGGCACGTGTGTATTATATTGTATTATATAATATAGAATTAGCGAAGGGGGGGGGGGGGAGGAGAAGAACTGAGATGAATAAAGAGAACCTCGCATCACTAAGGATAAACTGGTCCGGAGTTTCATCGCTGGATTCGCCGTGCATCCTACAATACAGGTACATGTACGTATATACATACCTAAGGTACCTAAAGTTTACCTGCACAGTGATAACCTGGTAGTATGTATGTAAGCAAGAATGTAAGAATTATGTACACGTCCATTATGTGCCTACATGCAATTTGCCCCACTGTTTTAATTGTCGGCCGGGGTGCCTACAGTACATGCATGTACGGTAGCTGCATACACAGATGTAAGTTAGGGGGTTTCTGCTACCTCCATAATTATGTACATATGTATTTGTTAGATACATCCATCTACATAGGTACCCGGTACCTAGGTACGTCTGTGTATGTACGGAAAATGCAAATCCTCAATAACTTTTGGAGTCCTTCAACTTCTTCTCCCTCATGACCATTATTGCAGACTACCATCGCGGAAACTGCCTATCGCTTTACTGCACCTTTTCGCGATATTGAACCTGATGAGCACACATTCTCACCATGTACGACGATCACGACTACGACCATCGACCTCGCGACGAGCGGGATTACTATAGACGTAGATCACCCGCTCCTAGGGACCACCACTATCGGTCGCGGCATGGTAAAATGATATAGCCTGGAGGATTGCTTGTCGAGATGAACCTTGAGCTTGCGCTGACTTCCCTGCGAGGAAAAGAATCCTCTAGATCGCCTAGAAGGTCGCCTCCACGTGGGCCTAGGGGAGAGGATCTTTACCGGCGCTCTCCACCTGGACGAAGACGAGACGTCTCGCCCGAGTATCGTCAATCCTTCTCGGATCGCACGATGAAGTCTAGTGGTGAGCCGTATGACCGCGACGCCCCATATTCGTCTACGTACGACCGAGGTCGAGGTCGACATTACACAGATCACGACGATCCTCGGGGACGCTACAACCGAAGTCCCCGACGCGCCAAGTCAGACGTGTCGTCGCCTTTAGACTCAGCTGATGATGGCTATTACCATGATTCTATCCGCCGACCTGGACCTGGACGACCCTATCATACCTTGAAGCTAGATGACATACCAGACAGAATGAGCTCGCAAGAGGTAAATTCATCTGCAACTCCCATGCCCTCAGTGTTTAAACAGTCTAGCAGATCGATGCCATTATGCGGGATATGGGCGCTACTGGCCTTGTCGAGGTTCGTATCAAGTCGGATGACAGAAGTGGTAGGTTATTATTGTTACCGTATCATATAAGTATTAGTACGCTGCTAAGGGTGGAATAGGATTTCGTCGGTCGTATGCCTTTGCCGAGTTTAGATCTGAAGATGATGCTATCGACTTCCTTGAGAGGTACTACCCTACCCTCGATATCACTAATAGCCATGGCTCTTCCATTCGCATACCCGTAGAGTATAGTCGAGAGCGTCGACATATTGCAAACCCAGACGATTGGAAATGCACGATGGTGAGCTTAAGTTACCCACCCGCTCCTTTTCGCAGATTATTAATTCGCGTTGTCAGTGTCACTTTGAGAATTTCTCTCGTCGAGCAACGTGTAAGCAATGCAAAGCACCGAGATCATGTAAGTCTTGATGTGTTGGGTGGACAGCGTTACCCCTATGGGTTGACTAACTTGAAATAGCTGAGAATACCGCGGACATGAAATTGGATGGCAAAAGTGATGAATGTCCACAACAGACGCCATCCCAATTTCTGGTCATTCGCGATTTGCCGCCTTCTGTAACCGAGTCTATGCTGGCTTCTGATATCAAAAAGCTCTACGTAGCTAGGGAAGATGAGCCGAAGCAGTCGTATAGCACACCTAACAAACTCAAGAGCACAGCTCCGATTGGTAATACCAGTGGGTTAGGCGCCAAGCCCGGCTCTCTGGTACGTGTCTTCATCATCCGAGATAAATACTCTGACATCAGTTGCAATTATGGATTTGCCGAGTTCTTGAGCTTGGACGATGCTCGAGCAGCCGTGGCGAAATATGCCGCATCTCCGCAGTTTACTATTGCTTCAAAACCAGTCACCATAGCGTTTATTCATTCTGGCGTTTTCATACCTTACCTGCGCCCGGTCCAAGACGAGGACCGGAAGTTCACCTTTCCCGCTACTCATAACCAGTCGTTGAGGCTTGTTTATTGGAATCCCTCAGTCTACGCCAATGAATTTACTGTTTTTAACGAGAACCTATACGAGGACAAGCCACAAGCCACGGAACGGTCGAAGAATGATGGCGACCGAACTGCGGGAAAGGATACTAGAAAAAGGAAGGCTGAGAAGGACCTGATCGCACCTAACGGCAAGAAGGTCATTGCCATGGTTCCTCAACTACAGAAGTGGGCAAACAAACATGCTGAACTTCATGACTCGAAGGGGTCGAACCATAGTGGGAATTCTATTGACAACAAGGCGCCTGCAACTGGTTCCAATGCCATAGGACCGACAGATTCTGGCATTATAGCGGCAACGATGGCGACAGTAGCTTCTATGTCATATGCCAATCTTGATCAAATGTGCTGCCTTTTATGCAGACGTAAGTTCAAGAACGAGCCCTCACTTCGTCGACATGAGCAGGTGAGCGACATGCATAAGGCCAATCTCGATAACGAAGCGCTCGTGGCCAAGGCAGTAAAGGATTTGAAGGCTCTTGGCAAGGAGCCCGCATCCAACTATCGGGATCGGGCCAAAGAGCGTCGAATGGCTCACAACCAGCCTAGCAAACCCAAACCTCATCTTCCTAGAAAAAACCTTCAGGCGGCCAAAGAGTCGGGGCCCGCCGTGGAAGCACCGCCTACAAAGCCTACGATATCAAAAGGTGCGGGATTGCTGGCCAAAATGGGGTGGAGCACAGGTGAGGGTCTTGGAGCCGAAGGGGGTGGGCGGACGAACATTATTGAAACAACGGCATATAACCCCGGGGTCGGTCTCGGAGCTGAGGGCGGCAAGATTGGTGATGCTACTGAGGAGGCTGCTCGAGCCACGAAGAACGATTACGCAGATTTCGTCTCAAAAGCAAAGGATAAGGCGAGAGAACGATATGAAAGGATGGGTTAGCAGACTTTTTAGTTCTTGTATTTTTGCTCCTGCATTCGAAAATAGACAATAAAAGATTAAGATAGGACACAGGAGGCCCGATAGTTTAGTTATGTATTAATAGATATGCCAGTAAATCCGCCGCCTTTGTGTAGGATCTAAAGGATATACCTGCCAATGAAGTATCAAGAAGGGAAATGTTTATGTACAATGCTTAACCCCGAAACTTCGGTATGCTTTCCGGATATCCTTGACTCATATTTAATAGTCATGCCCAACCACATTCCTCAATCCCGCACTCTAAATACCCCAGGTAATGTGGCCGTGTGCTGTGCAGTCCTCATCCCACGCCCTAACATCAAGATTCGTCTGAAGCTGAAATATGTGACAAAAGAATCCTCTTATCTAAAACGTACCCTATGTCTAAAACACAACCAGCCCAACACCCATCAATCCAAACAAACCGGCTACACCGGCTACAACAAGCACCTCCCAGTTGGGCGGAGGCGCAGATCTCGCGCCAGAATTTTCCCCGCTTTGGCCCGACGATGTGCTTGTAGATGTAACGGTAATTGTGGGAGACCCGCTGCCGACATTACCAGTACCAGTACTACCACCAGGTCCGGGAAGCCCTGTAGCCGTCTGCTGTACGGAGACCTGCGAGGCAACGCCACTAGCATCGGGAATACCGGACTCCTGGGTGATCTCTAGAATGTTACTCTCAGTGCTATTCAGGTTGGCCTGAGCCAATCCGATCTGTTTGTTGGTTAAGTCATAGACTACATATGCCGAACGAAGGAACGTGTCGCCCAGGAGGTAGTAATCAGAACTCGGCTGTAGACCGAAGCTACAAACATTATCAAATGGTAACGAGGGCACATCCAAGCCCAGCTCCACGTATCCGTTTACGTTGTTCAATACCATCTCATCAATGGGAACCCGGACAACAGGACCGTCATCACCGCCGAATTGGAAGTCGAAGGTGAGATTCTTGTTGTCGCTCAGGTAGTCGCAGTTGATGAAGACCAGTCCGGTTCCAGAGGTGTCATCTATCGCGTCAAAAGCACGGAAGATGCGATTTGCCATACTTTCTGGAACGTAGGTCAACGTAGTGCCCGAGTCGAGAATGACTGGGACGGCGGTTCGACTGTAGTTACTGGCGGTGCCATTGTCGGCGATGACGGACAAGGACGTGAGAGCGACGGTGAAGGACGAATAATTACCGTAGCGATCTGGTTGGATATCCACAGTTTTGAGCTCGCCGATAAACTTAGCCGTGTCAAGACCGCCGAATAGAATTGTTCCGGTTTCGGCATACAGATCATCCTACAACAGCATAGAAGTAAGGATTAGCTCACTATAGAACTCCTCGGTGTGCCTAGGACACAGATCGGTGAAAGGGACGGGAGCGTAGAGGAGCGCATACCAAATATAAGCTGTATGCTTGAATGGCGATCAGGCCCTGATCCTGGAACAAATTCATGATATTTGGATAAGGAGTCCGTGCAGCAACATTGGCGGCAAAACCAATGCCTAAGAGACCGGAGTTGATGGTGGAGTTCTCGGCAAGGCCCATCTGCAGAGCCTCGATATCAGCCCCCCCGATGCTAAAGTTGTCCTTGATATAATCGCCTTCGGCCCCTGACCCGTCGACATACTGGATAGTGAAGGTGTTGTCGGAAACGACGGAGTAAGTCGAGCTCTTGGACGGGTCGTAGGTTGATAGGCAGTATCCGTAGTAGTTCTGCATCGACATGGACTTGCAGAGGTTCGCGTCCGAATCTAATACCCAGACGTCACTGCTACCGGTATCGACAATCAGGTCAACGGTTTGGGGCGGTGTGCCCACAGTGACTTGAGCATAGTAACCTCCACCAGTCAAGTTGTTGTTTAGCTCCTGCGAGTATGTCCCGGCACGCTTGTGGAGGGCGGGTAGTGCTCCTTTCGGTTTGCTAAAGCTGACGGGAATGACTCTCTGGGGATTCTCGGTAGCGGCGGCAGTAGCGACAACGGCAGCTAGCGACGCGGCAAGAAGAGCTGAGAGGATCCCCATTGCGAGGGATCAATAGTAGCTGGTCGAAGCGAAAAAATACTCACTTCGAGAAGCGAGAAGGGACCGCGAGAAGGGACCGCGAGGATGGTACAATATTATGACACTATAGGTACCTTTTCCTAGTCGTCGAGTTACAGGTTCCACCACGGGCTTCCCGCCTACAAGCTACCAATTTTATTGTCTGTCGCCACAGTGGGGGATTCCAATCGATTGCTTGCAGGTGAGTAGTGTAGATGGGTGATCGACAAAGTGGATGATGAAAGTAAACGAGACGAACCAAGACCGGAAGGAGGGGGGTTTGAATACCCCGTTACGGCCGATACAGTCGTATTATGTGAGTATTATATGCGTATTATATGCGTAGTATGTTCGTATTATGTTCGTACTTGTAGATAGAGATCTGGAGAAGGTAATATATATCTATCAAGCAAATAACCAAAGTCTCAAACCGATATGTACCTACCTAGTCCACCACCCCTATCCGTTTCAACGGCTAGATGGTAACTTATTATAAGTTTCCTCATCGGCGAGCCGAGGGAGAGGATTCGGAGGAGTAAAGAAAAGAAACAAAAATGAGTGTGTGGGTTGAAGAAAATTCATCATTCAGCCGCCAAGCCAAGGCAGTACAAATCGTACGTTGTTTAAGCTCAAGCTGGCGAGGTAGGTACAACCTAGCTGCCTTCATGTCCACACTACAGTAAGGTGCTGACCTTGGGGGGGAGGCGGTTGCCTAACTAGCAGTTACATAAGATTAAGGGTCCAACAGGGGAATAATTCGTCTATATGAATATTACCTAACCTTCTCATACGCATAATTCTGAGCAGAAAGCCAGAAAGGCCCCCCAAAAACAGGCTGAAGCAAGGTTCGTGGGAGATTACGTGGCTTGGCATTATTTCATCCAATCATGTATGACCTCGAGAGATTAATACGCCCCCTTCGTCATCCTACCAAGCCGCGTCTTTGCTTTGCTACCCACTCAGACTTGACAATAGTATCTTGAATCGTTGTTGTCGTCGTCATCAACGTCATGCTTATCACTAACACCTCACTTCTCTTTTCTTTTTTATAGAAAAATCAATGGTTCTCATTTGACAATTATAGTACTAGACTACCTAGGGTACAACGACGAGACAATTTTCAGGTTTAACCCCGATTGGCTCCCCTACAGTATTAACGGAAAAGAGAAACCATCGCAATACAATCACAAATACAACTATACAACCTAACTTTTTTTTTCTCACCACTTCTTATCACTCCTCGTCGATCCAGTAGAAACAGGTGTCTTCTGATCTGTCGACTTTGAAGTTTCAGATATCACCAGCTAATTTAGTCGGACCTTGGAGAGAAAAAGAAAAAATCACCGACGGCAGGGAGACATGATGCCACTACTGCTTTGCTCGTCTCTGCGCAATCATGGCGCTAAGCTCCTCGATACTAGTCTCACTGAGCACCTCAAAAATGCTCACATCCGCCTCGCATTCTCTAGACACCCAGTTACGTACTCCAACTGCCACCAGCGAGTCCACACCGTAGGCACTGGGCGGTCGAGTCACGTCAACGTCTGAGGAATTCATGTTGATGCTCTTTGAGAGCATCACTTTAAGCCCCTCACTTATGATGAGGCTCGTCTCCTCGATATCTGCCGCCTGCGCTAGCCTGCTTCGTATGACGTCCTGCGGGTCTAGATCATCCCCAGAATCGGCCCCCACGCTTGCGGGCATATCTATTTGATTGAGATACGTGAACATGGTCGTGCGTGTCCAATACGGGTCTGCCGGCTTGTTCTGTCTGATTAATCCGCCCGTTCCAACCCCTGTAATCACCTGTGCTGGCATCTTCTGTCCATCCTCCATGTAACCAGTGATGGCACACTCGATGATGCGTTTGAAATCCTGGAGCCGGATTCCGAAGAAGCCGCTGGCCTTGAGTATGTCTAGTGTTCGGGGATCCTCTGCCAGCATTCCCGCACCAAGGATTGGACCCAGATCAACCGATACAGCGTGAGTGGTGCCATTACCGTTCGTGTTGATGTGTCTGGCCAGTCCGTCCTGGAATGCATTCCCCGCTGCGTAGTTGGCCTGTCCACGATTTCCGATAACACCAGCTGAGCTGGACAAGAAGACAAAGAAGTCTAGGCCTGTGCCAAATACTAGGTGAAGATTCCAAGAACCGAATGTCTTGGGGCGCGTCGCCGACTGCCAATCGTCGTATGTCATGTTTTCAAAAACTGAGTCCCGTAAGACAGCAGCACACTGGAATATACCTCTTACCGGTGGCATACATTGCTGAATCTCGCCTGATACCTTCTCAAGAGCATCGATATCGCAAATATCCACCTTATAAGTCCGTACCTCAACCCCTCTATTACGGAGAAGGTCGAGACAAGATTTAGCCAGCTCACTTGTAGCACCAGATCGTGATAGGAACACGATGTGCCGGACCCCGTTGGCTGCTAACAGCTTGGCAATCTCAATGCCGAGACCACCGAGACCACCGGAAAGAATGTAAGTGGCATCTTCACGGAGGTAGTCGCTCGTAGGACGAAGTTGCGGGAGGATCGGGACTGGGTTCGATGTGGGTCGGCGGCAGCAAATCTGACTACCGGCTTCGTTCGCCTCCAAGGCCGCGAAAGCAGCCGTTAGGCCAGAGTAATCATACTCATGGTCGCTTTCAGGATTCCAGACCTTGAAGTGTCCAGATATGAGCTTCGGGCCAACGAATGCCAACGCACCACCGAGCCGGGATGGCTGATGTTTGATGAGTTGTGGTATGTCTATCATGGTGTAGCTGAACGTCTTGCCAATGATCTCTGCCTTATCTGTCGTCGTGTTCTTGTCAGACTTTCTGGTAAAATTGATGACACGACCTCCTAAGAACATGTTAGCTAGTGGCCCGTTTTACGAATTTCACGCTAACTTACCTTCTCTGACACATCGAATGTTCAAATCACGGCTTCGCGCTTCCGGGTCATAGATCACATCGACACCCTTGCCATCCGTCAGACGCAATATAGCCTCTACGTAGCCCTCGGTCCTTGCATCGAGTATATGATGCTTTGGAAGCCCCCAGAAATGGCTGAGCACGCCTCGCTGATAGTTAGTCTCCGCGCTGGCGAGTATCTTGGCTCCTGCTGACTTGGCAAGCTGAATTGCGGCCTGGCCAAAGACACTTGCACCGCCGTATATAAGGACAGTATCCTCGGCCGTAAGTCCTTCAAGCGCAAATTTGGCGATGGAGAAACTTGTCGAAAGGTAGAGGCATCGACGTTGAGGTCCATCGGCTGGTACCTTGTACAAGAGACTACAATGACATCTGACATAGTCTCTCAGGGCACCACGGGCAATACCTACAACGTGATCGCCTACAGAAACTCCTTCAACATTCTTGCCAACCTGTTCAACTACCCCGTACACGTCGGTTCCTAGAGAGTCATTCCGTGCTCGCCCCCGGACTATATCATTGTCCAGATCACTTAGCGTGGTGGATATGACCCTAACCTTAACCTCGTCAGGAGGAACAGGGAGGCTAGCGTCAGGATCGTCCCTCCAGTATAGGCTTCCTGTTTCGCCTAACTCCCCAATCTCAAGCTTGAGGGGTCTTTCATGTGAAGCAGGCATGACCTGCAGGGTCGGCTCAGCTAATGCGGTACCGCGTTCAATCATAGAATTGAGCTGTCTCACGGGAATTAATCTCGGAACCATGATCTGTCCCTCCCGCTCGATATACTCCGTCTCTATTGGTTGTGTCGCCTTCGGACCGAAAAAGGAATGTCTAAACAAGGTAATGATTGTTTTTCCAAGAGATTCCGCCGCGCTGGGGAAGATGTTCGTATCAGCGCCGATGTCAAGTGTGATCAGCTTTTTGTCGGGGTACTCTGACTGTATAGTCCGGCCTAGAGCCTGAATAAGACAAGATTGGGGGTTAACGGCCTCCAACTGCGAACCTTGAGTAACCCAGAAGATTCCCTTCGCGGCGGTAACAACATTGCGGAATGCAAGAAAATCCTCCTCGGTCCAACTCCAAATCAGCGACGTCCCGTCAAGCTCCAAGAGGGAGATGCAGAATTCCGGCAGCATTTGATTATTCCCGATGCTGCGCAGGGTTCGGAATTGGCAATTCAGATTCGTCGTGAAGTTCATACAGGCTTTATTAACGCGAGGATCCTCATGCTCCGGAATGAGGACCAGAACCTCATTCATCGGTTCAATGGAACGGTCCTGAGTTTTGACAGCTTCCTGTTTCTCGTCTGGCTTCGGCGGGGTGTCCGGGCTCTCCCATATAATCTCAGAGCAGAGGTTCTGGTGATTTGGGAGGAATCCGCCTTCGAAGCTCGGCGTCAAGGCGGTAAAAATCATATCCTTGACTACGATGAGCGGATGGTTCCTGGGGCCGGAAGTGCCCAGCCAGGAGTCATCTGAGATAATGAAGGATGCAGATGCATCACGTAACCCACGACGATCCGCCTGAGAGTAGGCAGCAAGTTGTTCGCCGGTTTTTGAGAGCGTATGGCATTCAGCTGATACATAAAGGCTACCGAGGAACGAGGGGACCATCGGCTCGCTTCCAATGGCGAAAGCAGTCTGAAAGATGGAATCCAGGGTTGCTGGATGTATAATATGAGGATACTCGAAATTCGCGGGCATGACCGACTTTGTGTCCGGAACACGAATGACACTGACGCAAGTATTATCCCGCTTGTGAAGAGAACTGATGTTTTGGAATAGCGGACCATAATTCATACCAATGACGTCCAGGGTCTCATAGAGTTGCCTCGGGATGACTAACTCGTCACAGTCGTTCTTTGCCTCGAGATATGTCTGGTAATACCGATCAGCCTGGAGGAGGTTCTTGGAGAGAACCCGATGCTTAGCCCTTGCTCCCTCAACGGACTGACGGTGGTAGATTGTGACAAACCCACTACCGTGCTCTTCCCATGGCCTGTCGAGCTGCTTTGAGTATATAGAAAACTCAAAGGTAGCCGACTCCATGGCCGTCGACGAAGACTTAGTATTGCCAACAGATTCCACAGCTGGTTGGCTAGCACGCCTGTTCATGTTCAGAGCATACTCTAAACCATGTGAAGTCCCTGGAATGATCATGGCCTTCTCTATCTTAAACTGCGTGATCTCAATGCCCGAGAAATTCTCTGGTGCCACCTGTTTTGCAGCTTCGAGTATCATGGTGACCATACCAGCGGCAGGATAGATCATGGTCTTTTGTACCTGGTGATCCCGGATCCACGGGTTCTCCGAGAGACGGAAAAAACCACGCCATCGAGGCTGAAAAGGAATTGAGTCGGCCGTTGGCCGTCCGATAAGATCGTATCTCCCATGAACTTGAAAGCGATTGGCTCGTGACAAATGCGACTCATACCAATACAAATTGTCGTGGTTCCAAGGGTACTTTGGCACATCAACAAGCAGTTTCGGTAGCCGAATCTGCGGGTTTCTCATGACTACCCAACGCATGGCGACATCGCATCCATGGCCCCAGAGCTTTCCGACCGCCTCGAGTGAAGTCGCTGCCGCGTCTTTGCCTCGACGGAGCATTGAGTAGTAAGTTGGTCTCTGCCCAAGCTTGTTCTCCGCATCGAGGATCTGCTTGACCGGACCCTGTAGTGTGGAATGCGGACTCAGTTCCAGGATCACATTCGGCTTCTCGCCACTTTTGGATTTCACCATCTGGTGCATGGCACCGGCGAAAAGAACCGGGGAGACCATGTTCTTCACCCAATATTCTGGGCTGAGCTCCTCCCAGCTAATGGGACACCCGGTTACCGACGAGTACATAATTGGGCCATCGGTATCAAGGGCAGTATCTGCCTGTTTATCTCCCAAATGAACGTCATCGGGCGTCACGAGTCTTCCCTGGGTGTGAGGGTGTGGAACCGTCCTGTGGCTAGGCTTTCTCGGCTTGATATGAACTATCGATTCAAGATATGCCGCCTCGCAGCGCTTCATGTGATGCGAATGATAGGCAATACCCACAACAAGGAGTCGGTTGAAGATACCTTCGACTTGGAAAATAGCCTGTAGCTTATGGATCGCATCCTCATCACCAGACAATGTTACCGAAGTTGGGCTGTTGACGCAAGCAACTACTACCCTACCACTGCCGACTTGGTCTATGTACTTCTGCGCCTCGGAAGCCGACAGGCCAACAGCAAGCATGCTTCCCTTTGGGGTTTTCTTGTCCTCTACCTTCAGTAGGGCCTCAGCGCAGCGTCCTCGATGAAAGGCCAGCTCCCAAGCGTCTTCCCGCGAGATAGCCCCTAGGCAATAGGCTGCAGCGATTTCCCCAGACGAATGACCACAGACAGAGCTAGGTCTGATTTCAAAATAGCTCGTCAGCAGATCCACAAGTGCCACCTGTATTGACGTGGTTGCTGGCTGGGAAATCTCGGGCTCATTGATCCTGGAGGAAGCCTCGTCAAGGAGGAGTTCGTCTAGGAGGCTGAAAGAGCAGCCCTTTTGGGTCTGCAGGTAAGAAGTAGCCTCCATGATGGAGTCCAAGAAAATGTCGAAGCCAAGAAGCTCCCTCCCCATAGCAAACCACTGGGCTCCTTGGCCGCCGAATATGAAGGCTACTTTAGTAGCTTTATCATCAGATGCCCTTATGAAATCCGCAGATCCCAGTTGCCCTAGCTTCAGAGCGAGGTCTTTGGGAGATCGTGCAGCGACCGACGCGGTCCATTGCATTTTTGTACGCCGGCAACCAAGAGTGTATGCAAGGTCTTCCATAATATTACCAGACACGGCATCAGCTCGCTTACTGACATAGGTCGAGTAATCTTCAAGCATCCGGGATAATACCTTTTGTTCATGTGCAGAGAAGACGAAGAGATGCGTTTCCGCATCCCGGCGGGGGATCTGTACGCCTGGGGCTGATCTAGCCGCATCACGTATCGCGTCAACGAGGAAGTCAGTGTCCGCCGCGACTGAATGCGGCTTCGAAAGATTCACGTCATTATCCAGAATTGCGGTATTGTGATGTGCTAGGAGCCCCCGTTGAGCTAAGTAGTGGGCAGCATCGTCCATAATGACATGTGCGTTCCTGTAGCATTGTAAATTAGCATGTTTTCAAGACCAAAGCAACTCCTAGATACGGCTGCAGAAGGGCGTCTAATCCCGTTTGGACAAGGATCATATACGCGACTCATTGACCTTCAACCTTCAACCATAAACTCTTGAGACAAGACAAAGATAAGATGGGGCGACACTGTAATGACCCCGGGGGCTACTCACGTTCCACCAAACCCGAAGCAGTTAACGCTCGCACGTCTAAGTCCTTCAGTCGGCCAGGGTGTGTTCGCGATTGGAACCTGCCGTAGAGCATCGTCAGTAGAAGACTTAATAGTTGGTACGACTGCATTTCCTCACCTTGACTTTCCAGTCGTCAAACTTGATAGCCGGGTTCCCGGGCAGGTTGAAGTTGAGGTGCTTTGGTATCACTCCGTTCTCAATAGTCAAGATGCCTTTGATTAGTCCGGCGATTCCAGCACAACCTTCGAGATGGCCGATATTGGTCTAGTACTCAATTGATTAGCAAACAATCGGACGATCAGGAGTTAGAGAGAGCTCAAACCTTTATCGAGCCGACATAAATCGGGTTGGCCGAAGTACGCTGCGCACAAAATCCGTCCGAGATTGCCTTCAGCTCTCTAAAGTCGCCAGCTTGCGTACCGGTGCCGTGACACTCAACGTAGGCCGTGCTGTCGACAGAGAGACCAGCTCTCTTGTACACTGCCTTGATGTTGCGAAGCTGTGCCTCTGAGCTAGGCAGAGTGATGCCTTAAAATCAAAATCATCAGAGAAGTCTTCATAGGGCTAAGTGAATGAAATACGTACCGGGTGTGCGCCCATCTTGGTTGACACTAGATCCTCGAATGACACCACGGATGTTGTCATTATCTCGGATAGCATCTTGAAGGCGCTTCAGAACAACGATGCCAATTCCCTCGCCACGACCGTAGCCATTGGCTCGGGCATCGAACGAATAACACTTGCCATCAGGACTCAAGAAGTTCAGCGCTGTCATAGGCATCATGGTGTTGGGTGTCAAAATCAATCCAGCACCACCAGCAAGACCCTAGTTCAGTCAGCATATCATTACTACATGGGATGAATGATATAAGGTACGGGTTAACTTACAATGTCAATCTCGCCGTTGCGAAGACTTTGGCAAGCATTGTGCACACAAACTAAGCTAGCACTGCATCCCGTGTCGATAGTCATGCTTGGGCCGTTGACGTCCAAAAAGTACGAAATACGGTTTGACATGATTGCAATGCCATTACCAGTCGCACCATACTTTGGCGAATCATCGGGGTCTCTCAAGACTATCTGCTCATAGTCTTCGATTTGTCAGCTAGGTAGGGCTAAGTCGGGTTGGGTAGGGGGTTTTATGTATTGTACATACCCTTGACGAAAGAGCCAACCCAAACTCCAGTATCGCTCTTCTTAATGGCATTGCGGTCAAGTCCAGCTAATGACATGTCAGCTTGATAAGATACGACGAAACACCAAGAAAACCCACCACTGTCCAGAGCTTCAACTGCAACCTCAAGGAGGATTCGCTGTTGTGGATCTATGGCCCTAGCCTCATCCGCGGGAATGGAGAAGAACTATGAATGTCAGCACAATGTTAATCAGGTCAATGGGATCCGAAGCTTACAGAGCTATCAAATGCTCTCACATCTTCCTCCAGAAAATGAGCGGCTCGGAAAGGAATCTGATGATAGCGGTCAGTCTTCCACTCAACGGCAAAGTTAGACAAGAACACTTACACTGCCTTGTCGATTACCGCTTGGGTGGAAGTAGCTTGAGATATTCAAGCGAGTCGTGGGGATTTCGGACCAAGCGCTCTCTCCATGGTAGAGCATGTGCCACAAGTCCGACGGTGAAGTGGCATTGCCAGGAAATCGGCAACCAATGCCAACTACAGCAATGGGTTCCATTGCATCAGGGTCTGGTTTACCCATGGCGGATATCCAAGCCCAATGTCAGATGACAAGAGGGATGTCACAGTAAGAGGTTCAGACAGATGATTGAATCAGTATGAACAAAGTGAATACTGTGCTAGAGGAATGAAAGGGGTGGAGAAATGAATGAGGGATTGTGTAATAAAAATGAATGAATGAATGAATGAATGAAGCAGTAGATGAGAGAGTGGATGGGGAAATGAGTGAGGGATGAGTGAGAGAAGAGGTGTGAAAATGTTACTCGAGTGAGATGTGTGTGGTCTACCACTTTCAAGAAAGAAATGTGACAGGAGAACGGGTGTGAGAAACAAATGTTGTTGTTGTGAAGTTTGTGAGAAATCCGACAACTTGACTTGAGAATCCCGTGCTTAAATGAGAAACCGAAGGCGTGTGCACCGGATGTCCAAGGTGCGAACGCTCACAGTATGTTTGGGTTGACAGTGTCTGTAGTGACTTAGCCAGGTGACTTGAGTAGGTACGCTTATGTTGGCAGTTACGGGAGTTACCTAGGTGACTCTGGTAACTTAGGTCGCGTAGGTCGCGTAGCTGCGTTGCCACAACGTGTGAGAATGCAATCCGAACCAGCCCCTCCGTGATTCAGGAGAAAACCAGTGAGATAACTCAGGAAGTTGCCCATACACATCACCTGGCACATGCGTAAAATCTGCTCAGATGAAAACCTTATTATCCCATAAGTGAGTCATGTTACTTGTCATTTACCTTTCTCACTGCCCCTTTCCTTGTTCTGATAACATTGAACTGTACGTGGGTATCTACACCGTAGGATGAGCTCAGGTACACTCACATTAGGCAGGATCAGTTTCTTGAGTACATACATTTACCAAAGCCGCTTAGACTTGAATAATGAGGGACGAAATATATTGAACGTTCTAATATGAGTGTGAGCTACTCTCCGTCTGCTATGAATTTCTATGGGTAAAATACGTCTAATTCAACATCGGAAGTGGTTTTCATAAACACCGTATCGTAAGCAAAGGTAACCTACAACCGGCGGTTCACTACTGACCAGATAGAATATATCTGCTTAAAATCACCGGAATTGCAGAATATCATCACAAGACCTAGTTACTGATTGACGGACGATACGTACATCGCAAGCTGGGTAGCCGGCTGAAGACCCTGCACTATATCTGATACAGTTCTCTTTGGGTTCAAAAACGTCCTCCGTGGAAATAAAGGGTACAGACCAAAAATATCCTAATCATTGGCTTTGAAGCCCGACTCGACCTGCCGAGTAATTACTTATTCAACCTCCTCAGGATACTCGATTCCGACATGTGCCGTCCAATCCATAGATGTCGTCAATTACTGCAATGATGCCTTTGGCTGTTCCGCTCAATGCCTACAATCCCACTGGCACGTCATAGCAATTCAAAGGGAGAAGCACGGCATGGGAACTTGGCTAAATAGGAGCACGGGCATACAAACTCCCATGAATACTGATATCTGGCAGTAGTCGGACTACCAGCAGTCTGTGGAACGTCAACCACATGACCACGCGGTTATCATAACGACAGGACTCGGTCATCCCTACATCCACTCAAGAACCGACCACAAGAAAACGTTGCCGATGAATCCTCCCCTGGTGCAAACACCTTGCCTACCAACCACCCAGAAACCAATCCAGAGTGCATACCTATTCCAAACAGTGTGGAAATGTTCACAAACACGTGGTCGAGTGCGTATTGCAACTAGGCTTGGATAAAGCCCGGATAATCTTCGTGCGTGAACTTCGTGCGTGAACTTCGTGCTCCACATCTAGCTTCCCTCGAGCATGAGTTGATACGCTTTTCTAGCACGGCCACACAACTCATAGCATTGGTACCCTAGATCATACACAGAGTGGTACTGATGATATAACACTGGTCATACTATCTGATGATGGATCTGGTAGTACGTGGGCACGTAGACATACACGAATAGCGGCTAATAAATTCAAGTGATAATACTTAAATCAATTGTCTGGTTGGTATAGACGGAGTCAGCATCAAGCTATTCAATGTCTATGAATACATCAGCTGTTAGCTCAGTTCTGATCTCAATGGAAAGTCTCAGCTATGATCCCGTACCCGGGGACAATAAGACGTAGAGCTGTTGAGCTCTACATATTTACGAGAGTTGATTATAAAGGAAGACAAGGTCCAGGATCGACAAAGATACCTCAAATCTAGAGTAATTAAGTATCTGAACCCATGTTTTCAGCCATCTAAGGAACCTGATGAGCATGAATCCAGATTACGAATCTTAAATCAACGCTTCCGTCCGTAATGGTCATATGTGAAATGAAAATAAAAACAAAGGGGGTCGGAAAAGGCGAAAAGGGAAGAGAGTAGGTAAAATATCCAATAGACGCCCATCACACGTATAAGTCAATCCTCAAGCTACGTATATGAAGACTCAACGAGGCGAGTTTTAATTTGCATTTAATTCGAAGCGGGAAGCCCCTTTACCACAAAGAATGGAATAGGTGAAAAGGGGGTGATGGGTGATGGGTGACGAGGTTACCTTAGATAGGTACATGGGGAGATATATGTACGGTACATATGTACATATAATCAGTAAATTTGAGCGACATCTGGATTGCATACATGTAGGTATGTACGTATGGAAAGTACTGCACAAACCAGGAACCTTGGAAGTTGCAGCTGTGTACATCAAGATACAATCTTCATAAAGCTGTTTCCCTTGTCCTACCTCGCACAGCATCCGCCCGTCTCCCGTCTTCCGTCTTCCGTCTTCCGTCTTCCGCCGTCTTCCGCTGCCTTCCTATGTGCACACACAGAGAAGAATGAGGCTAGAATGCCACCCGGCGCCATTGACTGAGATCTATGGATAGGTGATTGTCCGTAGAGAGCCCTGCAGATTAAGGTCCCTTGTCAGAGTATGTAGAATGAGGTATTTGGGGTCTAGTTGCATTGACTCGGCCAATTGCTGTTGTTCGTTCCCCCCTAGTCTTAACTGATATTAGTCGGTTGTCTCGGTTCGAGCCTGCTTTGAACACCAGGTCGTACATAGCAAATCCTCAAAGTGCGACGGTGCAACTGAGACTTGACAGATTCAATGTTCCATTGTATGAGATACATTAGTATATAATGTACATAATGTACATAGTGAATTGGGTATGTATGTATGTATATATACCTATTCATATGTAATTACATAGTATGATGTATATCTTAAGTTCTGCACTTATGCCGTTCCGGCTCATAACTTCCAAAATTTGTTGTAATTCATGGTAGTTCCTACCAGTTCCTACCAATTCCTACCAGAAACAAACACGCCAACAGCAAATGTGTAAAAATATGCATTTACTGCCAGATTTAAACTTGGGGGCTGCACTATTGGCATAAAGGTTGCTGTGGCCAAAACTCACAATTTGTTTCCCAAATACGCGGATACCCCAAAGACGCTCGAACAAGAACCAAAAAAAATTCATTCACCTACCTACTACTACCTAAGGGGTGAAATGAATTTTCTGCCTAATAAGATACCTTAGGCACATACCTATTCTGTTGAACACCTGGAGACGTTTCTGATACGAGCTACCCCAGATTCTTCTACGATGCCTTATCAGCATGCCGTTCACGGTTGGCGCCAAATAACGCTGATTGCAACGTAAGAGAATTTAATTTGCTTATTAGTATATCCTCTACCCTACTAACCCTCTGTTGATAGTCAATTAATTGGTCTTCTTTTCTCCGCTATCGACGCCTCCATCGTCTCGACGTCCCTTGTTACCATATCAATTGGTCTCCAAGACTTTCTGAATGCGCCATGGGTTGTCCTCTCCTATCTCCTGGCTTACCTTGGCTTCGCCATCGGTTTTGCCAAATTGAGTGATATCTACGGTCGACGCGAGATGCTATATTGCTCGTGGCTACTCTTTGTCAGCTTCTCCATTGGTTGTGCCTGTTCAGTAACCATGACCCAACTGTGCGCTACCCTCCTTCGCAGTGTATATCATACCGTGCCTACTACTGACACGTCAAATAGGATTATCTGTCGAGCCTTCCAGGGTATTGGTGGCTCTGGATTATACAGCCTGAGCCAGATCGTCCTTTTTGAAGCAGGCCCTTCAGACAAGCCAAGCCTAATGGGCGGTCTGGTCGGCATCACATTAGCCGTATCGTATGTGCTAGGACCTATTTTAGGGGCTGTCATCTCATCAACGACGGAATGGAATACCATATTCTGGATCAAGTAAGCGCTCGCTACGAATACTCGGGAGTCGTGCTAAGAATTTCAATAGCGTACCCGCTGGCATCATCGTGCTATTCGCCCTCTATCTGGCATCGCCACCGGAAGTCATGACGCATCAGAGAGGATGGAATTCTATTCGGAGGATCGATTTTATCGGCAACATCTCACTCATATCCGCCTGTTCACTACTAGTTTTCTCCCTCCAAGAGGCTGGTGCATATACATATGCCTGGAATAGCCCAGCCATAGTCATAGCTCTTTCGGTCTCGTCTCTTAGCTGGGTGGTTTTCTTCACGTGGGAGGTCTTTTTGGGGTTAAAACACTTCACACTCATCGAGCCCATCTTGCCTCTACGGCTTTTCTTTCGGCGAGTGTATGCTAGTTGTGTGATGTATGCACGGGCGTCTTCCTTGGATTTTCGGCGGAAGCATGGCTAACTACATACAACAGATGTACATTCTGCACGGGCTATATCTACCTATCTATCCTCGTCATCCTTCCTGAGCGCTTCCAGATCGTCAACGGGGAAAACGCACTCTACTCAGGGGTCCACCTACTACCGATGCTAGGTGCAACATCTTTCGGCGCCTTCGTCGCCGGTGCAGTCTCGCGCAAGCGGAATAATACGTCATGGACGCTAATGCTGGCTCACATATTTCAGTTATTAGGCATCAGCCTTATGTCTATGCTCAAGGACGCGACTACCGAGACTAAGGCGCAATACGGGTTTCAAGTCTTGCTTGGCCTTGGTTTTGGGCTCGCCCTCGGCGCGAGCACGATCACGGCTTCCGTGCAATCACAGAGTCAAGACTTAGCAGTAGCACAAGGCGCAATCGCACAAGCTCGAGTTTTTGGCGGTTCCATCGGTATAGCGGTTTGTAGCATCATCTTCAACAAAAAGGTGACGACGGAACTCGGAAGCAGGATGGATGCCGACGACTTGGCTGCATTGCATCACAGCCCAACAATCGCTCCCTGGCTGCCGGATAATATCAAGCTCCTCATTCGGTCCGTGTAAGTAAATCTATTAGTCTTTTCCTTGGCGCGCTCGGCCCTGTAACTCTCTTCGGCTATCTTCTATGACTTGTGACTTATCCTAACCATTCCACGGCGCTAGCTATTGCTGACATCAGACGATTCAGGTATGCATCAGCTTTCACAGGCGACATCAACGTCATGATTGGAATTGCCGCTCTTGGTGTCGTTGCAAGCGTGTTTACTTACGAACGACGTCCGCCCGCAATGTCTGCTATTCCACAGACCAAGGAGGTCTTGGGGATCGATGGGCAGAGTGATACTGAGCTTATATTAGTCAGGAACCTCTAAAGGTCCTAGTCTGTGGTTATCTATAAAAGCTTTTAGGGGTCCCATCAGTTTGGAGACGCTCCCCGACGGGTGAGTCCTGTTAACTAGAATCGCTGGAGGTACATATGACAGCAAAGCAGGCAGGATTGCGGTTTGATAGATAGTGCCGACAAGCTGATAACCTAGTTCCCGATTCTTCTATTCTGATAATTAGATTCTACTTCTTGGTGGTTTGATGGCCATAGACTTCTTTGTCGATTCTGACAAGCTCGCCGTGAGCAACAATAAATATGGATTTGTTACTTACGAAATGTTTACAAAGAGAGATCTTGTTAGATTCGAAAATTAACATATTTTAGACGATTAAGAATAGGGGCATAGGATGTTCTCAAGAATTGGAGCAATGGACGAAGGGAAGATCCCCCAACCGCTGGCGCCCCGTTAGATGCGCGCTTCGGTGTAACTTCGTCACCCCGGATCGTTAGAGTTATAACCGTACCACATTTACGCATAAATAATTCTGTCATGTATTTACGAATATAACTTGGTAGAGCGGCTTATTTGGTTTATTTGCATTTTGCACGTGCAAGGTCAAAGTTGACGTAGTTGAAACCCCGTTCATAAGTGCATAAGTGCGTATTAACTTGACCATGGTTACCGTCTGCCCTCACTTTTGTCTGCTATTGATTCCGCTATTTATCTACCAGCCCATAAGGGAACGATAAAATTATCGACCTTTTCGCACAAAACACACAAGGAACAAGCGGAACACGGATCACTCAGAAGGGATTTTTTACGCTCACTATAGGATTCCGTCTCCTCCGAATTCGTTCACTCGGTATCATAACAAAGCGCAGACAACAACACCATAGCTCGTTACCTCGGCAATATGGTAGATTCGCAAGATACCATCGTCAGAGAGCTACAAAAGTACACAACGTAAGACCCGGCAGCATTTTCATCATCATTATTATTATTATTATGTAGCTTATACCTAGGAACTTAGTTGCGACGTCTCGGATGCACTATGTAAATTGAAATATCGCAATGGTGGTTTCTTGTCCGGGTTGACTATGTGGTCTCCTCAACGCCAGGACGGCCCTACCAGAATCGTGGGCCCAGCTTATACCGTCAAATACGTACCGTTGGATGACCCTGCTCCCAAACATCCAAGCCACTACGTAGGTCCACGATCACATAGAAGACGGCACGAGAGAGAGAGAAAGACCGTTGCTGACAGCGGCTATAAAGATTGATGCTGTCCCTAGAGGTGCTGTCATTTTTGTCTCATGTCCTCCTAAAACTCCGAACGCCGTGTACGGGGGACTTATGTCAACTCGAGCCCAAGTCAGCGGCGCAGTTGGGTCTATTATCGACGGACGTTTTCGTGACTTGCAAGAGCAACGCCAGTTAAATTACCCGGTATCTCCTCCTTGATTAAGCATCATACTCTCCCCACCCCCCAACTACCTTTCTTCTCCTCTCTCTCCCCATGCCTCGGCATGTCTCTAACGACAAAAGGGGTAACAGGTCTTCGCTCGCGACGTAGGCACAGCACCTCCCGCTGAACTTCTCAAAGTTGCTGCCGTTAACGTATCCGTGAAATTACAAACGGATGAGCAGAATATGGAGATTCGACCAGGGGACTACTTGATTGCTGACCTAAATGGCGTTGTGGTGTTGCCCGTTGAGCTGGCTGAGCAAGCGCTACCACTGATGCAGAAGCAGGTTGAGGCTGACGATAAGATGGCGATTGAGATTAAGAGGGGAATGACTTTCACGGATGCCAGCAAGAAGTTCAGGTAGAGCCCTTTGGCTTTTTAGGCCTCTATTACCATCCTCACATTAGGTATAATCTGCATATTCTCACATGTAACCTAGCGTACCACCCCAACTCCTTGAAACCTGCCTACCTGACATAATAAAAGTAGAAGTGCCAGACTGACTAGTTGCCACTAATGTGTATAGTCATCTAGGTAAGCAGGCCGTCCTAATGGGGCTTTACTTATTCTCATATAAATTCTATTTGAGCAAAGAACAAAGCTATCTACGAATCAGCAACAATATGTGTATTAGCTGCCACCAATCTAATGGACATAATAACAACTCCAGATTACGCAAAACTCCAAGCCCATGCCTTTTGTTCAAAGTCGCTACCGCTTCCATGGTATCATGCTGACGCTACCTATAACGAATGCAACCAAGCCGCCGCAGAATAAAATATTGATTTGCAGGTGTGCTTGAGATCAACCAAGCTTACTTTATTCCAGCATTCTCGAGTTGTTTCGTCACGGTCATCATCTTCTCGATCAACTCAGGGATCCTAAATGGCTTAACCAGTACGTCATCACACCCAGCGGCTTTAGCCTCAAGAATTTGCTCCATGCGTGCGTTGGCACTAACTGCAATGATCGGTATCCGCGGGCCCTTGAAACGGCCTGCCTTTTCCAGCTCTCTAATTCTGCGTGTGCAAGTAAGACCATCTTGGATGGGCATTTCAATATCCATAAGAATCAGGCTGAGCGGAAATTGTCCACCAGCACGGTTCGTCTGCTGGAGCTTCTCTAGGGCCTCTACCCCATGGTTGGCGACTTCGACGACGCACCCACTAGTAAGTAAATCACGGCGAGTAATCTGCTGATTGATAAGGTTATCTTCGACGAGGAGTACGCCTTCGATCTGTGGCCTGAGCAGCTTCTTGGTGGGCTTGGCCATGGTAAATGGCCCTCTGCCGGACGCTCTACCGGCGCCGCTATTTGGAGTTCTCATGATGTGACCAACCGCCTCCGCAGCTGCTCGAGCTTCTTGTAATGCCTCTTCGCTTGGAACCTGTGCTTCAATGTAGAAAGCAAAGGTCGAGCCCTTGCGAGGACTAGACGCTACTCCAATAGCACCATTTTGCATCTCCGTCAGCCTACGGCTAATGAACAGCCCAAGACCCGAACCTCCATATTTCACATGAGTCTTCGCATTAGCTTGAACGAATCGTTGGAACAGAGACTTCATCTCTTCTTCGGTAAGGCCTTGCCCCGTGTCTTTGACCTCGAACATGAGATAGATTCTGTTCTCTTCGGGGATAGGGGAAGACGGCCTGTCACCTTGCCACACCGTGTCCGTAGCTCGCGGGATGAACTGGACCGAAGAGATGCGATCTTCCGGACGAGTCTTTGAAGCACTCATCGTGATCGAAACATTTCTCGTAGGTCCGTTTTTGGTGAACTTTAAAGCGTTGGTTAGAAGGTTGATGAGAACTTGTTTCAACCGAGAGGGATCTAAATCTAGGAACTCGATGTTTAGCTCCGTGTAAGATCGATCGACCACCATTGTTAGGTCGATATCGACTCTACGAGCTTCCACTTCAAACATCTTAAAGGCTTCCTGTGCGATATGAATGGGATTCACTGTAATCGGCGTTATGGAGAGAAGATTGGAATCCAACTTGGACATTGTCAGGATGTCATCGACAATGCGCTTTTGATGCTGGGCACAAGCGATTATCGTCTCTGCGTTATCTATGCTGTCTTTAAGCAGCTGGGAACCTTCCTGACAGATGCCTCCTGTGCCACAGATAGGGGTGCTTGAGACACCGCTATTACCAGGCGCGGTAGAGTGCGTATCAATCAATTCCTGGGCTTTTGTTAAACATCCAATAACTGCATCAGCGCACTGAACAATGGCACTCAGAGGATTACGCATCTCATGGGAAGTCATGTCAATGAAATTCTCCTGCTGACGTTTAGACTCGATAGCTTCGTCTTTTCGTTGTCGTTCCTTTTCGAACTGCCATTTTTGGAGCGACACATCGCTGAGGCAACCGGTAAATGTCTCGATGGCACCTTCAGAATTGCTTACTGGCATGAAGGTGGCCAAGACCCAACGAGGTGCGATGATTTGATCCCCTGAAGTGTCTGTTTCCGTCCACTGTGTTTTCAGTCGAAGCTCCGCAGTCTGCGGCTTGCCTTCTTCGACGAGCGTGGCCAATGTCCTCTTAAGAGACGGTAAGTCCTCGTCGACAACACAAAATTCAAATGGCTTGACTGAAACCTGGGTGAGATCCACCCTCTCCAAGCCACACATTTCGTAGAATACGTTGTTGGCACCGAGTAGGCGGCCGTCGAGTGCCATGTCGTACATGCCCTACGTACATGGTAAAATATTCGTTAGCAAACCCCCTGTCTCATGGTCTGGCCATCTCACCAACTTCGAAAGACGGGAGGGATAAAGAATACGCTCTAGTAATATGGAAGTCTTGTTGGGTATGAATCAGATACTCTGGGAGAGTGGTTTCAAAGGAAAGCGACAGAGTCATTACACAAGACATGTTCATACATACCACAGTCGCGAGTTCTGCCATCCTACAGTATTCGACGTTAGTCCATACCTTGTGTCGAAGCCATCTTATCACGAGTTGTTCATGTATTCGCCAAGAAACTATGAGGTAGAAATCGCTCTCTAGCGCAACAAAAGGGAACAATAAGGAGATACACTTACCGTTTGAGATTCTGTGCTTGCTGGGCTTTTCGAATTGCTTCCTCGGCAGCCTTTCTGTGCAGGGTTACGTCTGTTAAGCACGCCAGGACTTGATTTATGCTGCCATCGGGTCCGCGTTCAGCCTTCAAGGAACCCAAGACGTGTCGAACACCTCCATCATCCGGGTCTAGATCTAAACCTGCCTTCTCAAAACTAGGAGAACTTCCAATGGGGTGCTGAAGAGGATAAGTACCGTCCGCGGGCCGCCGAACACGAAATTCGATAGTCACCGTAAGCGTTTTCTGGAGCTCTTCGTATGCCCGCTGCACATTGGGCTTGTCCTCCTCAATGACGCAAGATAGGAAGCCCTCCGGCGTGAGCGGATTAACCTGGGGTGCGCCGGTAATACGATGCCAGGCGTCATTTGCAAATGTAATATTACCGCGATGATTACCAAAACACATGCCGACCGGAATGAACTCGGCGATCTGCTGGAATTTTTGTACTGATTCGGCGGCCTCTCTCGTCTGCACTGTGAGCTTCTCCTTCAGCATCGCTTGATCATAAGCAGCTTGCTCGGCAATGTTACGGCCCCTTCGTGCTTCTTCTTCGAGAAGCACTGTAGATGCCAGGGTCGTAGTCAATTTTTGGTTAAGCAGAGAAATATACTGCCGGTAGTCGTTGTCATAGGGACGTCGAGGATTGAGACCGAGGAGAAGTAAGCCCAACACATGCTCATCCTTGGTCGGTCGTATTGGGCAAATGACAGCCTCGCGACAAGGGTCGCGAAAGCCACGCCATTGTAGTCCGTCCAGCAGTGCTTCAGGCAATGTCCCGTTTCTAGTCTGGAGCAACAACGGGCCCTGCGATTCGAGAGCTTCTCTAAACGACGAGGATAAACCTTGGTCGCTTCTATACAAGCGTAGCTTCGGCGGAGCTATAGGGTGACCATCCGGAACACCCAGACAACCTTCTAGTCGACAAGATTTTCCCGTGGGCGACTGAGCATCTTCTTCGACCGAATACAAAATGGCAAGGGGGATATCGTACGTCGGCTGACAGGCCTCGAGCTCTTGGATAAGCTTAGTCCAGTAAGACTTGACGTCGCGCGCGGTTACTAGCATGTCACCTAGATCAATTAGCATCTTAGTCCGTCTCTCCCAGAGTCGCATTGAAGTAGTATCCTGGATCGGCTGGATGAAACCGAGGAGCTTGTTCTTTTCGGTGATGGGGATGATAGACCACTTGAGATATTTCTCTTCGGCGCTCCCATCGGCCTTTTCTACGAAAAACCTCCACTCGTCCTCGTCATCCGCGCGCAATTTAGACGCAGTCGTAGACATTGCCAACTTGATCTTCTCGCAGAAATCGGGCCAAGCATCTTCTACCGACTTGCCTAGCAGAGAAGGATGCTTGGAGCCACAGAGCTTGCTGAATGCTTCGTTGTATAATGTAGTCAACTTCTCGCCCCAGTATATGACGATAGGTCTTGAATCGGCAAGAACCTGGTTGAAAGTTTGTTGTAGGAGAGCAGGCCAACGGGGGGGCGGACCGAGAGGCGATCCAGCCCAGTCAATCGTATTGATGATATGTACGAAAGATTCTTGGTCTGGCATGAACTCTGGGAGTATCCAACCATGGTCGCGGTCGGTCGAAGGCCCTTGACTAGCTGCCTCGTGCAGAAGGCTATTGCTATTGACCCGTCTGTGGGAAGAAGATGTACGTGCCGTCACGTCCAACGGGAATACGTCATTGCTACTAACGACAACCCATTCATTGCGTACTATCGACCGAGTCCAACATGTTTTCTCGAAGACGAACGTATGGTCGGAACCAGCACCGGGTGAGCAGGTGGCGGCGATCCAGGCCCAGAAAGGGTCATGAGGTGACTGGGATAACTCGACGACTCGCTTGCGGAGGACGGGGCGGCCGCGCAGAGCGGGGTTCGCATATATTGGTCCCGACGTTTTGGTAATTTCAACGACAAACGTCGGCCGAGGATCAGAATCGAGAAATTCGATGACGCCGACGTCGGATATCCCCATTCGTGGGTACATCATTAACAAAGCTGCTGGCGTGGCAACATGTTTAGTGTTATACCCGAGTTTTACAAGGAATATTGTATCGAATTGAA
>JAJKLA010000072.1:0-73979 GCA_022432515.1 Hypoxylon sp. NC0597 | reverse complement strand
ATTCAAGCCAATCATCACTGTCGCCTGACTCATTAGCGGCTCTCTATTGAGAATAATTAGACAAAATTAATAGCACCTGTTCTTCCATTCTTTAGCAGAATTGGATTAAGGGGGTGGTGGGTGCCGTCATTGTTACCTGAGGCGGGATGATGCCAAGACAGATCCATTAAGCATAAATGAACGTCATTATTCCAGGGACGGGAAGCATTCGGGGACTCTCGGCATCTTGGTAAATTATGACAATTCAATAATATTATACACTGATATATCCAATCTTGTTAGATGCCTACAAGAGGTCATCCCGTGATAGCAGACTGATAACATTAGGTATCACATAATGGTGTGTTGCGGTATGTGGTAACAGGTATTAATAGGTAAAAGTGCATTGCGATTTGTATTTACCTGTTTTACCCCTGGTTTCTTAACCCTACTGACTCGATGTTGCTATGTGAAATACTTAGGGATATACTCTTCAGTTAGATCAAGATGATATAATGCCATACAAATAATACGAATTACTAAAAGCTGCTCAACTTCTTCCGGGAAAGGGAAATTCCGAAGAATTAGGTAGGTAGCTACCCTGCCAGAGGTTTCGCCTACTGGGGATACCTGCTTGGAGGCATAACCCTATAAGAGCCTACTTAAGTGGGATATGAGACATGGTACACAGAGGAGCATCTTCCGCGTATGCTATAGGGTTGGACTAGATGAGTTGGCCGCTCCTTACGGAACGGCGAGTTTCTTCTCATTATCATAGACGCGCCACATGACACCTCTTACGTGGAATCGGGATATAATTGCTCATCGTTTTACTCTCTTTCCTTTCAAATGAAAATATTAGAGGTCGTAAGGGACCGATATGGTATCAATTCATCATAGATAGGACCTCAACGCGTTGTTCTGTCCCTTCGTTGCCTTAGGTTGGGAGCTATAAGCTTCCTTGCGAGTCCAAATTCGTGAGTCTCCCTATCATGATTACTCATAATATCTTAGTCATGAATTTCGTAATGTGTTAAAATATCCGAGCTATATGCCGGGATTGCTTCGAATCAATATAAGGACGTGAAAATTACATGATGACGCATTGACTCAAATGACTTGGATTCCAGGAGTGATTTAGACATGTTGTAAGACATATAATCATGTAGTAGGGAGGCGGTCAATGACTCCTGCTTCCCTGTATATAGAGTATAGCTCTGCGAAAACTTTTATCTTGGATAAGAATATCCGGTGTTGTGCAAATGAAAAAATTGATTTCGGGACGGGATAAGAGGGAAACGCAAATAGGGGCTAACCATCATGCATGCAACCTGCCAAGTATTTGTTGAGACTGCATATTTCTTTTTACAGAAGGTAGAAATACTGCTGCCTGTCACTATATCAACCCAACTCACACATGTAGAGTCGGCGGGATTGTTAGCTTATACTTGCCATCACAGCAGTGGGATATGCTCCCGTGATCGAGGGTATATAAAACATATACACAGATAAGGACTATATATATTCCCTTCGACGCAACTAAAATCCCAGGGAACGAGTGATGTATTCCCAAGCTACCAGGTAGTCTTTATCGGCTTGTGGTATGAACTGTGATATCCAGGCTGTGTCCCGATACCCGTCCCACAACGGATCGCACATCCATTGCGCTTTAAGCCATTCCCAATCGCATGGATACCACCCTGACTGGTGCCAGTCAATGATCGCAGCGACGCGAGGTGGGCAGTCTCCCTCCCTCGGAGTGATGATAATATTACACTTGGCTAGGTCTGCGTGCGTAAATACTACCGGCCTGTCGTCCGTCAAGCCGGCAAGCTCAGGGAAATCACGTCGCGGGTTCCAGTCCGGATGCCGGCGACAAGAATAACGCGCAAAGAAATCATGAAATTGAGTTAAGTTTTCGAATGGCCCGGCATGCGGGTCTCCTGCTTCACTGAAAATGATATCGCCTACTCCTTGACGTCCGATATGGCCTGAGTTCCGGGTTGTCAGCATTTCACGCTGTTTGAGGCTTAGGTATACACAATCTTACCGATGTAGTATGGTTCTGTCTCCTGGCGGAGACTACGCAACCCCTCCACAGAGGTGCGTAGTTGCCTGCAAAGTGTGTCCTGCTCTTCTTGAGTGAGTGACGGCCACGCGTCCTCTAATGTATCCCCCTTGACAAGCTCCATGTAGATGAACGTCTCACCATTATCAGAGCGCCATCCGAATAATTCTGGTGTGGGCACAGTCTCTTTCATGTAGCGGTTGAAATACCAGAGACACTGCGCCTCGGCTATTGTAATATCTGAGCCGTATTTAACGATAAGTCCCAGATCTTCAAAGGGGATTGGTGGAGGACTTGGAGATCGTGCGCGAAAACTATTGATCTTGATATCCTTTTCTCGGATCTCCTCAGGGGATGGAAGACTGGACCCTTCTTTCTTGAAAAATGAAGAGTCGTGAAATATCATGTCTTCTGCGCTTGGCAGTTCCGCCACCCGTACTATCCTGGGCGCCACATCGGTAGTAACCAGAGCGGCCATGTCTGAGGAGCTGCGCGATAGTTATTCAGAATCAATTATTGTCGCATACACCTCTTCGTTTTGTAAGAGTGTTATGTCGACTTTGATAGGTTGCAATCGGTATCTGCTGAGGCTTCTGTTTCTAAGGGGCACACCCCTCTCTTCGGGATTCTTGGGTTTCCGAGCGCCAGTCACTTTCTTATGATGCACATGAGACTTTCAAGGCTATATTCAATGTTGGTTAATATGCTTTATGAACACGCGCGCGGTTATTCCGAAAAGAGGGATGGTGATGGCCGTTCTACCGACTGCCCTATGCCGACCGGCGAATGAGCCAATAAATTGGCTAAGAACCGCCCTACTTCGCCATAAATAGAAGGATATGGAGCATGACCTTGCCACAATTGGCGTTACACAGTTCCAACACCGAATTATCCCTGTGACGCGCTTCACTACTTCGTCATGGACACGGCTATGAGGCTGACTGTGAAAACCAATCAGCATGTAGAGCATAGGAAGTTACTAGCAAGCCGCTATAACCGCCCCCCTGCTTCGAATCAGGGTAAGTTAAAGGATGGCCAACAAGGCACCGACAGAATGGCAGAGGCTATCATAGGTCGGGCTGTTGAAGGCAATCATCTCGGCTAGCGCTTAATATAGTGGTAGAGCGCTTTAGACGACAAGCCTTGTGTCGTTGGTTCGTTACTCAAGGCCGACCGATTCGTCTCTGAACGGCCGTGGAAATCTAGCCGTCGACAGAACAATATCGGCCTGTATTTCTCCTTTGCTATAAGAGCACAACATTCAAAGCACACTGGGCCCTTTTTGCTCCACATGCCCAGGATAAAACATGCAAGGCGGGGGGCAAGATTCATGTCGTTGGGAGTGTTCAAGATGGGTTTAATCATGAGATAATCCGAGATTACAACTTGACCAAAACGAACACCAAACCAACGACACCTATCGAGATTGGCCTTTTTGCCACGAACCATCTGGTCGAAGTCGCTGAGGACTTCCGCTATGGCGGAGACACTACTGCTCGAGACGCATTTGAAGACCTGGTTCTATCGATTCCGGCACCCAGCCAGAGCCTTAATAGTCTCTGATAATCCGGTAAGTACCAATCCGTGCGCCAAATCCAATCTAGTTAACATTAGTTTCTAAACATTTTAAGGCGGCACGATCCGGCCCACCTCGCAGAGTCACGCTATCGGATTGTCAATGGTGGGTTGTACGTGTTGTTGAGAAGTTGGTGGAACGGGGTTATTTGGTACCCCCAACTCGTGGTCTGAATAAGGGTAAAAGCCCGTTGGAAATCATAGCGAATGCTCCGAGACATTAAGTTACAGGCTGGACATTGTAATTAATCTCGTATTATTGTATTGGAGTCTATGAACAGCACTTGTGGCACTGGTCGTTCGTGTGGCTAGATTTATCAGTGCCGTGGTAGACTGGCCACTCTCAAAACTGGTGTCTCGCCCTCATTTCCTTCGTCTAATGGCAGTAGTATTGCCGTTTGGACCAAATGCGAAGTAGCTTCTTTAATCCACCATTGGCAATCTTTAACTTCAGCTCTCTTGGGGGGCGGCCCAGTGGCCCTACCCGCCTCTGTCCTATTCACTTTGTTGAGGCTAGGTCCTGGTGCTGGTACCTCTCTACAGGCTTTGTCAAATGCATTGATAGCAACATCCTCTGGATCCCTCCGGGCTTCTCCGCCCGGGTTAATATTTCCATCCTTGCTTGGTTCACTTAAGTGTGCTTCCGAGACCAACCCAATGGGAAAGGCATTGGGGTGCCTATCATCCTCGGAGACATCGTAGTTGCGAATATATTCATACAGAAACCCGTCGAGACGGTCGCCTGTTACATGGATACGGTCGCCGGTGTTTAACTGCTGATTATGGGCGTCGAGATATGGTAACCAGAAAGACCAATGTGCGGCAAACAAGCGTGAAGGATAAACCAGGACGTAGAGAGGTCGCTGCATGGCGTACATATAATTTGGTAACTGAGAAGATTTTGCTAGTAAAATTGCGAATTTCCGTGTTATGAGGTAGGTAGAAATGGAGCTTTGTAGACGGGTGACAGGGATGCAGCATAGAGAGGCTACGAAACAATTCCGAATCACTAATCTTTGAATACCACTGTCGTCAAGGCGAAAGAACAATCATATACAGGTGGTAGTCTGGTATGTCATTGCTTCTGTGAGAGGTAATTGGTGAATTTGGAGGATCGTGGTCGTGTCTCAGTCGATTGTCGCTCAGATGGACCAACATATTTTAGCCACACTCAGACACCCACGCTGTGAGCCACCGTTGCAGCCACACCCTCGCTTTTGCAGATATCCTTATATACGAATGAGGCCGCTCGGATAAATAGATCCCTTCCTTATAAACCAGCCAACCAACCCGAACCGAAAGGATTGACTCCTTTTTCGTCATCGTTGTTTTTGTTATCGTCTACCCTAGGAACCTTTAGCAAATGTTTAAATGCCCGTAATCCCAAAAAGGGAGTAGAGGAAGAAATGAGTGTTCCTCAAAACACATCGAGTGCACCACTCGGCCTTTGTACTCCATGCTCTAAGCTAGATCTCGCAGATTACTTCAAGGAAGAAAGAGACGACAGGATAGACCGGGCTACTGGTCTTAAAGCTGCCTCGACCGCAAAACGGCTTGGATATCTCCGGGATATTTGCCTAAAATCCGGTCAGTGTTCCTTCTGCTGGATTATTGTGCAGGCCGTTTGCACAACGTACGTATCCAAAGAAACAACACCCGAAGCCCTGCTTGAGAAGGAAATCGCTGCAAGCAATCCTCGAGAGTGTTGGCTGTACAGTTACTGCTCTGCAAAAAACGATCGACTTGAAGACGATAACCCATCTTCAAAGGCGATCCGCATTGGTATTGCTTATCGGGCTGGAGGTCCGGGTGATGGCGGTGGTGCAGTCGACGGTCAGATTAGTGATATTCAGCTCCTAGCCGAAGATTCCATACAGGTTCGAAACTCAAGCGCTTTCTTTGGACGCCGTGTAAGTCCTAAGTTAAACCTGAGCCTAGCAAATTACTGGCTCAACTTATGTGAAACATCCTATGGAGCTCGCTGCAATGGAGATATGCTTACATCGGAGCTTGGACCGAAGGACTTGTTAGTGATCGATGTGAAGCAAAAGTGTGTTACCAGACTTCCACACGGAGCACAATATCTAGCTCTCAGCTACTGTTGGCCGACTCAAGAGATGTTTCGAGCTCTCCTATCAAATTTAGACGAACTTTTCCGTCCCGGGGCGCTCGGTCATCGATGGAGCGAACTACCAGCTGTCATTCAGGATACAATCAATTTAACATCCGAATTTGGCGAGACTTATCTCTGGGTCGACGCACTCTGCATCATTCAAGATGACCAAGAGCAGAAATATTCTCAAATCGCTCAGATGGATCGGGTTTATTCTTCAGCTCTGATGACTATCGTGCCATTGTTGAGGACATTAGACCCAAATCAGGCATGTAGTGGGCTCCCGAGGTACAATTCTAAAGTTAGATTTAGGGAGCAGAAGGTGGCTGTCGTCCAGGGTATGCACCTAGCAGTGCCATTTGAGGCAGTCTTTGGGATGGTAGATAAAAATACAAGATGGAGCACAAGAGGTTGGACGTATCAGGAGTGCCTTTTATCACGAAGAATCTTATTCCTAACGGAATCTCAAGCATACTTCCAATGCCGTCATAGTATATTTTGTGAAGATTGTATTGGGGAACTCGATACCACGGATGTCTACTTCGCTCCGTGCACCAACCTGTGGAATCCGGGGGCACTTGCGACAACCTCCGGGCGACTGACACTATCTTTCGGGACCTTACATCTTCCAAGGGAGCCTTACTCGACGGACGAACACGCAATTCTTGCATATCTCAATTACGTGAATACATATTCTTTCCGGCAGTTAACGCAGGCTTCGGATGCTTTGAACGCATTTAGAGGGATCCAGAATGTTCTGTGCGATACGATGATGACATCTTTTTGGTACGGAATGCCAGAAAAGTACTTGGATGTAGCTCTCCTCTTCATTCCTCGTACCGACAAACCCCGTGCCAAGCAATCGCAAGACTATCCACTGAACCAGTATTTACCTAGCTGGACTTGGGCAGCATATAACTGTGCAATAGACAATGCCGAATACTTTCTCTGTATCGACCGTGGTATCCGGCGCGAAGTGGACTGGTTCCTTATACACGAAGACGGCTATGCAATCGCGCTGGAATCAATGGGCCGATCAGGCAAAGTCAAGTTCCCCTATCGTAATAATAAAGAGCTCGGTATGCTGGGAGCCATTCCCTTAACGCTGTTGCCAGCCCTAAAGAGTAGGACCTCAGTCAACAGAGATATCCGAGACACGAACAACTATACCTTGCTTAGTTGCTGGACAATGGCATTAGATCTTTATCTGCCCGGGCGCGTCATACCATTGGGCCGTCACAGCAATCGCTGGCCAGCTTCCGAACATCTAGCGATATGCAATGGAAGTGGGAAATGGATAGGTTCTATTTTGATGGACAAGATATGGATCAACGCTCACCTAGACAAGACTCGGCCGTACCGGTTTATACTCATATCTCGGTCTGAGGATATTTTACTCAATCGGGACCCCAATGTGACATTTTTCTACACGAATCTGTTTGAAAGTCGGCCATGGTGTTTCTTAAATGTCATGATGGTTGATGTCTTGGATGGTACCGCCCGCAAGATTGGAACTGGAACTGTTCACGAAGACGCATGGCTTCAGGAGAACCCAGCTAAAATGCTAGTTAAATTAAATTAGACGAGTTGAAGAGTTTTGAATCGCAAACAAGATAGAAACGAGCGGTATAATATCAAAGGAGTTACGTACCAAATTTAGCTCCTTCATGTTTGGCATATCCATGTGTGCTGGGTTGCCAGAGTATTTATTTGTGACGTCCGCCCTATATACCTACGTATGACAAATCAGATTACCAATCAGACTACGGCATCACATCTGCCCTACTAACTTAATACATGATTGCCGCGCCGATCAAGTGGTTGTTGAACATTGTGTATTATCTTCCCAGGATCTGTGCGTCATCTTTATAAGCAGTGCTATAAACTCGGCAGCCATACTTCCAAACGACATCTGGTGTTAGCTCTACTAGGCGCCAGTCCCATCACTTACACAAGTATATTATAGAATTCGGCAATATGATTTATCTCAAGCTTATCTGATTATTAAATCTCTAATTAAGCCTCTATCTGTCTTATAAAATCAATAAGCGGGCTTCAATTAGTATTACTCTGTAGAATCTCGTCTTTATACAGCTCTAGGTATGCGACGTCCCCAATATCGACTAGACGAATCTCATCTCCTGTCCAAAACTCGGGGCGTACCTTGCCCCGATACTGCGCAACCTCCTTCGAGAAGACGTGCGATTGAAGCCCGTATACTCCCCTATGCTGGGTGGCAAGTCCTCAACCGCCGTGCCCCAGGTGCTTTCGTTTCTGCCCAGGGTAAGAACAAGCTCCTTGCCCTCGGTGAAAAAACTGTGGTCAATCCAGTTCTTCGTGTATGGCTCACCATTCAGTGTTGCGGACTGAATGTAGATAGCACTGTAGGTGGGGTCGAAGTTGACATTCCGGATAGTGGCCGTGTTCCCGGTTTGCGGGTGGGTGATATTTACACTCTCGAAAAACGGAGGGGTTATGAGGTAAACGTTCTGCCCTGGGTTGGGGAATAAACCCATCATGGAGAATGCGACAAATGATCCCATCGCGCCGCTGTCGTCGTTGCCCGGGAGACCCTCAGGGGTCGTATCGAAGTATCGGGGAATGTAGAAGTGCGAGCGCTTGGCTGACAAACCAGGTCTACCAGCGTAGTGGTATTGGAACACAGTCAGGAACGCGGGCTCGTTACCAATATATGTGATATTTTGATCATGTAGGAAATCGAGACGGCGAACGAATTGGTCTGGACCGCCGTAGAGTGTGATCAAATCACCCTGATTGTGCGGTACGAAAAACCCGTACTCCCAGATGCTTGACTCGAACGTTTCGTGTGCCGTATTCTGGAGTGAGCACACAGTACCGGCGTTATCGATATTGCTACACCAGAGGGGATCCTGGTAACCCCAGGTTGCATTCAGGTACTTTGGCTGGAAGAACCCAACGAAGCCGGTATCTTGGCCATTTGCAAAGCTCGATGTCTGATCTGACTTGTATAAGCTCTTCCAGTTCTCGCTCGATCGGAGATACTTTTCCGTATCGCCAGTATTATTCCTCAGTTTAGCCCACTGCGCTATCGTAAAGTCGTTGTAGGCATACTCAAGGGTACGAGAGAGACTGCGAGTCATGGTTCCAAAGCCTTTCACGTCAAGATCCTCGACTGGAATATAGCCGAGTCCTTTCCAGCTGTCCAGACCTCCGCGTCCGTTGGCTGACCAATCAAACGGCTCTACTTCTGCGTCCTTCACAACTGCTTCATAGCCCGTATCCCACTATACAAGAATGTTAGCATGGCGTAGCTTGATCTGGTTCTGGCTGGCTTACATCGATGCCAGCCTTTATCCCTTTCAGATACCCATCCGCTAACACGACATCGGCGTTAGAGCCCCCCTAGAGTAAAAATATATGTATTAGTTTGATGCACCTTTTCAAGGGGTTTCTAAACGCTCACTTGTGTGTAACCTTTTGAGAATGTCATTCGGCAATCAGGTAACCAACCCTCATATCTATACGTATCTATCAAGGAGCGGATCATCTCCGCGACTGCATCCGGGTCAAGGATAGTGAGGAACGGGATCTGACTCCGAAAGCTATCCCAGAGGCTTGGTCTCGTAAGTAACTGGTTATCAGCTCAGGAGGCATTCGGCTTACCAATAGAAAGAGTCAAAGTATGGTTCACCAGTGTTGAAGTATGGATTCTCTCCTGTATAGTTCTGAGGATTGACCATAGTCCTGTAGATGCCAGAGTAGAAATTCTTCACATAATCATCGTCCACTCCGCCCTGAGAGATGGTGATGGGGCTGAGCTTTTGTCTCCAGGCGTCTGAAGCAGTCTGCTCGATCCCGTCAAAGTCGTAGTCCGGAATCTCGGCCTCGGCATTGGAACACGCTTGCTCAGAGCTTATGAAACTCAAGCCCACGCGAGCAAACACCGGGTCAGCAGAAGCAAATCTGACGAAGGCTCCGCCGGGAAGTGGGTAACCATTGATAGACCTTGAAATAGTCAAATTCTTGACATCCGTAGTTGCTCTACTATTTACGAAAATGCCATTGTCAAGAATCTGAGAGCCTGAGAAGTCCGTGCAAAAATAAGAGACGCTACAATTCCAAAGTCAGCACTGACTATGTGCTTATCTAAGTATGAATACCCAAGCATCACTATTTGATGAGAACGTGCATGTTGTCTCAAGAGAGCCTTCATACCAACGGGTAGATGTTAAGTGCGGAAGGGAAGGAAATAGATAGCTCTGGGTGCTACTCACTATTGTCCTTGGCTGAAACTTGATTGGAAGCGACCACTTCCTGTGATTCTCCCAGTCGATGCATCAACGGAAACGGTGCCGTTATCTTGACGTGAGTCCGAGAGATCCGTGAGATCCTGCAAAATGAGAGGGTGCGAGCCGTCCCCTCCCGTCTCCGGAAAGGTGAACTGGAACAAGGCAGCGTGTACGGTGGCTGTCATCGCAGCCCGAATCCCGGAGTTCAGCGTGACCTCGAAATACCCTGGACGCGCCACAACACTACTGGCGTCGAACTGCCCGTGACGGGGAGCTCGGGCCTTCTTGGGGAAGTCGCATCGATCGATATCATCACCCGGGCAACTCACATACGGGAAGAGTGGAAAGTTCCCTAGAGATGGCGAACCTCCCGTCCCCGAGTCGTGCAGTGCAGAGAACCCACTGATAGGAGTATCATCAAGTGTGAAACCGCCTTGGTTGCTTCCACTTGTCGTGTCGGCAACGGCTTTCGCCATGCCATAAGGAAGCGTGGCGCCTGGAAATATGTTTCCCCCATTTCGACTTCCGATCAGTTGATCGACATATGAAAGGGGATCAAAGGCGGCGGCAGCATTCCCAATAGCCGTTGCCGCGAAGGTCAGAACGACTGAACCTAGGCGCAGGTTGAATGAATGCATCGCGACCAGATCAGCTTCTTGCAAGAGCAAGACAGAGAAATGCAAAGTAAACGAGCGTAATTTATGTGCCCTATATCATAGCCACTATTAATGGTAAATTAATACACACATTCCTCGGCTGGGCATGCACTTGATAGCTTCATAATAAGAGGCAAACAAGCAGGGACAGGAATTTGACCAGTAAGATAAGGTAGACAGGATCAACCGTCTCCAAATAGGAGGAGCGAGAGAGACATGTCTTGGACTCGACGGGCGGTCGTGACCAACTCGCGTGGTGGTGATAATAAAGGAACCTTCCATTCCTGGAGACCCGGTGTATTGCTCGCTATGTCATTGCATCATGCAAGCTGCAGCAAGCCCTTCGCCGGTGACCAGAGCAGGTGTGTCCCACGGTTACATCGGCAAGATTGGGCAATCTCTTTGTGGATTACGCGGCGCGTATTTTCCCTCATCTCGTCGGGAAACGCGGGGTTATCCAATCCAATCCTTTGATGGGTTTGTAGGTTTGCCTTGAAAAGACCGAGGAACGCGGCAAGCCATGTTAAGAGTTATTAGAAATGCGCAGAAGCCCTTTCTACTGTAGCCTATCGTCTTTGAACTGAGGCAAGTTATCCATGCTGCCGGTACCAGGATTTGCGGTAATCGCCTGCCTTAAGATACGAATCAGCCGAGGCAGATAAGGGGGACGAGGGGGGAATCTGCGATAATGAGGAAATAAAGGAAATGAGGAAGAGCCGGGCCGATCACAACCAGAGATTAAAGTATTTCGTGCTTTGTTCCTGCATATTAAACCACGTATCGCCTAGTTACCGCAGCGCTACAGACCCTGTATGAGGAAGGTTAAACGCTGCATGAACATACACATACATGTATCTAACCTAGTGCCTGCATGAAGTCCTACGTCACAGTAAGATATTAATAAATAAAGTTTTCGTTTACCCGTCCTTTCTTGTGCTCAGTACAGGGCTAGTTTCCAGTCCGCCAGTTTCATCTTGACCATTGAGATAGAGGGCGTGAGATCTATCAGTGATGCAAGAGCCCTGAGCAGCGCGTGTTGCGACGCGTCAAGTGGCTAATATTGGTTACATTTCCCCTATAAGTGGATACCTTAATCTCTAATATTCCCCAACTACCCCACTACCCCACTAAAATATAGTGCTTACGCGGGGTTTGTGCGCCGTCTACAGGTACGGGTACCTTCAGGTTGGAACCAATCGGTACCTAGGTAAGTTTACAAAGCCCGCCGATAAGAACTCCTCAAGGGACAGTCCCAAGTTACGACCAGTTATCATTTAAATCCCTAGATCAGCAAGCGAGTGGAGGTTTGAAGATAATGCTGTTGGAAGCTAATGCATACTAAAGGCTCGACACGAACTTAAGGTCGTTCTTCTTGTTTGCCATCAAACCATCAAAAGCACCAAGATACTACCGAGTTCCCCAAACTTTCAAGCCATCTCCATCCCTTCAAGTAGTTTTACTTCCACCCCTACCTAAACCCCTCAACGCCTCTCCAAGCCGAATAGAGCAGACATACATAGTCTATACTTCCAAAGCAAACTCGCGACCTTGGATCCGTTCAAAAAGAAAAGACTTTCGGAATTTAGCGGCAGTTGCATCGTGACGCTAGGTATCTGACATGGCTGACTGGAACTCGGTTGATTAGAAATATTAAATATCAATGTTGACAAGTCTTATTGATTGGACTGTTGGCTGGAAGGAAAGTCCGGCCGATTCCAATCGAATGTATCTAGGAGGTCGAAGTTGAAGTCCAGCTGAGTCGAGAAGTCCCACTCGAGAACCGCCGGAGGTTCATATACGCTCGATGCTGCATTCAATGTTCGGTCGAGCACGCGTTGTATGACGGACTTGGCGTCATTGCACAGATCCCCGTTTGGCCCCCAAGGACTAACCCAGTTCAGATAAGCCACAAGGAGGCTCAGTTTCTGTATGATGTTGGAACGAGTGATCCTAGGATCGCTATGGGGCCTAATATGAAGGGTCGGCCTTAATAGTTCCAAGCAGAGAATCCCACCAGCAGGAACGGCGTAGGCCATGACCTTGATAGTTTTGTTAGACTAGATATTCCCATTGAGTGCATGCATTTACTTACCAGCCATTCACAATCGTTTCTGAAAGCCGCCAGTCTATCCAAATTCAAGTAATCTGCTAGGAGTTAGTGTCCTATGCAAAACCCTAAAACTTCCATGTCTGAGAGTATTTTGGTTGAGGTAGAAGGGAAGAAGATATAAAAGAGGTAGATCTACTACGTACTATAAATCAGTTAGCTTTGTAGGGAGACGGGAATAGCGCAGAGTTAGAAGCCATGGAAACATGAACGCCCGGTTTCATTATAGGAGAGTTTTGTACATACCAAGGCAATGTCAGAGTAACCAGCTCATAGCTAACCTTCAGTAAGTCGCCGTTATCCTCATGGCCGCTTCGTAGTAAAAGCCTCTCGATGAAAAACATGTTCTGCAGATGTTCTAGCTGCACAAACAATCTCGAGGATAAGGTTGTAATATCAACCTCGGGGTTCTCAAGATCAGTGGGATCGAAATGTAAGGAAGCAGGGAACTCCGATACAGTTTGCAACTCGCGAGCTCGAAGCTTTCTACTCTACTTAGCCGAAACGAACTCAAATATCGATAGCTGTACATGGTCACTTACAGCAATGTTTCCACGGAGACAGCTTCTTCATTGCCAAGAGCAATTTCGAACAACTCCTCCCGGATCGCCGCAATCATTGTACGGGCACGTATACGAGTAGAAGGATATATTTCACCATCGGTATTCCAACCTCTTTCATCTAATCGTTCTACAGCTTTCATAAACGTCTCCTCATCGGAGAATACGACTTCGTCGCTAATATCGAAGGGCAAAGGAGTTGATGAATACCGAGAAGCAATGAGCGGAGGCCGGCCAGTGAAGGAGACGACTACCATAGCCATAGTGAACAAATGGTGGAATAGCCTCTTCTTAACCTCATTCGAGACCGATGCTTGATGCCGATGCTTTTCCTCGACGGCGTGGAATCCAAGGAACGTTAACAGAGAGATCGACTCCGCGTGGGATCTCCACACAAGCAACTCTACCACACTCCGCGTCAGCAACGAAAAACCCTAGATTTGCGCGTAAAAAAATCTGCTATAATAGAGTGGATAAATGCAGAGTGCTCACCAGCATCGCCAACAAACATAGAATGGATAACGGTGCATCTCTGACTGAGGTAGAGCATCAGCGAATTACCAGCAGAAAACTCTTTGCACAGCTCAAAGCAGAGCTGTAAGTTCTCTCTTGATATGCTGAAGCCCCGGTCAAATGCTGCCGAGCGCTTGCCCTTCCACATGGCTGCAGCATCCGACCCAGGGACGAAGTCCCAAAACACCGATAGGAGCCCTATGATCTCCCAGCGCATATTTTCGCCTGTGAATTGACTCATCCACCGCTGAGGGTCGGTTTCATTGTCGGAGAACGGTCTCGAGGTATTGGCGCATATAATCCGAGCCAACTCCTCCAGCTTGGTTGTCGACCGGTTCACACCGAAGTAGTCCTTGAATGTGTCGTACAAGGACTTGACTGCTTGGAGCGCAACTGGACGGATCCAACCATCGCTCCCTGGTTTAAATCGAAGCATGCTCCCTTGAGTCGCACTGGGGATATTGCGGAGTACCGTGAGACACATGTCACGTACCCTCGGGGACATGACATTCTGAGAGCCACCAACGGGAGCATGGTGAGAGACATTCTCTGACTGTGGAGTAGAAGTTTCCGGTCCTTGGAGAAGCGAAAGGCTATTCTCAGTATCCTCGTAGATATTGCAGTAACTAGTTGGGCCAAGGTAGCCAGGCCGAGCGAGGTTCGGAACTTGCGTATCAGATCTCACAGTCAGAGGGCTCTGGACCGGTTGGGAGTTCCTATGCCGAGAAGCTGCGGATGACGTAGAAGGCGCTGGAGATGGCAACGGACTCGTAGACACGGGTGTCTTAGTGCCCGATACGATGTAAACGCAGTCCGCATCCTGTTTTCTCTTCTTACACCGACTACAGACGGGTTGCGTATGGTCGCAGGCTAGCTTACGCTTGCGACAAGGCTTCCATCTCAATTAGTAGTCGGACAGGCAAACATTGACGCCTATTACTTACGTCGCACGCTTGAGGCCGACCATTGCGGCGAATAAGGAGCGGTGTGTTGGGATTGTTGGCGTACATTCGTGCGAGGTATACGTAATTCCGATATTGGCGTGATCAGGCTGTTGTTGCCTTACAGATCCGAAGCCGCAAACCCGACTATTTGACTCCGATATATGCTGCTTTGAAGGCTGGAATGTTGGTGGTTGAAGAACAAGGAAGGAGTTCGGCTTCGGCTTCGGCTCAGCGCTAGTGAACGAAATCGTTCCGCTGATCCCCACAAACACGCCTCTGATTCGTTCAGCATGCTCGCGCACCATTGTCTGTTGGTGCTCGGCTTTCCAGGCCCCCAGCTCGGCGTTGAACGCCGAAGGCTGTCAAGCAAACATATGCTCCGATGATTCACTCGGAAAGACTTTCTGCACAAGGGTCCAAGATTATAAAGCAAGTGCAATATGCCTATTGACTCATATTTAAGGAATATTCAACTCTCTGAGGATCATACCATCAGCTTTCCTAGAATGCGTTTGCCCGATTTTCAAGGTGTTACTTAAACGTCCATAAGCACCCCTTACATCATACCTACCTTTCTTAGACGTATCAAACCACGAGGAATTATTTCGAGCCGGTTTCTATAGTCGCTAGGCTTAGGCCGAATATCGGATATAATACAATGTCACAACAGTCCACAATCACCTCCCCTGCCGCCGACATGCGACGGTCGTCGGTTGCTTCGGAGAGGACCTTGGTAGACAAGAAGTCCAATGCCTTTGAGCAGGAATATCAGGACTATGATTATGGTACGTACCTCCTAATGTAGCTTGAGTATTGCTATAGTATCTACAGTGTTATACTAACCTACACTCCCCTGCAGACCAGAAGTCACAACTTGAACCGTACTCCGCCCAAAGCCGAGCCGGGGGTAGCTCGCTCCTAGACAGAGCTGCGAAGAAGGTCAAGTCGAAGTTTGGAGGAAAGGACTCGGCTTCCAAGTCCCAGTCCAAGCCCAAGCCGAAGCAGCCGGTACGAAATTCGTACCCCGATACGGCATACATGTGGCGGTCACTGGCAGGTAAGGAATTCTTTCAGATGTTGATGTGAGCTGAAGGCTGTGACTAATATCGTGCTAGAAACTCGACTTTGAACTGGTGAACTTTTTAGTTTGTGCCATACACAACATTATGACCGGCGACTAGGACTGATATGTTTCACACAATACCGACGACTTCAAGGAACTGGATGGCCTTTGGGAAAAGCCCAGCTGTTATCATGATACACCCTATCTAATACGCTCTGCGTATAGTCCGTATCATTTAATGGCTTGATGGGATACTTGGCTTTCCGGATGAATACCACATGAGACGAGCTGGAAAAAGGGGCGTTTGGGATCGGGGTAGAAGGATATCGGATATGTCTGGATAGGCATTATTATCAACGGGTAATGATTCTCTAGTTTTCACTGCGATGAGACTGGGCATACGCGGCTGCTTACTAGGGGGATGGATAATTCAGGCGGCAATTCATGTTCTTTTCAAACGATACCATAGAGATTGATGCACGAAGCCAACACCATGGCTTAAGGGGGACCATTCGTTTTTGCTAGTTATATACAACTTTTAACGAAGTCTTATATTCGCAATAACGTGTCAATGGAATGAAGATGTCTTTTAGTCTAATAATAAAGTGGAACACGAAACGTCTCTCGCTTATACATAGTTGGAAGAAGTCTATTAAAAACGATATTAACTACAGTCAATTCGTTTCACGAAATATCCCAATAATTAGACTAATGTAGTACTTATTCAATAGTAATTAGATAGGATATCCTCTAGTTTTTCTAACAGGTATATACTTCGTAGTACCTGACTATACCGTTTCCTTTGACGCAAGTTCACAATTAGCTACCGCTAACACTCGCCATTAACAAGGTTACACAAAGTTCTTTGCTCTATTAGATATAATATTGAGGACTGGAATTCGGTAAAAATATGATTAGGTATTTGCCATACTCGGCCTGAGTCATTAACTTACCTAAAGTAACCACTTTACTGTAAACGGTTTCATGTTATAGGCTATGTAGGGCAGTAGGTACCTTTTAGATGTTACACAAATTGATGCTCTGAGCAATTATGACATAATAGGGTTCATGGATGGGCCACTTTGCTTTCATGATATGGGTGTATACTCAGATAATTACATAGTAAAGGGGCTATTATATCGAATTGAACTATGTACCTAAGGTGTTAAGGTATGTAGATAAGTAGGTACGTATACTAAAATACCGGTAGTTATAATCCATTTACCTAATATTGGTAGTTAGGTATATAATATATACGATATAGCATACACAACTGCCGCTTTACATCACCTAGATATACTTACCAGATAATATTTCGAATCTTAAGCTAGTGATGATAAGACTGTTCGTGTTTGAGTGGCTTTTGAGGTGAATATAAAAGCGTTCTGCTATTCCTAGCCACAAACATTCGGTATGACCCAAGAGCTCGGGACCAGTCCGGAATAGTGTCACTATAAGTTAACGGAAACGTCGAGGCTGTTGTGGCTGGTATTCAAGTGGACCGAAGCGAAACAGCTTAGAGAAAACTTTATTGCGCGCAACATCCCGGCGAGTGGATCTGAGTGTGTTTAGACATTCACGAGCTCCGGAAACCCACACTTACTAATCGCGGGCCACGGAATGATGGCAATCGCCTCGATTGGTCCAGAGGGAATTGGTAGCCGATGAAGATCTTATTTTTCTTTAACAGTAGTAGTCGGGAAAGTTGCAGTGGAGTTGATGAGTTGGTAACTGTCCATAGACAGTTGAGACAATTTGACCCCCCTGATGCGATAGAAGTCGAGGCCCTTTCGCTGCCGGAAACAACCGAAATTATTACCCTAATATTACTTGATGAATATTCAGATACGGGCGACAACGACCACGGGGTTTGCCAAATGCGGTCTCGAAATGAAGCCATTCGTGTGCGCCGCCACATTGGCGATTTTGACTCGAGTTTTTACTCGAATCAATCGAGAAACGATTGCTCGATAGAAACTCGTGGTTAACTTTTAGGTTGGCCCACAACTGTCCATTCAGTTGGGGCGCAACACGTAACACAGTCGTCAGGATAAGAGATCTGATGATAAATCGACTTTCTCGGCGTGCATATGTAGGTGTGATAAAGAAATTCGAGAATCGTCAAGACCGTTCGATGGGATAGGATTTTGCTCATACGTACATACATACCTAGGTATACATGAAAGATGAAGTGATCTGTCGCGCACTTATCAGCAGCTTATATCGCATTTTACGTTTTCGATGGAAGACGGTGAGGTCCGATATCGATATGACGGACTGGTGCGGTATGGCTAAAACAAGTAAAGTTACCCCCTTACAGTGGGCTAATGCAAGTCATAGCCTCCTCTTGGTTAAACGAGTTTCGACAAATCAGAAGCTGCCGATAACAACCATTTGCCAATTCAGGGGTCCCGCCTTTTCTTTTGCTCTGTCTTTTTTACTCGACGTACCCTCTTACTTTCGTGACACACACCCGCATTAAACCACTTCCCGTGTTTCCTTATCTCAAATTCCCATTTCCGCCATGTTCTCGACTTATCTCCCCCCCTAGGCGGGCTACGCCATCCTGAATCAGGGACGGTGCGTAGGTCTGCCCGAATCTTCCCTTTCTCGATAACCTCGAGATAATACACCCCACAGACGTTCACCGCTCACAAGACTGTACTAAGCCGGATGAGTTGGACCGTGGCTATCACGGTCGTAGCGGTATCGCTGCTGACCGGGCCTAGTTCTGAGTAGAACCCGAGAGCCACATAGATGGAGCGTGACTGCGCTTACTCGATCGTATCCATCTACCCGTTTGAAATTCTTTCCTCACTTTTCTCGGCTTTGTCTCTCTTCCCATCATATAGTCGTACTATCGCACGTAGTACCTTGGTCATCAGTAGGTCTTGTTTTCCCCGACTATCTCTCACACTCATTCCAGCGAATATCACCACACACTACTACTGCTGAGTCTTGATACGCTCTCTCTATTGCTTCTTGCGTACATTCTTATCTTGCCTTCTTTGTCTTATCACTCCTCACTCAGCGCCCTCAAAAACGTGCGTAGAGATAAGAGATTTCCCTTGTTTTCACTGCTGGGCTATTGTCGCCTTTGTCTAGTAGCCCCTCACTTTACCTGTTATCATATTAGCTTGCCTTGTCACCCTCAGCAACAAAAGGGTGACCTTACATAATGACCGTCACCACTAGGTCCAATGCCGGGCCCTTGACAGTTCTCGTAACAACGAGGGCTGTACTCACCTTGCCCGACGACAGCCTCCTGATCAGCCCGGCTACTATATCCATCTCGCCTATTACTGGCAAGATAGTGGCCATTGTGCCCACTGTCCTGCCGAGATCGTCATTTCCTCTGTCGACCACATACATTAATTATGGCTCGAAACTTTTGATTCCCGGCCTTGTAGATGCTCACGTGCACCTCAATGAGCCGGGTCGGACGGAATGGGAGGGTTTCAGCACTGGTACCAAAGCGGCCGCTTCTGGTGGTGTGACAACCGTTGTTGATATGCCGCTTAATGCGATCCCGCCAACCACAACCCTGGCGGGGTTTAAAGAGAAATTGGCTGCAAGCGAAGGCCAATGTTGGGTTGACGTAGGGTTCTATGGGGGTGTCATCCCCGGGAATGCGGATGAACTACTCCCATTGGTGGAAGCGGGCGTCCGCGGCTTTAAAGGCTTCCTAATCGAGTCGGGTGTAAGTCAGAATCTGCGGCAAGTAGATCGCATAGGTATGGGACGCTGATTAGGAAATGACAGGTCGAAGAGTTCCCTGCCATCTCGTCCAACGATATTGCACTTGCAATGACAACGTTGAAAGACGCCCCGACGACTCTCATGTTCCACGCGGAAATGATTCCCCCGATCGCAGATTCGGTCGGTGACGCAGTTCAAGCGTCGGGCCCCCCTCTAGCACCCCATGGTGACTTGCAGTCGTACCAGACGTTCCTCGAATCACGACCGCCGTCCTTCGAAACCTACGCAATTGACCAGATTGTCTCGCTCGCGCGCTTGGCTCCAAATCTCCATCTACACATCGTGCACCTATCAGCGACACAGGCGATCCCAATTCTGAAGGCCGCTCGAGAGTCCGGAATCGACATTACGGCCGAGACATGTTTCCATTATCTGGGGTTGGCTGCCGAAGGAGTCGAGCGCGGCGACTGTAGATATAAATGTTGTCCGCCAATCCGGGAGCAGCTGAACCAAGACGGGCTTTGGGAAGAGCTGACAGCGCCGGACTCGTGCATTAAAACTGTCGTTTCCGACCACTCTCCCTGCACACCAGAGCTCAAGCTCCTCCCGCCTCGCCTCCAGACCATTGAAGCCCCGCATATGCACCATTCCGATTCAGGTATTGATATGACGGCCGATTTGGAGCTTGAAGAGCAGAAGCAAGAGGTGGATGTACGAGGAACGAAAGAAGTCGGAGATTTCTTTGCCGCGTGGGGTGGCATTTCGTCTGTCGGACTTGGCTTGCCCATCCTTTATACGTCGGCTAAGAACCGGGCGGCGGCTGGGAGCAAGTCCACCCCGAGCATCGTCGATATTGTGCGTTTGTGCTGCGCGGCGACGGCTAAGCAGGTGGGACTATCGCATCGCAAGGGTGCACTCAAAGTCGGCATGGACGCCGACATTTGTGTATTTGATGACACGGACGAGTGGGTTCTGCATTCTAACGGAATGCATTGGAAGAACCGCTGCTCTCCATGGGAGGGCCACCGGTTCGCCGGGCGTGTCAAGGAGACTTGGCTAAGAGGCCAGAAGGTATTCGAATACGGGGGTATGAACGGAGGGTTTGTAAGTGGAAAGCCTGTCGGCGAGGCTATCGTAGAGAAGAGGTTCGCTTGAGATTTCTGACTAGGCCGAAACGCGGGGTCGACGGCTCCGAAACGAGGGGTCGATGAATCAGGTATGGGGGTTGGAGACGATGACGGCGTTCATGACTGAGATCGTGATGACTGAATGACATTGCATGGCCTGCGAATGAGTTTAGATGGAGTTCAGACGGGGTTCGGGAGTCGCATTGCGGACTGGATACCTACCTTCTAAGTTATAATTATTTTGTATCTCGGTTTTAGATAATTCAGGGTCTTTTTTAGATCTAGATTTAGAATAGGGGTAGTGAGAATTTGACGTCCATCTGTTGTTGCACACATCACGCCAATTGACGTGCTTTTAAAGCCCAAAGCTGTGGTTGCTCCATTAGGTAAAATATACGTCGACGCGCGGAGAACCCCTGATGTCTCGTCCAATGCTTTTACTGGCTTTCGCCTTTCGGACATGGAGGAAACCCCCTCCTCGGCCCGGGCGCTTAGATAATTATATATATGTGTGGGAGGTTTCTTGGGTTAGGTAGGCAGAGTGAGTGGTTGAGAAGGTTGGTGTTGCGCATTTATGTTCGGCTTCGTTGCCGGTTTTTAGGTAAGATGGACGTGCTGTAGTGGTTGCTGTTAGATGCGATTGTTGGAAGCTTGGTGTCGCAGAGGCTGAAATAGATCATAATATTGCTGGTTTATATACCTCCTTGCTAGCTGCTACGAAGAGCGTTGAAGGAGATGCGAATTATATTTCTGCTATGGATGAGATTATCTTTACATCGAAGCCTCTCGTGGGGCGTTTATTGACCGATTTGTTCGTTCGACGGATGAACACTGGGCGATCCCTATGCCTGGTATCTTCTCTTAACGCAACTTCTTGGCAGGTAAATTCCATTGTGTTGGGAATCCTATGATAGATTAGGTAGGTAGGTAGCTTAGGTAGCCAAGATATGTGAATGGAACGTTCCAATTTCTCCCTCGCATGTAAACAGTTGGAAGTCTCATAGAATTATGTAGGTACGGAAACGAAGCTTGAGATCATACATGTAGCTAGTGCGCTGTGGCTAGCTGGCTGGCTGCTGAGCTAGCTCTATTACTGCACATGTGGGGTGCTCGTGGAGCGCTATCAACTTCTCGGTATTAATTGTTTCGCGCTACTTGGGTACCCCCTACCTTGGTAACCTCCACCAAATTTCTGTCCGAAACTTCACTGTTTTTGTCTTGGCTACCTAATCTTCCTTCTCGACCAGTATGCTTGGGATAATCTGTTTCGTTGAAGTTCGCATGTTGAAACGAACAGTTAGCATCTTCCTCATTAATCTTAATAATGGCCATCAAATATTCTAATTATTTTCAAAGAGGAACATGTCTACTCCTCAATTGGAACCAACATGATCATCAACTGGTTCTTCCTCCTTACTTCATTTCTCCTCTCCTGCCCATTATGGGGAATCGTCCGCGATACCCCATCATATGGGCATTACGTACTTGTTGGCTTGGATAGATTCATCTACTTTTTAACCTTAGATTGGCGAGCTGGCTAGTCTCGTCTATTCCTGCTGTAGAGTTGGTTGTTAAGGCATTTCTTGCCGCAGGGCCTCTGTGCACCCATCACATGAGAATCGTTGAAAGTTACTATGTAGTCATGCCATGTGCGCACCTTGACTCCCTCGTCCGCCCTACCGCGGCTGTTGTCCCCATGCACGCAATGCGAATCCCCAGCTTGTGGTTTGTGGAACGCTACGCAGTCCGAAAAATGAGATCCTGATCGCGTACTGCGTAAACGAGGCGGAGCTCTCTTCGTTTCGAGCATGGTTTAGGTCAGATTCGGCACTTTACAGATCATATGTCATCTCGTTCGGTTACATGGCACGCGAATCCCCCTTTGACTGTATCATTTTGTGGTACTGGTGGCGATTACAGAGTAAGTTGATGACCGTTAGTAATCCTCCTCTCCAGCTCAATATGGGGAATTATCTGTCACGATCCGTGAAGATAGGATACTCGAATCGGCTGGAGGTAGCTTAGTATAGGTTCGCTTAATTAAAATACTCCGCCGACGGGACTGGACCGCTGTCAACTATTCCCAACCGAGACGCTATGCAAGACTATCTAGTGGGCATACCCAACCAGGCGCTCGGATTGGGCTGAGCCGAGTTAGTAGGCAGTAGTGTATTTCGCGATGCTACCCTGGATTCGGCTCTCCCAAGTCTTAACAAGGAAATATTTGTCGGTTAGTAACCGTCCCACCCAAGCCAACTTCGCTTAGAGCATCGAAAGATCTTTACTCCTTACAGCAAAGTATTTTTAGCATAATGCCAATAGGTGTGACATCCTTCAAGCTGAAGGTGAATATCGTAACTCAAGGAGACTAGAAGCAAGGCTTTGGCTTGTGAGTGACGTTAGGCACCGAGAAGCAACCGCAAAAGCAACAAACATTCAGGAGGGGCGTATCGGCGATCCTAGAAGACTTTATGATGCCCAGACCCTTACCGGGGACGCACCACATCGGGAAGCTTACGCCCAGTGGCAGTCGGTAGCAGACTGCACATGCTCTACGCCCCCAATTAAGGATCGTGACAAGGATCCAACTAATGTGGTTTGCTGGGCTCGCGTGGGATTAATCCCAGTCAGCTCTTATGTTGCATCTTACTTACACCACTTCTACACTGTAACAGCTCTTTTTTGAGGTAAATGGGGCGAGCACGCATCTGTATGCGATCTCGACGTAGATTTTCATCTAAACTTAATATTTATCTTGTTTATCTCTTTCCGATACACCACCGTTGCCATCTCATATGCAAAAACACACGGATGCATTATTATCTAGGAAAGTCAAATTGCCCAACATCGATAATGCCATAATTATCCCAGCCCTTCGCGCTTTGATGAGGTCCTTTCGCCTTGCCGCTAGTCTCGCCACTAAGGTCGATTGGGCTCGGTTCCGTCCGTTGAGACAATGGCATCATCAACTTCGGATGCTCCAAACCACAACGGACGGGTTAGCGACAGACCTGTGACGGCCAATATCGAGAAGAATGGACCTCCTAGCTCTGTGTCTACATCAATGGATATTGCCCAACCGGAACCGAGGCAGCGGCTATCCTCGTCGGCGGCCGGCCACTTATCATTAGATGATGTCGAAGCTGTCGATATCCAGATTCGCAACTTATCGGTCACTGTTGATACGTCACCTTCGATCTGGGAGCCTGCGACTTACCCTGATTTATTTCGCCAGACTTTCGGGAAAAGGCCTGATGGCCCGACAACCAAAACTCTTCTCAGTTCCGTTAATGCATCCCTCAAGCCAGGAACCTTGACAGCTATTATCGGTGGTAGCGGTTCTGGGAAGACGACCTTACTAAATACTATCGCAGAACGCATGTTTAGCTCACGGCTGTCTCAGACTGGAACTACTACCTTCAATGGACAGGAAGGCGTGCACTCTGTCAGGCATGCATATGTAATGCAACAGGACATCTTGCTCCCGACTCTCACGGTACGAGAGACGTTGCAGTACTCTGCAAACCTAAGGCTACCTCCGCCTACGACGGAAGAAGAGCGCATGAGGATTGTGGAGGAAGTTATTCTCGAATTAGGCCTCAAGGACTGTGCGAATACTCGGATAGGAAATAGTCAACATCGCGGATGCAGTGGCGGAGAGAAGCGGAGGACAAGCATTGGTGTGCAGCTCCTTGCGAACCCGTCGATCCTCTTTCTGGACGAACCAACCACCGGCCTAGACGCAACAAGCGCATACCAGATTGTCAGAACTCTTAAATCTCTAGCGAGCAAGGGCCGTACCGTCATCACGACCATCCATCAGCCGCGATCTGAGATCTGGGACCTATTCGATAACCTGGTGATATTGTCCAAGGGTAGCCCCGTGTATTCTGGGCCCATGACCGAATGTATCCCATGGTTCTCAGACCTCGGGTATCAGTTACCTGCTTTCGTGAACCCTGCTGAGTTTTTGATTGACCTTGCCGCGATCGATAACCGCACTCCGGAGCTGGAGGAGGAGAGTACTGCTAGGGTCGAGCGCCTGAAGGCGGCTTGGAACGAGGAATCTCTTAAGCGTTTCCAACCTTCTGCATCTGAGAAGGCTATCGAGACCAAGAACAAAACGAAGCGACCGAGGATGACACAACATGCGGGTTTCTTCCGTCAGCTACGGGTACTGACCGACAGGAGTTTCAGAGTCACCTACAGAGACCCGATGGGAATGGCTGGGTCTATCATGGAAGGTATTCTCATGGCTATCATCACAGGATACGTCTTCTACAACCTCCCCCGTGACCAAGGTGGCATCCGGTCGAGAGAAGCTGCGCTGTATATCTCAGTAGGTCTGCAAGGCTACCTGTTCTTGACATTCGAGATTTATCGCTTGACGTTGGACATCCCGACATTTGACCGCGAGAATAGCGAGGGCTGTGTGACCGCACTTCCTTTCATCTTATCCCGCCGACTCGCTCGTCTCTTTACCGAGGATATACCCGTTCCTTTCCTATATGCAGTCATCTACTATTTCATGGTGGGTTTCGACCGCGACGTGTCAAAGTTCTTCACGTTCTTCTCCATCCTTCTCCTTAACCACTATATCGCCGTCGCGCTGGCAATCAGTGCCGTAGCTGCTGTGAGGCACTTCCCCGGAGCGAGCTTGATCGCCAATCTTGCGTACACGTTACAGAGTATGGCTTGTGGATACTTCATTCAAAGCAACACTATTCCCGTGTACGTAAGATGGACGAAGTATATCACCTACACCGTAAGTCAAATTCACACCATATTCGGCCCTTTTTCGCTAATATTGCTACACAGTATTATGCTTTCGGAGCCCTCTGCGGCAATGAGTTCGAGGATAGCTTCTACGATTGCCCGTTGCCGGGCGGTGAGTCAAACCCTGCTTGCAGACCCTATACCGGGCAATACATCATGGAGACCCTTGGATTTCCTAGGGACTGGGTGGCTCGGCCAATTATCTGTATGGTGGCTTTCGTCATTCTTTTCTTCATTACGTCCTGGATCGGCCTCGCCTTTCTAAAGGTGGAGATGACGATTGCACGGGCTCGAGCATCCGACACCGATCTTTCCGCCGGCAAGGAGAAGATGGCCGCGAGATCAATCTACGAAGTCCGGGCAATTGACGTTGGTCTCGACGAGTTCTCGCTGGCATTAGACAAGAGATCTCCGATTGGCAAGAAGCTGCCGACCAAGACGATCCTCAATCCGGTTACGGCAACATTCCAAGCCGGAACGCTGAATGTGATAATGGGACCATCTGGATCAGGGAAGACCAGCTTACTCAATGCAATGGCGCTCCGCTTACATAGCACAATCGGCACTCGGTACAGGCCGTCTGGCAAGTTAACGTTCAATAGCGCTGTCCCTTCGGATTCGGTGATACGATCGGTTGTATCGTACGTTTGCCAGGACGACGATGCGTTGCTACCGTCTTTGACCGTCCGTGAGACACTTCGTTTTGCAGCCGGCCTTCGTCTCCCTTCATGGATGAGCAAATCCGAGAAATATCAACGAGCTGAGGAGGTTCTGGTCAAGATGGGCTTGAAAGATTGCGCTGACAACTTGGTTGGAAATGAGCTTGTGAAGGGTATCTCTGGAGGAGAAAAGCGTCGAGTCAGCATCGCTGTCCAGATCCTCACCGATCCTCGAGTCTTGCTACTGGATGAACCGACAAGTGGACTGGATGCTTTCACCGCAAGCAGTATCCTTGAAGTGCTTCAGGGTTTGGCTAGGGAAGGGCGCACGTTAATCCTTACGATTCATCAAGCTAGATCGGACATCTTCAAGCATTTCGGGAATGTGCTCTTGCTTGCGAGGGGTGGGTCTCCGGCCTATGCAGGTGCTGCGAAAGACATGCTGCCATATTTTAGCTCACTCGGATATCATTGTCCCCAGCATACGAACCCGGCCGATTTCGCACTCGATCTCATCACTATAGACCTTCAAGAGGCCAAAAGAGAGGCGGAGAGTCGAGAGAAGGTTCGGAGGCTCATTGAGTCGTGGAATAGGATCACGAGCCAGTCTCCATCGGGAGTTCCAGCAGTCACTTCTCGACTTTCGGATATTAAGGAGACTCGGGAGTCGAATACAGGGTCTACGAACGAAAAGGCAACGAGAAACGATCGGCCTGATAGCTCCGGAGAAGCGACTCTCGAAACAACAGACAATTCGGCAGAAGCAAGTGGAGTAGATCAGGAAGCCGGTGCGGAATCAGATGGAGCGCTTGAAAGGCGGCTTTCTAATCCCCTTCCTCGCCGGTCATTCCACAACAAGACTGCTCTTGCAACACCCGCCGAGTTGGGTGCAATGGTTCATAAGCGAGCGTCCTTCATAACGGCATTCCCTCTCTTATTACATCGCGCAACTATCAACCTTCAGCGGCAGCCACCTCTCCTCTTAGCACGTACGATGCAGGTCCTCGGCCTCGCAATCGTCCTAACGCTATTCTTCGCGCCCGTGCATAACGACTACTACAGCGTCCAGAACCGCGTGGGTTTCATTCAAGAACTATGCGCCTTCTACTTCGTGGGCATGCTCCAGAACGTCGCCGTGTATCCAGCCGAGCGCGAGGTTTTCTACCGCGAAGACGACGACGCTGTGTACAGCGTCGAAGCTTTCCTATCGACTTACACGCTCCTCGAAGTGCCCTTCGAAATCGTCTCTTGCCTTCTCTTCGGCATCCTGGCCGACTTCGCGGTCGGCTTCCCGCGCACGGCCGAGATGTACTTCGTGTACGTCTTCTGCTGCTTCGGGATCGTGTCGTGTGGCGAGAGCTTGGGTATCATGTTCAACACGCTGTTCAACCACACGGGCTTCGCCGTCAACCTCATCTCCATCTTGCTGTCCGTGGCGCAGATCATGGCCGGTATCATGTCCATCAACATGCCGGAGCTGTTCAAGATCTTCAACTACATCAGCCCGCTGAAATACGCAACGGCCGCGCTGGCGCCGTATACCCTCAGAGGAGTCAGGTTCACGTGCGATGATAGCCAGAGGCTGCCCGATGGCCGGTGCCAGATCGAGACCGGCGAGCAGGTGCTCGATCTGTACAAGCTGAATGTCGACCCTGTCGTCAACGTCGGCGCGCTGGCGGCTACTATAGTGGTGTATAGACTCGTCGCGTGGCTCCTGCTGAGGCTGGTCAGGACGAGATGGAAGAGCGTGGTTGAGAAGACGAGGAAGTCATGAAAAGGGGGAAAAGGGGAAAAAGGGAATAAAGGGCGGGGCAATCTGCGAACTTATGGAAAAGGGTTGACGCTGCATTTGCATCTGCATTTATTATTGAGCGATATGAATACTTTAGGTATCTAGGTACCTACCTACCGATACGAGGCATACTGCATTTTATAAATTTATAATTACGAACATGCTTTCGAGTATATAGTTTATTGATATTACTACCAGCATATAATTTCTGATTCGAGAATGTCAAACCGTCTTATTCCCAAGAGCTGATGCCGCTTAAGACGCCGTCATACGACGGTAGGGCGGACGAAGCCGAGCAAAAGCCGACGTGAGCAAGCCTTGAATCCGTACCGATTATATAGAACTCCGCAGCGGTTCCGTCGATTCGGCCTACTTATACGTGCACTCTATCCACTCAGCTAGAGCAGCCTGTGAGATGGACTCTTACTAATAGGTACGTACCTAGGTAGGAGGTATGCATCGGATCCGGAAATGATTACCTGAATGATGCTGCCGCAGTTACGCTTACGTCAGGATTTTGACGGTGCTATGTCCCGTCGGTGTTCTGCCTACTTAGGGCGTATTCGACGAAGTAAGCTTGCTTACCTTGGGTACATAAGGTACGTTTTATGCGCCTCGGTACCGGTGTTATATCGACATATGTACCTACCTTATATTATCGTGAAAAAAGCTGGATGTGAGAAAATGGGCTCCCGGTATAAATCTCTTGACTCGGGTGACTTGACAGAAGTTAGCCTAGTAGCCTCTACTCCTATCTACTATTCTGAGCTGTAAAATACGTGCGAAGATCACCATGGCGCCGAAAGTCCTCGTCGTCCTATCCTCTCACAACTTCATCGAGAGCGCTAACAAGCCGACCGGCTGGTACTTAGTATGCGACCGACTTTTCTTCCCATCACCATCACCATCTTCTAAATCCAAACCCCAGAATTCACATTGAGCCGCTATTCTAACTACGCCAAGTAATAGCCCGAGTTCGCGCACCCATACACAGTCCTAGCCAGCAAGGGCGTCTCAATCAAGACCGCATCGCCGAAAGGCGGCCTAGCGCCCCTAGACCCGCGCTCAGTCCAGAACTTCAAAAACGACGCCGCCGCATCCGCGTTCCACGAGACGCAGGCCGCGCTGTGGGAGCACACGGTGCCGATCTCGTCGTATCTGGGTCGCGCGAGCGAGTTCGCCGCGCTGTTCTACCCCGGCGGGTACGCGCCTATGTTCGACATTGCGACGGACGCGGATTCGATTGCGCTGGTTGAGGAATTTGTGGCGGCGGGGAGGGTCGTGGCTGCTGTGTGCCATGGCACTGCTGCGTTCGTGAATGTGGTGTTGCCGAGCGGGAAGCACTTGCTAGACGGAAAGGAAGTCACGGGGTACAGTAATACGGAGGAGGAGTTGGTGGGCATGACGAAACATATGCCGTTCCTGCTTGAGGATAGGATTGGGGAGGCTGGCGCGATGTTCAAGAGGGCGGAGCCGAATCAGCCGTTTGTGGTTGTGGATGGGGGCGGGAAGTTGATTACGGGACAGAATCCCTGGAGTTCGGTGGGTGTGGGGGAGGCGATCGCGAAGGCGATTGGGGTGTAAAGGGGCTTAGCGGTAAAGGTGATAGATTGCATGGGAATAACTGATGCTTTCTCAAGTTCGATCCTGACTATCAGGCAATGAAGAGTCACGGACATGAAATATATGAGGACGACGTATGAATGAATGCCAGCTAAGTAGATATCTACCCAAGAAATATTGCTAGACGAACTCGCTGCGCTATGCCTATCTAGCACTATACACATATATACGTACTTATAGACCCCTAGAATACGCTGGTACGACAGTAACATGACGCCTTGATTGGTATGTCCGCGCCTGCTATCGCCTCGTCCAACTGCGGCTTTATCGCTTTAGCCTCCTCGACACGCCCCAGCTTTACCAGACACTCGTGATATCCATGCAGCGCCCATACATTCTTCGGGTGCTGCAGCGCGCGGGGGAGCTTACCGCCGATCCCCAGGTCCTCAGCGTACACATCGACCGCTTGGTCGAAATGGCCTTGTTCCGTGAGCAGAGCTCCAAGTGCATGACTAGGCGGCTGCATCCAGCCCCAAGGCTCGTCATACGGGAGCGCGTAACTGCGCTCCATAGCTGTGCGTAGGTGCGCAAACGCTGCATCGTAGTTGCCGCGGCGATACTCAAGCTCGCCGTCTAGCATAGCCTCAGCGACTCGTATGATGTCCGCGCACTTGTTATTGAACAGCATGCGGGAGTCGGGGACCTCTTTTGCGGCCGCAGCGAAGAGCTCGCGCTCCTGAGCTGCCGCTTCGACGTTGCCAATAGCAGCTAGCGCCACGCCTTTGGCGTAGTGGTACAGCGCAGTGGTCGTGCAGTAGAGGCGGCGATCGGTATGGTGTGGCAGGTCGAGGATCTCTTGCCATCGGCCAAACCGAATCAGCGCGTGCACACGCATCGCGAGGAAGCCTTCCAGCCAATCTGCCATGGGTGGGGACTCGACGCGCAGGAGCTCTTCCGGTAAGGCCTCCTCTAGTCGAGCAACCGTATCGAGTGTGGCCTTTGATTGACCGGCGAACATGCCGGCGTAGATGCGGAAGTGCAGGTCATGCATCCGGTAGAGGGTGTAGAATTTGAGCGGGTCTTCTCGCGCGAAGAATTTGTCATCGGCAAGGATCGCCTTCTGGTTCGATTCGATGGCGTTTTGGTAGTCGCCCACTAGGACGTCGATGTGCGTCGGCATGTGGTTAAGATGGCCGGCATCAGGAACAAGATCCCGAAGAGTGTTCGCGGCGTCCAACGCCGCTTCAGGAGTAAGCGACATCTCCATAAGATGTATGTACAGATGGAGCAGTCCCGGATGACGAGACCCGCCATCTTGAGCCATCGATCGCTCGAGTATGGCCTTAGCCTCCAGAGTACGAGCTCCAGACGCTGGTTCTCCGGTGTTGAGATTCCAGAGCTGCCATGGGGTAAGATTCATCAGAGCATCTACATAGAGAGCAGCAATATCCAGGTCATCCGGGAACTCCTTGTAGACCCTCCCCATCGCATCAGCGTAGCCTTGATTCCATATCGACCAGTTCTGATTCCCCGCATGCTCCTGCGGATACCGGTATTTCAAAGCCTCAACAAGCGCCTTTTCAACAGGCGATGCTTTGTCCACCCTCGCTCTAGCTTGCTCGACTACACCATGGGTACGCTGCATAACATTCTCCAGCTCAACTTCGTCGAAGAATTCCCAGGGCTTGTTGTAATTGGGGCCTAGAGCATAAGCCAAGCCCCAGTATGCCAAGACACAATCGCTATCGCTAGCGATGGCCCGCTCGAAGCACTTGGCCGACTCCTCATGATTGAACGCGTAGCTCCAAATCAGCCCACGGTTGGCCCATTCGCGAGCCTCGTCGCTGCTCGAACTTACAGCCCGTCTATAAGAGCCAAGGTCGTAGTAATCGTGACCTAGGCGGCCTTCATCGACTTCTTCAGGCTTGTTACCCATCGCGCCTTGATCTAACTGATGCGGTGTGGTAGATGATGACTGGCATGTTCAGTGGCGATGACACCATTTTGATCTACAATTCGGTCGGCTATCTTCTAAAAAGTGCAAATCCTTCTATCCGTACTTCTTTGTAAGCATACGCCGTCATCACAATACTTATTGGCGGGCTCGTCATGCGACGGATTCGTTATGTTTACAACTTCAAATAATAGAAGAATTAAAAAATGGTGCTACAGACCTACTGAGCTTCTTGATTATTACCTACTAATCCAAAATTGCGACATGAAGCTACACAGAGTTTGTCCAAGAACCAGAATAGCCCCATATCAGGTATCCACATCGTTCTATCCCGTATTATGGATCCCTTATGCGAATATCCAGAAAACAGAAGATAATCCTGGACGCCAGTTTACGAATAACTTACCTAATTTACTATCGATGTTAGTTATATCTATGGAAAGTGATTGACTAAAAATTCATGTTTTATCGCCAGGTGTCACGAATTCATAGGTCTCCTGGATGGGAATATACTCACCTAGATCGCCTCCACCCCTCCTAGGCTAGGTACGCAAACAAAAACCGAGAGTTTTCGTCCTGGAATGAATTCAAATCTATATAGGCCCTCATACTGGTTTATAATGCCAATTTGCTTAGTAAAGGTAAGGGATATTGTATAATTGAGTGATTTGAACTTGAATTCGGGTTTCTACCTACTTATGACGTGTTTGCTGAAACAACCATAGCACTATGTACATGAAGTGAGTATATATAATACAAGATGGGAGTTGAGGATTGTGGAGTTAGGAGTGAGGGGTGGAATTGATGGATAGCAAGGGATGGGGGAAGGAGCTTGCCCGGAAGGTTTGTGTCGGGTCTATAGGGATATTGTTCGCGAGTATAGGTCATGGAGAAGTAGGAGATGAGAGTAGTGCGAAGGTTGAATATGGGAGAGCATCGACTGTGCGTCCTCACCAAGCTTCATGTTATAGTCTTACGCCTGTTCCTCTCCATACTCCTTCTCCGTAGTAACCCTATTTATGTTCCTTCATGCTTGTCATCCACTGCATGGGGTCTTCAAGAGCCTTATTAGCTTCGAAATCCCATAGTCGTGAACAGTTTTCTTTGGGATATGGGCGACAAGAGAGTGATTGAGTAGCAGGGGCCGCATTATGATTCGTGGAGAGGTTGATTCTGCAAACGCTCTGGGCGGCTTTCTTGGTAGAGTCGGATCCGCCATGTGGTATCCATTTGTTCTGAATCTTGTAGCTCTTTTCTGCGTTTGTCGTTCAATCAGACCATTGTTGTTCCGTTCTAAATTGGCCTCACGAGTTGAGGCCACAACTTGAGCAGGAAATCCTATCCCGTTGTTAGTATTAACAAGCTTATTATGTCCAAGTAACGTGAAGTTTACTAACCCTTTCCCGTATGAAAGCCAGCAGGTCTGTTCATTGAGTATGACACTGCTATGTCTCTTTTGATCTGCCCCCTGGTCTGTGATAACACCGTCCCGTCGAACGAGTGACCATCCCATAGGGGATAGCCGTAGGATCGTCGGGGACGAAGAAGAAAGCTTCTGGCTTGTGTCGATCCAGCTCTGCCTTAATTATAGGACAACAGCAAGTCCGACGAGATTCAGTAGCAGGATTTAGTCTGCGGAAAAGAGTACTGACACTCAATTCCTGCTACTTGACTTGAAACTCGCTAGGGGTTATGGAGTCCTATGACCCCTGCTTCGGCATTTGATGATGCAAGGGATAACTACGAAGTGTCGTGCCTGCTTGATTGGGGTGTGCCTGGAACTGAGGAAGGTATCCGGCTTTTGTTGTGATTCTCCATCATCCTGAGATCTCTCTTTGTCTTGTATACCAAGACCATCGCATAGTCACCACCCTTTCGGAGGTTATGATGACTGCTCTCTGTGAACCGTGATAGCTATTCTGAAGGTCGTATCGGGAACTCATGATATTAGACCATGGTGATTTTGTTCAGGGATACCGGGGCATCCAGGGGATCCTAGATAGATGAGGACTAGGCAAAGGCCCTGTATTGCTACTCTGCTACTGATGTGTTCGCCGAGGCCGCCTAATAGTCCGTCAGAATAAAGATAATAGAACAGAGGATAGAGGACTTTGAGGTGTGATGAGCAGTCGGAAAGAACTAAGGTTTACATACCGAATGATCAACCTCTGATACCTGATTAAGGAATAAATTGACAATAAAGGAGATGGTTTAGGGACGCATGTTGTTAACAGAACTGTTCTCTGTGTGTCTTCGGCTGTTCCTCTTGCTGTTGTTATGGTCGCGTGTTGACCAATAGTGGATGATTCAGTGCTAATGACACTTACTTTTATGAATAGTTTCGCGAAGGTAGATGAAGGAGAGCCTTTTAATCCCAGATATGGTATCAATAAGTCATAAGTTGACTTCTAAATTGGATTTTGTTTCGAGCAGTGCGTGAAAAAAACCTTGGAGGTAAATTTGGATGTGAATGCGAATTGTCCCACAGAAGTTTGATGGAAGGACCAAATGGAATAATTAGCCGTCGTACGCGTTGTAATAATAACGCTCCTACCTAACCAAATGGCGCCATTTCCTTGTATGTGGTTAACCATGGCCTGTCATAGGAGTACCTACAGGTACCTAACTCGTATAAAGCGTAGCCAGTCCCAACGAAGTACTGAGGTGAATATCGCGCATTCGCGTAAGTTTCAGTACATGTCGCAATTTCTTAAAGTAATAATAACGTTACGTAAAAGATCAAATCGAAATAGAATACGCGAAGAGTGAGAGTAACTCTACTTGGAACAAAGTTCTCAAGTCTTTCCGCACATATCTAATTGATTGCTTTCGAACCTTCTAGGGATCCGTCCAGTACTTAGACTACATTTATTCTAACTTGGAAGGTCTATACAGCCATTCCTAAGCGTTGATTGTGCCAATCTATGCTGAACTAGACACTATGAAGTGTACGAAGACCATATAGGTATTTTTTCCTGACAGGACATGCTAGGATCTTGATATAAGATATGCGACGTTATGCGGCTCTATTGGCAATATGCCATGCGTGATTTCGCAATGTGCATGAAGAATGTTGGTCTTTGGTAATGCGAAGATGAAGAACTGTTCATTTTGTTGTTGGAGCCAACTCAGGGGGTGGCCAGGTACTGTAACCCCTTTATTACGTAATACATCGCATAGTGTTGACCGTGGTTACACACACGTTTTTCCCATACGCTCACCTATAACTAGTAATTTTTTCAGAAGACTCTTCCCTACTGTTTGGGTATGCATATCTGAAAATTATTTGTATGAATCTTTAAGTTCTAATGTGTCTTTAAGTGGTGGTGTTAATTCGTTTCTTACCATGTGCCGACCTAGGAAAGTAAGTAGATTCATAGTTTATTAGCGGAGAAGTTAGTTTGTCTATCTAGTAAGTTTATAAAAGATGATATAACGGTGATAAGGCGTCGCTTCTTCAAAAGTTCCTATTATATCACTTCGATTATGAAGGGTTGAGAGACCTTACCACACAACATGTGGGTTGTTTATTATGTATGTACGCCAAGATCCCTTATCTCTTCTCTTCTTCCAGAGTACCTAGTCTACTTTCGTAAGGGTTATTACTTGCGTGCTACCTCGTTAGCCGGGACCGGATAGTGACAATCCTTGCCACACCCGTAGTATTCTCTAACATCGGCTAAAAGATCCTTTCGCGTATTTTTTTACTTCCATTGACCGACTTAAGAAACGAACACTTCGGTGGCGATCTTAATTTCTACGATTACGTCCTCGTATGTTCTTAGCCTTCCCTTCATTCTGTCATAGGCCGCATTGACGATTTTTGTTTACGCCACCGTTGCAAACTCGTCAAAATGTAGTGCTAGTCAAGCCACTGGTTCCTATGGGCGCCAGCCATGGGCTGTCATGATATCACGGTGGTACAAGGCTATAGACGCGAGGGATACGATTCTCGGCTGTGTGATCACCTCGCACAATACTGCAGATGGCAATTCGTTCTCCACCCCCACATTCTCCCTTCCAAATTCAACCCTGTCATCGGGCGCTGCCGACTATCATAGCGTACCATGTGCCTACCTGATATGATGTGCGTCGTCATGTTTGTTCGAGTAAAGTTAAAGGTTAGCCTTAAGGATGGGGCCCTTCAGTGGTGGAGAATCCCTTACTGGTATCTGTGAACAAACACACGAAGCATATCGTCAAAGAGCATTAGAGGGCAGTCGCGTAATTCTATGAGGGGGAGGTAGTTTGGGATGATATAGAAGCTTGGAATGCTCTCTCATATTCGAGGACAGTTAGGCCATGATATTACCAATTCATCTAATTTTACTATTACATGATCGCATGCGCGCTCTCCTTCATGAGAAATGGATCACCGGCGGTGGTCGGATACTTCTGTTAGAATTATCACTGAAAAGGATGTCCTCTCAGCTGGGATTACACTACCACTCATATGTATCGCGCTTGTAGGAGTGCGATTCTACGTCCGCAGACACCAGGAAACACCATTGGCAATTGACGACTGGCTTATTGCAATAGGAGTGCTCATGCTCACGGGAATAGGGATTTGTTTCATCATAGGCGAGCAACTTGGAGCTTGGGGACATCTAACAGCTGATCCTTCTGGTGCTATAACACCAAAGACATATGCTGAGAATTTGGGATCTGAGGGCAAGGTAAGGATGCGACATACTTTCTTGGAGGGCTCAGTTAACCACATTCAGATTGAATTTGCAATACAAATCCTAACAGCCTTTGCCCATGGGTGTGTGAAGTCTAGCATTATTTTCTTTTCCCGACGCATTTTTGTCAGCCGTAGAGGTTCTCCCTTCGACTGGGCGTCGAGGATTTTGATTATCTCGTCAATAGCGTGGTCGATAGCATGCTTGGGAACCGTTATCTTCAGCTGTGGCAAGAATGTATCGTTGCGTTGGGCACCCGTACAGTCTATGGACGCATCGCGTTGTGACGTTTCAAAGCCGCAGGAGGCTTTAATAATATCAGATTTTATTCTAGATATCATGATTATCATTCTTCCAATACCTTCGGTAAGTCATATTCTCACAGTCTGGCTACACCCAGTGTCTGACAGTTCCTCGTACAGGTCTGGTCTCTGAATATGTCTTGGGGCAAAAAGCTAGCTGTCACGGGCATGTTTCTAGTAGGGCTCATGTCTTTAGCGGCGTCGACCTCACAGTTGGTCATTTATTTTCTTGTGTACTACCAGACACACGTGTTTGGAATTGATATAAACGGTAGCTGCTACTCCGCCACTCTTTTTGAGTACGATTTACTTGAGCAGCACTAACGAATCCTTTGTAGGTGCAGTCATAACAATACTTTGGTTAAACATGCTCGAAAACTCAGCCGCAGCGATAGCTTCGTGCCTTCCGTCGTTTACCGTGTTAGTGAAGGGCACCCGATTCCGAAATTTCTCTTATCGCCTGAGTAGTGGCGTGGGTCACTCAGGTTGGTTACCGCTTTGGAAGACCAACTCAGGAAGTAGGAGACCGCCACAGCCCCGTGCTGATGATCTTGACAATCATTCCTACGCTATTGGATCCATTAGCTTCAAGGACAGCCGGCAATTACAGGTTATCAATCAGCAAGTCTTTCTACGAAAGGATGAATCGCATGTATAATAAATCGTCTGGGTTTATTTACCGCCGCGTCAAATTCGTGGTACGCCACAAAGAACGCAACCCATACCTACCTCCTAAATATAGACGAGAATGCGATCAGTCGCCTGGCTCTTCACTTGCAGATTTATATATGGACGAAAGAGGTAATATCACATCATTCGGAAGTTGGAACGTTTAGGGACATCGACGAACAAGGTTTAGGAATGAGATCAAGTTATTTTGGAACACGCATGGATCTGCCCTTGGCTATGGGCACATAGGTTAAATAGTAATCGTAACGGCTCAACCTGAGTTGTTAGGATGTTGTTGGTGGTAGACATGTGCTTGGATCTATCTAATGTGCGGCGTACCTTTAAACGGAAGAGCCTGTCGCTTGATGCACGAATATGCCCGAATTGAATTAAAGTCAAGTGCTGGACTATCGTTAGGTGTAGATGGTCATTCACAGGAATCAGTTAAATATCGGTACCCGACTGTATTTCTCTGCCTGCGGCTGTGTGGCGATGACGTCTGTGTTGTAGTCGTTCGAGTGGCATCTATAATCACTTTAGAGTGTTACATAGTCTAGCCTAGGAGTACAATAATCACCCCTTACTTACACCAGTCTCGCACATCAATAGTTCGTAGGGCGGTTGCACTATCGCCCATTGACGCTGGAGTGATGCTGAGGTAAGCATCGTAGAGCGGACCGTTGTTGATTACTAAGCATATCGTAAACACCGGATCAGCGGTTATGCAAGAGGCTCAGAATGGGAGATTGAAATATAGCCCATATTGCACTACTCTGTAGCCCGCCAGTAGGTCCTCCCGCGAGATGGGGTCTACGGCCTTGTGTGGAATTTGCGCTAACCGGCCGACCGAAGTCGACGGCGCCTTGACAGCGGGCTAGCGGCAAGATTACCGTCGAAAAACAAGAGATATCGCCGAGGTAGGAGTAGAATCCGCCCTCAAATAGCTTGCGACGTCCATGGAGAGTGATCTGGTATCATGTGCTTGTCTCCCAGCTCCGGATTACGTCCACGCACGATGCAACGCCGCGTGAGTACATGGATAGCGTCGTCAACAGTTGGTTCTTCGCTGGATGTAAGTTCGCACAGGACCAAGCCATAACAAAGTCCACTATGCACCTGCTAGGGTACCTCGTCATCGAGAATTGCGTCTGAGGCCGGGTCTGATGGTGGGGTTTTCGGCTGTCCGAGGGTCCCGGCCTGCTGGCTTAGGTACCAGGTACCTTTGTCCCTTTTCTCACGACTTACCAGATCTGCTCTGCCTTCGGCCCCCCGAGCGGGTATGGACCTGTATTTTCCACGTCTAGCAATGGGACTAGCTTTTCATTGACCGAGCGAGGAGGGTGACGAACGGTAAACATGCCTGAAATCAAGTTTGACAAATTCACCATCCCGGACTTGGCTGGACGAGTCCTTCTCGTGACGGGAGGTAAGTAGATCAGTTTTCCTATGATACGCTATCAACATCATTGGCCGCCTGTGCCATGGAATAATACACTTCCTCTCGTTCTATTATATCCGCTTGTTCGTCCTAACGGGCGGTCTCGCTATACAGGCACTGGTGGCATTGGAGCTGAAATCGTCGTCGAGCTAGCGAAACATAATCCCGGCCGGATCTTTTTCACCGGTCGCAATGCCAAAGCCGCCGATAAGACCATAGAGTGCATCAGGGCCGTTGCACCTAATATTGTCACTACATTTGTGATGTGCGACCTGGCGAGCCTTGCAACAGTTAGGGACGCCGCCGACAAGATCTTTGCCGAAACCCCGCGTCTCGACCTATTCCTCGCTAACGCTGGCATCATGGCCAAGCCGGCCGGTTTATCCACGGACGGCTACGAGGTGCATTTCGCCACGAACCACATGGGCCACGCCCTCTTAACCAAGAAACTGCTGCCCCTACTCGAGCGGACGGCCGACCTTCCCGGCTCGGACGTGCGCGTCATCTATACCACGAGCCTAGGCTGGCGCAACGGGACTCTCGATTTTCCCCGGCTCAAAACCACCCAGGAATCAGCCGTCCTGGGCCGCTGGGTTCGCTACAGCAATAGCAAGCTCGCCAACATGCTTTACGCGCGTGAGCTAGCCCATCGCCATCCAAGACTGCTCTCCTTCAGCGTTCACCCAGGTGCTGTCGACACCGGCCTGATTAACGACCTCAAATTCACCGACCGACTCTTCGTCTATGTCTCGATGATGGGCAAGATAATCTCGCTGGAGGAGGGCACCTTTAATCACCTCTGGGCTGTCAGTGCTCCTCGGAACACTATTAAGCGGGGAGGCTTTTATGAGCCGGTCGGCGTTTTTTCCTCGGAGGATGCCGCGGTTGATAAAGAGAAGAAATTTGGGAATAGGCTTTGGGAGTATACCGAGAAGGAGTTGGAGAGGTGGATGTGCTAGCCAGCCCTGGTAATAAGCAATTCCATTGATGGGGGTTCGCTGTAATTGTAGGGCGTATAGCGCTGAAGCTAACCATAGCTATAAGCGGTCACAGCGTATAGCCCCCTATAGTTGTGGTGGGGACTTATGACCAATCAACTGTCATGAACTTCTCACTGTAAATACAAGGAAGAATACGCCATAATGCGCTGTAACTATAGGGGTTTGCAGCGCACACCCCCTTAGACTTATAATAAGAAGTAGTGAGATTTAGGTAATTGGCCTGCAAATCTGGATTTTGGGCGATCAATGGGTCAAATTTAATGATCAAATTACAGAAAAATTACAGGGGCCCGGGCTGTAGTCTCTATCCCTACAGTGAGCTTCAGCGCTGCGGCTGACCCCTGGCTAAAAAGGCATGCGGGAATCAGTGATCTTGGCCGGGCGCAGCTCTTTGAGCTGTATACGGCGGCAGTCACCCATAATACCACACCCGCTAAGCTTTTCGATTCAGTATTAGGACCTGGCATGGAATAGATAGGTAGGCTTCATACTTGGAAATCCGTAGGACTTTCATTGATTTACGAGTAAAACCCCACCAAGAGGATTCTCAAACTCATTTAAGATATGTCCTCCTGTGTCAAAAACTCGCCGACGACCTTCAAAATTCTCTCTCGGAGCCCCCCCGCCTTCTCCATGGCACATGTGGCCGCCACCCGGGAACGTGATCCAGCAAACTCGCGGAATAAGCTCAAAAAACGGGACTTGAGCGACGTCATGTGAGGCGTCGTATTCACCATTTTAGACGAGGGTCGGAGTAGTGATATTGTGACGACGGGGTATAACGGTCCATATATCTAGTGAACCGCCCGACGTAAGAGGCGATGGGCCGTTCCTAGACGAATTAGAATTGTGACCAAGGTATAGTTCAGTAGCTGGAGAACATACTCAGAACGAACAGGCGAAATGAGACGTTCCTATCCAGGGTTAGGGTTAGGGTTCAATTGGAGGTTGAAATTGAGCCTGTTGCTAGGGTTAGGGTTGGGGTAAAATTTCCAGGGTTAGGGTTAAGTTGTTCCAGATGTCCTCAATTCATTATTCTTCACTGTGTATTCGCCGCAGAAGGTTGTAGAGAGGAGAAAAGTGCAACGTACATTGTGCGGTACACAGTCGTGTCCTCACTTAGGTTCTTCAAAGCCGGCATCAGTTCTACCGGCAGAAACGGTAACGCCTCTTTGTACTCGGGACTGCCATACTCGCCCTTTTCCTCGGCCTCGTCGAGCGCTTGTCGCATATCTGGTGGCATCTGGTCTCTCAGTAGACAAGTGCCGAGGGTGGCGAGCTCTTTGCTCGCAAGTGCGCTGGCGAGAACCAGCCTCCGCAGGCCTTGAGGACGACGGGCAGCAAAAGCCAAGCCAAGCATGCCGCCCCAGCTCTGACCGATAACGTGAAAGCCGGGGTCGCGCCGCAACTCGAGGTGGTCCAACAGGTTGTCTAATTCACGTTGGAACAATTGCTCAAAAAGACCGGTCGCCGGCTTTTTGTGGGAGATGGGGAGATAGAAGCGGGGAGGCCCGCTTTGGTATTTGTTTTCCTCTCCCTTACGTTATTTTTCACCAAACAGGATTGACCCTCACTGCTACGTAATATCAGTAACAGCCAACAGTCACGTCAACCATACACCACATCCGAACCGTTGCAGAGAAGTGCAACGACTCTCAGTGAGGCACCGAGGCAAAAAGCTTTAAACCACCTTCTTCTAGGCACTGCCCCTTTCTTATCTAGTGAGATTGTATCAACTCTAACAAGCCGTAGTGCTCTAGGTATCCCCGGCTCTGATAGCCATTACCTTCATTTCCTGGACTAAAGGGTTTGATCAGGGTCCGAGTATTACAACACCATATCTAGCGCTGGAAACAACCTGCTGAGCCGGGATCTTCAAATTCATCTCGAAGAATCGGGTTACAGTTTGCCAGCGCACGATTCCTCAACTTTTCCCTATCTGAAGATGGGAAGTCTGTGATGGCATAGAAGCCTCCAGGACTGGAGGTTTTGGGATATAAAAATATGGATGGCATCCCCTACGCCACATGCGACCCGTATAATTGTCAGATAGTCACGTGGATTTCATGTGACTACCCTCTTTGGTGGTGTCACGTGAGTGACACCACCAGAGAGTGCGTTTGAAGAATTATATTCGTTTGCATCTGTTGTCTGTTCCAGACAACAGAATTTTCAATACAATCAATCTGAATCTTGATTCTACAGTTTTATGCAACACAATAATGGGCTATGTTATGGGCTGTCTCACATGACTCCACACCCTTCAAAATTTGACGCGGCCGTTAAATCCAGTCATTTTTAAAGGCGTCACTTCCTATTTTTCAAATTTAAAGCAGGTAGATCGTAAGATATAACGCAATTTTGGAAATATCAATATTATTAGATGGCTTGTTTTCATCGTGTTGTAAATATGAACTTACGGTTCAGAATCTACGGTCGACGGAGGGAACGATTGTGGCGCTAGTGTGGCGCTGAGCTCAGCTACAAAATAAGAGCAAACGGAAAGAAACAGTTATCTTTGTGGTTGACGAAGTGCGAGATATGAAACATACAACTAAACTTCAAATCATTGTGGGCCCAGAAGGCTGATGATATTAGAGGCTGCCGTTTTCGAGACCATCTTGAAGAGGTCCGAAGAATTCAGGTGAGAGGTAATACGTATTAGATCGTGCTCCGTCTGGGGTTTGCTTCAGGCTAACCCAGCTGTGGATTCCGCGGCCCGCGGCCAACGGCCTCCTCTGTATAGCACTAATCGCTTTCCTATACCTCTCGCGGTAGAGGAGGGGCGCGCATATGTCTTGCATGTACTTCTCGATACGCTCCTGCGCCTCTTCATCATTTGCCGAATAGTTATCAATAGGGAAGAGAACAGTTCGTGTGGCCTTCTTCAGGTCGCTCCGTTTGAAGGCGAAACATGATATCAGAGGCTTGCCGGTATAGGGGCCGAGAGACCCCCCAGACAGCGAAGCACAGAAATGTTGGATTTCGTACGCTGAGGCCTCTGGGCAGATCGCTACATGCTTCTGCGCAATTTGTGCCGCGGACGCGCCCGGGTGCGCGATGTATGCCTTTACCTCGGCATCGTCAAGATCTGCAGCTAAGCCGAGCGAGAAATAGATGATGTAGTCATTGGCGGAGAGTATGCTCTCTAGACGCGTCCATGAGCTGGCTAGTCCAAGGCGTTCAAAGGCCTCGCGAGTAGCATGGAGCGACTTGGTTCGGTCTTGGCCAGAGGCGAGGGGATTTAGATAAATCTTCCACTTCCATCTTGTGTTTGAGACGGCAAAGCTGTGCCATGCGGCCAGTAACCCTTCAGCCCGTGAAGGCATGAAAATGTCCCGGACGAGATTAAAGCGGTCCAGCGAAACTGTTGTTCCGTATTCTGCTAAAATTGTTTCGTTTAGTTGCAGAGAACTCTCTTGAAGTTGCGCTAGGCTGTTCCCCTCGGGTTGCGCTTCTATCAGAAATCTCAGCTCAGCATCCCCCGTCTGCTGGCCCAGGGCTAGCGAGTATTCTATCGGTGAATGATCGTTGCTAACATTAGATGCCCAAGCTGAATTGTTTAGCTTTAGTGGAATAGTAACTTGACCCCAATTCCCTCCTGCTAGGCTCAGCGCATTAAGTAGCTTCTTTCTAGCCTCGTCGTTCTGACCCACTGCTCTAGAAACATATGATAGCTGCCGAGTAGCCTCGGCAACATAGCTTCTGTCAGCTCGGCTCGTAAATACTGGCTTCATTGCGGCTTGGAAATGTCTGACTCTCATTTCCTTGCCTCTCGTGATGATAACATTCGGTATAGTGTGCCTCCTCCTATACAGCTCCTTAATGGCGGCAACAGAATAATCGATATGCTCATCAGAAAGGACATGCCGTGGTAAGGCGAAACGAACTAAGTTTGGAATCTTCTCGCGCTCTTCAGGTGATTTCTTATCCCATTCCCACGCAAAGGGCCCGGCTTCAATAGCACGGATGCCATACTCCTTAATCAGCTCTAATGTAAAGCCGATAGAGGCGAAGTCCTCCGGTTCTCTATCGCAGCCATAGAAAAACTCATCCATGTCGAGGTAGATGGCATGACCACCAGGCGGTGATAATGTAGCAATGCCATTAGCATGCAGCTTCTGTGCGAAAGACTGGACTTGTGAAACTCGCTTTTGGAGATACGACAGCTTGGTTGTCTCGTAGAGGCCAGCTGTAGCTGCCATCAAATCACGACCGCTCACTTAACACACGTTAATATAAGTACCTATTTCACCATGTGTTGTCTGCTTGAAGAATCGCGATTACTTACTGCCGCCATAGGCGTCGTTTCCGTACCAGAGAAGCTGTCTCTCCTTCATGATAAGCCCAATACCTTCAAACTGTTTAGGAAACAACTTTTCGTCGTGAAAGCATAGAACACCACCCATGTTGGCTAGGCCGTCCTTTTTCAGACTAATAGTAAAGCCATCAGCATAGGAAAACATTTCCCGAATGATTTCCGCAACTGGCACGTTAGAGAACCCCTTTTCGTACTGGCGAATGAAAAAAGCATTCTCCGCAAAGCGGCAAGCGTCAAAGAATAGGGGAATCCCGTGGCGTTTCGCTAGCGACGCTGCATCCCGGATGTTTGCCATTGAAACGGGTTGTGCGGCAGCCCAGTTGTTTGTGATGGTTACTAGGATTAGAGCTACTTGGTTCGTCTTATTCAGGAACGACTCCAACGCAACAAGGTCCATGTTTCCTTTGAAGAAGTTCTCTTTTCCAATCAGTTCCGAGGGAAACTTGTCATTCAATCCTGGTTGGGTGAACGTCTGGAGCTCGAACCCTGCCGCTGTGGCATTAGCAGCGGTGGTGTCAAAGAATCCATTGCTGACGATGATAGAAGTTGAATCCGTGTGCGGTGTCTGAGAAATCTTAACCCTCATGGAAGAGAACAACAAGGTCTCAGCACAGCGTCCTTGGGGGACGATGAAGAAGTTGGGCCGTTGGAGCTGGTGTGTTCCACCATTAACGAACCCGCCTTCGAATGGTATCAGAATCTCATTGCGGTAAAACTCTACATCAGCCACCCCTATTATAACTTTCTCAAAGATGCGTTTCTGGTTACTTCCGCGTTCGAAAATGTCCCTGAAAGCATCTAGGAGGCAATAATAGCCCCAGTTGCGACCATAGCTCTCATCACCTCTCATTACTATAATTAACTTTTGTTAGTCTTGGTGTTTCATTTCATCTTGCTTGCCCCAAAATAACGTTAAGGGAGTATAGAAATAGTGATGGGGTAAATTGGATCACTTCTTACAGGCAGCCCATTGCCCATCTGTCATGGCAGAGGTTCCAGAGTCTGTCAAGAAGTCACAGGTAAGAAGGCCAGCGGGAAAATTGAAGATATTGTACTCGACATCTTTAAGGATATCTTCCCGCTCCTTGGCCGACAGCGTTGGGAGAGACCTGACAATCAAGCTATGATGGGATGGGGGAGAAGGGACGTCAATCCGAAGGCTAAATGAAGCCATCTTGTATAGATAGGTAGTGTACTACTAACACTTGACTATCCTTCACGGCCAGTGAGCTTTCTTGATATTTCAGTCATATATCTAAGGTACTTATGTGGGAAAGGACAGACTCCCGGGACACTCTATACTTCGAAGAGACCAAGGGGTGTCTACTTGACCCTGTCTCCTATTCCCCCACCATTAAGTTTATGTCGAACTGTTGGCGCCTCAGAAGCATGCCGCTCGCAGAAGGATTACCGTACTACATAACGGTGGCGACTAGTAATATAGAGGTGTTACGACTGCATTGCGAGGGGGTGACGGTATCAGAAAGGCTGAAGGATTCGGGGGAATGGTCGGTGAATCGTATATGCAGTTGTGAGGTTCAGCTGAGGATTATTCACCGACGTGGCATCACTACTCACCACCTAGGCGACAAGATAATCTACAGTGACGCTGGGTTAGAGTTTCCGCTTAAAACTACTTGGCATGAACTTCGCCATCATTTTCTCTCTCTTCTTTCAAACTCGAGCGTGCAACGAACTGCCTTTTGAGCCGGCAGCCGGACGAAGCCGTGGCCTACCTGGACACCTAAGAAGATGGAAGCCATTGTACAGCCAAGCGCGTTGAAGCCCGGTGGCTTCCTGGGCGCAGTGGTGACACTCTGTTCATTCACAGCGACAGTCATCGGAATGCGCCTTTGGTCTAACTTCAACCATTCGAAGAAACTTCATATAGATGACTGTCGGTTGGCTCAAATCATAATTCTCTCATCATCACACGCTAACGCTAATGGTTTTCTTGGTAGACTTGAGTGTCGTCGGGCTTATCTTCCTAGTCTTGAATTCCGTTACCTTTTACTTTTTGATCTCAGGTAAGGTTTTGTTCTTAGTTTCGTCTTTCGATTATTCTTATATGTATTAATAGTTCTCCAGCACTGAATTCGGATCCTCAAACGGTAACAATTGAAGATATAACGATAGTATGTCACATTTACGCTGTTAAGGGGCAGAATAATCTCTGCTAATTCTTTTGAATTACTCTAGCTCTGTGCCTTGGGAATTTTCTCAGGAAATATCGCCATGTACACCGCAAAGCTTCCTTTGCTGTTTCTTTTTATCCGACTATTCGGTGTTGAAAAATGGCTACGATGGACGTGTCGATTCCTGATTGTCTTCGGCCTGCTGGGGTTCCTAACCGCGGCGACGTATACCTCCGTTTCGTGTAGCCCACAGCTTCACATCGTGGCAGTGCCTTTCTTGTTCAAGTGTGTTACTGCCGTGACTAACGGCTGCATATCGCGTGGCTCTCTATCGCTTACCATGGACTTGGTTATGTTTGTACTTCCGTTGCCAGTTATCACCAAGCTGAAACTGCCACTTCGTAGAAAATTAGGCCTAGTGTTGGTGTTCATGACTGGTCTTCTGTAAGTCAGGCTGATCTGTCCGCTGAATTAGTTGGTCGAACTTGTTAATTTCTTTCCAATACGAATAGGGCAATCGCTGCTAGCGCATTGGGGCTATACTTCCAAACTGCGCAGTCCAATGGCACTTCTACAAATTTTGCTAATGCTTTGCTTATAACGTGGGTTGGAATGAACCCTTACATGGCGCACACGCTCCTTGGATTTGCTAACACCCAAATAGTGTGGTCGAAAGCTGCATTGTGCTGCTTGTTGGCTGCTCGCCAGCACTTCACTTGTTCTGGACTACGCATGCAGCGTCACTATTCAACCGGTTCGGCCTTAGTCGCTTGAGCCAAGCCACTACGAAGACCTCAGGAAGCTCAAAGCATATTATCAAGAATGGGGACGATCGTGGCATGTCGGCATCAGACCCAATAAATGTTACGACTCATCATTATATCGAACTTAAAGAGTCTCCAATGTTTGGCAAACAGACATACGAGGCCGGTGCTACCGCTCATCGGAATTAGATGGCAAAACGTAAACATGTAACTCATGATAAGACTTGTTTTAATACTAGGAGGAAACTGTTATCGTCGTACAGTGGCCAGCTGCCTATACACAGCCTTGAAGTCCGCTGGAAGTCCTTTCATAAAATTACCTTGCTCAATATATGAATGTAGTTCTCATATCACAACCACTATCTATCTCCTATGTGCGGGTGGTCCCCCGATCGTTCTCGTGTCTAGAACTACAGAGCACTAGCACAACTAACAGGCCAACGGGCACCATAACCTTTTCTAGATGCCGTTTTGATAGTAATAAACTAAAGAAATCGTATCTAAATTCTTTTGTCGGTGGCACATTAGAAACTCAAGTTTAACCAGTCTGTACCTTTGAAGTGGTCAAGTTATGATGGTTTGAAATTAGAATTGTGTTAGTACCTGAGTCGTTTATTCTGACATTATTCTGTCTGGCAGCCTGCTCTACGAAGTCACGCCATCTATCTCGTAACATATTAAGGGGGTAGTTACGGTAGCTACGGACAAGACCGCTTTCCACAGGAAAACTCGACGCCCAGTCGTTTCTGTGACGAGCTGAAAAGGAAAGAAGCGGGATTAATTTGTTGTTAGTCCTGAAGTAATTGAATAACTGCATATCCGACGTTGTAGCAAGGGAATTTGTCCGACACGAATTGCTTAGGGCAGTAGAGTGTTGGTAAGTTGGAACGGAATCTAGCCCACTGTAGATGGGCACAGATGTCACCCCGTGGGGTAGCACAGAAATCCTCAAAATCTGTTGGGTAGTGAGATATCCCTCTGAATAGAACCTGGAGTGCACCTAAAAAGTTACCTACCTGTAGGTAAATGCATGTGAGAAACGCCGAGATTTTAAGCTACCAACATACCTACCACCTAAGCTGGGGTCTTTCATCCCCCCTTTCAAAAATAAACGCCAACATATCATGAACCCCTTACCCCAAGCCCATTGACCAAAACTAGATCGACCAATCCACCATCAACAATCTGAACATACCTTCAGATGTAAACTTACAACCGCTGAAATGGCTGCGGTAATGCTCTTTGCAGGAATCATAGCATTGCTATGCCTCTATTTCATCAGACGGCGTGTCAACTCGTCGCCTTTGCCACTGCCACCTGGACCTCGCCCGTTGCCAATCATAGGCAATGTTCATCAGGCCCCCAAATCTCACTCATGGAAACAATTCCATGCCTGGGGTAAGACCTATGGGCCTATTTTTCACCTGAATATGCTCGGGCAATCTGTCATCGTCTTGTCTACATCCCAGGCTGCCCATGAACTTCTAGCAAAGCGCGGTGCTACATTTTCGGACCGCCCGCGTCTTGTCGTAAGTCACAATTCCCCAAGATTGGCCTCTTGTCTTTTATCTAACTATCATTACATAGCTAGCGGGTGAGCTGGCCCTGAAGGGCTTAAATACGCTTTTGATGCCGTATGACGACCGCTTCCACCTACATCAAAGGCTGGAGAACTCCGTGCTGAACCAGAAAGCTTCGTCCGCTTACCTTCCCTTCCAAGAGATGGAGTCGAAACAAATGTTATTCGACCTCCTGATAAATGCTGGGGGATCCGGTACTGACTGTCACGGTTATTTCGAACGTACAGCTGCCAGTACAATCTTCGCCTTGTTTTATGGGTTCCGCGTGAAGAGTTCCGAGGACCCGACTCTTCTCGCCGTCCTTGCGCTGGACGAGGACTTTTCCCAATTTGTCCGCGTCGGCGAGCACATTGTTGACACGTTTCCGGTGCTTAACTACCTCCCTGGCTTCCTAGCACCTTGGAAAGCCAAGGCCGAGTCCCACTGGAGACGGCAGTGCGCTTTGCACGGCGGAAATCTTCGACGTGGACTCACTGGGCCTGGGTGGACCTTTGTGAAGCAAATTCACAATATCATTCAAGATGAGCGTATCTCTATGCCAACCGAAGAACTGGCCTTGGAATTTGGAACGTTAGTCGATGCTGCACTGGATGGCACCACTGAGACCTTGAACTGGTTTGTGATTGCCTGTATCACGCAGAATCGAGACTTTGTCGTCAAAGCACGAAAAGATTTGGATGCCGTCGTTGGGCGAGATCGGCTGCCGAGTTTTGAGGACAAACCAAACCTATTGTATATAAGTGCTCTCGTCGAGGAAGTGATGCGTTGGCGGCCTGCAGGCGCTGGCGGGGTTCCTCACTTTACAAAGACGGAGAGTATATACGAGGGGTATCGTATCCCTGCCGGTTCCGTCGTGATCGCAAACCACTGGGCGATTACTCGTGAGGAGGCGATCTTTGGACCAGATGCGGACTCCTTCCGACCAGAGAGATGGCTGGGGCCGGAAGGGACCGAAGGAAAGGAACTTAAGAATCTCCCCGTCGTAGGTTTCGGCTACGGAAGACGAACTTGCCCCGGGCGACATTTTGCGCGCAATATCGTCTGGATCACTATCGCCCGACTGCTATGGGCGTTCGACATCGAGCCAGGCCTATCCGAAGAAACAGGAAAACCGGAGTTCGTTGACGCTGAGGCGTCTACCGACGGTCTCGTAATGAGGCCCTTGCCATTTAAGGTCTCATTTAAGCCGCGCGGTTCATGGGTGCGTGACATCATCATGAGAGAATGCGATACTTATGGTGAGGATTTCACAGCTTTGCTTAGCCAGATTGGAAAAGATCTTGCCAAACAGTAGTGTAAAGGCCTGATAATTAGGATTAAAACTGGCGGTACCTTCAAGCGACTTCTTCTTGTTGTACTATTACTATTAACTCTTATTTAAGGTAGCGGACAAATTTAAGGAACATACAAGTCTTCCATATTCAACGATTTTCATAACGGGTCATCACATAGAGAGTCATCGTCCCGTCAGGTGTAGTACACCGCGGGGACTCCTCTGATACTTCGCTGATACCACCCAACCCTTTGCGTACAATATGTATACGCAAACAGATACTAGCCATAAGCGATAATACATTCTCAAGACTATCTGTCGTATTGTAGGAGGCCAAGAAAAGTTTTATGGTAGCGTTGACCGCTACCGCTAGAAACTAGCCCTCGTTTACATCAACTGCCGGAAAGGGGTACTTGTTGAAATCCTATTATTCCCACCAAGGACGGAAAGGGTGGCTTTCAATTATTGCACCGAGACTCGGAACGTCCTCGCTCCCAGCTTCGGGAACCCTATGATATAGTCGTGCGCAATCTCGATATCTGAGGCTGTCGCGCGAGGCATACGAATGGGGCAGACTCGAGAAGTCATCATTGTTCCGTACGTGATGGAGAATACAGTAGAGCAGGCAAGTTACTTGAAGATTCCATTTTGATCCTAACCCCCGCTAACTGTGCATAGGTAGAATATTATTCATCTCCAAGAGAAGAAGAAACGGCTTGCTAGATTCATGTTTGACACGGGCGCAGAAGAAAGTCTTTCTGGGACACTTGAGGTAACTTCCTACTAATGTTTGGCAGCCTATTATTTCCTGCTGACGGACCTCTAGGATCTTAAACTGGTGCTGAATCTAGATTCAAATAAGCGTGCAGGAAGGATACCGTCTGCCCTACGTCTGCCCAACCTATACCTTTATAAGACCCCACAGGTTTACTTAAGGGGGCTAATTTGGAAGGGAATCTTTCAGTATTGGTGCCGCCGTCCGGCGCATCCCTACAGCCGGATTACAGGCGGGTGCTAGTTAATTACCCCGCTTTTCAGCGCACTCCAATGGATATCTTCACTGCCCGTTTCCTCTTATTACCGCATGGACTTTTCTTGGAGCTCATTACTGAATTCAAGTAGCATCTATATTCTCTTTGAATCGGTCATTCAGATGCCCTAAATTTAAGAGAGCGGCGTATTGTGGGTGTTAGTGAAAGCCTAACCTCCCGATGACGTTGGCCGCCATTCTGGTTGGTGATCCGAACGTTGGTTTGTTATATGGTTGGATGGATGGATGGATGAGATCTAAGGTACCTGTATTTTGGCCTATCAATGCGGACATGATTAGCGCTGTGTTGCCCTGTAGCGTTGTCGACCCTGGCCAATTCGCACTATAGTACCGATAATCTCGCTTCTCTACAACGCCGTCTGCCCTACCGTCTGATCTACTTCTTTCAAAACGAGTCGTTAACCTTCAACACCATCTCTCGACGCGATTGCCTCGACTCCAGCCTTGATCGGACCAACCCTCTCTTGAATGCGATCATTAACGACAATACCGACGGTGCCCTTATAGTGTCTCCGATCATGTTTACAGAGCTGTCATCGAATTCTCCCGTTTCCTTAGCTCATAGCATGGCTCCTCCAACATACCTCTTGGTTTCGCAACATACCTCACCTACCTAGTCAGCCTCGCGAATTCGTTCGACCGTCGCAAGTACGTGGATTATGCACCTAAAGAGCTTGGTTCCACGCATTTCAGGTTTTATATGACTTTGGACAAGCATCGAAGGCGTTCTTCAATCAGGACAGGTTGAGCAGCGATCCACTTTTACGGCTAGGAAGGATTGTCAAAGCCATCATCCAGCCAGACCTCCTTCCCCCGAACGATTATAATCGATCGTATACAGCCTCTCCGACAACGGGCAGCTGTTTCCTACCGAATCAAATACAGCAGTACGCCATTCTTCGTAACCATCAAATGCCCGTTTTTAAGACAAGCTCTTGAACGGCTCTGCTTGGTACGCTGGAGGGCTGCATTGGAGGATACGAGTCCTTATATAATGCTAGCTTCATCCGTGAGGACATCTCAATCAACGATCTTATGATTAATAAGGATGGAAAGGATGTTTCTTGGCCATCCGTCGGTTTCGGTTGATTATGGCTATTAAGATCGATGAAAAGGTGTCACCTAAGCAAGCGTAAAGACTAGCACATGAGTGTCATGGTCGTCAGTGCACTGCTTCTGAGAAGCTTCAGCCTAGCCTAGCTGCCTAGGCCATGGGTGGAACGGCTATAAAAGTGGTCATTTTCTAGGGGGCGAGCGAGAAGCACCTAGCGCACAGAAAACTATTACTACACAACACCTATTTTATACTGCCTCATCCTTCTTATCCAAGTCGGGGAATCCCGAGTACACAAAAATTTTACACTTTTCCAACTTATTCACTCGCGACATCTCCCGCCGCAGCCCCGGTCTGAACCTTGTACGGATCGGGAATGGGGGCTCGGTGCATGCATGGAGAATAGACAGAGACGAGAGTCTCATTTCGGGGCTTCGGGAGCACCCCCGTTCTCAGAAAGTCTTTCGTGATCATCGACGAGGGCTGATTCGGAACTAAAACGCGGTTTAGTCTCCTCCGAGCTATGTCCATCGTAGGACAAGGCAACTCACGTTGGAAGGAGACGTGCCCGTCCCCATGTCGAACCACTAACGCCGACTTACGTGCCTGCTTTTCCCAGATATATGACGTCCATTCCGTGGGGGCGCTGGAAACCTCATGTCAGATCTCTCACTTGGCGGTTAGGCTTGGAGACTTGCGTTGCATCAAAGTCGGCTGTTACTAACAGCATCTTGTGAGGGTTTAGCTCGTTGGTCTCCGTAGCCTCGGTAAACGGCCATCCTGAACAGGCAAGCTATATGACTATTGTTAGTAACGAGTACGATTTCAAATAATATGCACGGTTTACCTGAAGGGACCAAGTCGTGGTCATTCCGATGCCTGTTTCATCATGCTATGGATTACGTCAACAAGAGAGTCGGAACAGCGGCTCTCATCGGACTTACTGCGAGTCCCGCGTCGAGGGATGACTTAAATTCCTTGTACGTCACTTTGTTGTATCCTGGTATCCCAACCCCAGTCAGTATCGCGCTTTCTGTCCAGGACAGGAGAATAATAGCCAACCTATGTCGCCACACTCCAATGGTATGGCTACGATCGATTCAACAGTTAGGGTGTCGTTGCCGAGTAGTGTCGAACAGTTGCCGTTCAGTGCATCCTTGAGTCCGTTCAATAGTAATGGGAAGTCAGGAAGACCGCCGTTCCCGAGCATGGCGAGAACCGCTTGTTGAAGCTGCTGAACGGGCACAGGTTCCGAGCAAGGTGGACTCGCGAAGATTGAGTGGACGGCCTATTCACGAACTTAGGAATCAATATACGGCTTACCTCGGGGACTAGAGAGAGTGCTACCTTTGGTATGCTTCCGACACCCTCGCTATGGAAAGGACATGAAGGGTGGTTCTGGCAATATGCATCCGCCCTTAGTAGCGCCCTGTTGCCTGAACTAACGTGTGCTTGTGCTCTATCAAATAGGGTCTGCGCAATAACAGTCAGTCCGATAAAGATACCATGATCTTAAGGAGGTTGTTGTACCATTCCGTAGGGGACTCCTGCATCAAGGGCAAAGTAGCCGACCCGGTCTGGAAAAGCGAGCGCATACTTTTGGGCACGGTAAGTGCCACTATTCGAAGGTCAGCATAAGTCTCAGGCTTTAGAAAAGTAAAGAGCTCGCACTCACTACGACTCGCCAAGAAAATGGACCTTGCTATATCCGAGTGCCTTGCGGATTTGCTCATAGTCCTGGACCACTTCCTTGGTTGACACAAACTGGATGATTCCCGGTGGGGAGCTGTTGTCGATCCAAGACTGGAAAAAGGCAGCTGAAGCTTGCTTGAATATGTTGAAATCGGACTCATTCTGTGGGCTGCTCAGGGACAATCAACAATCGTGATAGCATGGAGGGAGCTACGGTCTAACTTACTACGTCGAGGGAAGTGCGGCAGCAGCATCTAGCGACAGGGATATCGGATTAGAGCCGTACGTGCCTCTGATATCCATGAACATCATATCATAGTAATTTGATAGGCCAGAGAACATTGCCGTTTGGTTCAGGGCAACCTCCCATGCAACAACCACACCAGGATCGCTACCACCCGTGTTTCTGTTCTCCTCGGCCTAGGGTTAACAGTTTTCGGAGAGCACCTCATGATTCGAGAAGATACGCACACGAACAACACCCCGTTTGGGCGGGGAGGCCGAATCATAGCCAAACTCAGGGTAATTGTGTTATTCGGGTCCTGTGGTCGGGCATAGTCCATGGGAACGGATATTTGACCGCAGTGAAGTTCAGATGGCAGATTTGCGAAGTCGACTCCGGTGCGGTCAAGAGTGCTTGGAATGTTTTCGCTACAATTCACCCAGCGGATGTAATTCTCATGAGTAGCATCGAGCTGCGCGGAAGCAGCGAGACATAGCCATGCCGCCGCGAGGAAAAGAGGCCTGAGACTACACATGTTGTAGCCGAGAAGAACCGAAGAGCTTGGAAGTAAGAAATGCAAAGATGCCGACTACTTCGGTGAATGCATGGAGCTTTTGAACACAGCGCTGATAATCAAGGGGGATGGGTGCTTATTTATGGCCCTCAAACGGGGATTCATGGTTATAGGAACAGAGCCCTCGTGTTGAATTTAATTCTTCATTATGGTAGTAAGTTTCACGATAGGATTCCGAAGCCAGGTCAAGCGCCTTCGATACGGGACACTGCGCCGCGCCTTATCCTTTCCAGTCGCCAGATTGGTCCGCTCGCTATTAGCTTTCTCAATTTGGTAGGTACATGTCCTAGGCCTGAGTCCACTACAATCGACACCCTAGGCGGTTAAAATGCGCTACTTGGTGCCCACCCCAGTTGATTTTCAGGCTACAAGCCACGCCGTACACCACCTTACACCACCCAAGGTACCTATTCGTCCCGACCGCTGTGGTGAAATTTCACTAGAGCTCAGGACTTCGACACCATAAAATCTATCATGTTTTCTATTTTCTATTTTGCAAAGCCGGTAAAGGCTAGATTTTCATTCATATCGTTACGCGAATATACTATATACTATATTTTACCACATCACATCATATCACCCAACCTGGAAAGGAGGCCGTTCAGTTCCCATTCAGTAAGGTCGCTATCCCCTAGACCACCGTCAAAACGCACTACCACAGGCCTCCCGTCCGCACTCGCGTCTTGAACCTTTTCACGACGAATCCGCGCAGATTTAGGGAGCGGGCCCTGATCTATTCCCAATACCCTAGCAGCGAAGCTTTCTTCCATGGCCACTTTCCAATTCGTTGCTACAATCATGCTATCTCTATGCCACATACCCTCGCGCTCAGGGGCGCTTTTAAGAACTTCCATGGCCTTGTGTCTGATGGTTCTCTCGCGACACTTGAGTATGACGTAGCACAGCGATGGAATTACACTCGTATCGAGCGAGAGAACGGGGTGTTGCCCTTTAGAAGAGCCAGACTGCAAGATTCTCTCAACGAGAGTTAATATCCGCTCGAACTCAGCGTTATATTCATCATATTGCATCTCGGAATCGAAGAACAGGGCTCTCAAGACCATCATAGCAACTTCAAAGTTGAGCTGAAGGAGGAGAGTTCTAACCGTGTTAGCATCATTGCCGGCCGTCAACAATGGACTTTGCTGAAATGCAGCGCTCCAACGCATGAGATCTGTAATATAAGCATCTCGCCTAGCTACAAACCACGGCCACTCCGGGCACGTAATGGTCTGGAATCCTCGACTGGCCTCGAAAGTCTGCTTCTCTCTAACAAGTTGAAATATGTATACTACTTTGCTGTCGAGAGAATGGCGCGCCTCAGCTAGTGTAAAAAACGACGGCGGGTGTGGATGGATAAGGGCCTCGGACGGGCATTTCATGGGTGAAGAGTTGAAATTGGAAGACGGACAGCCATGGATAGTTGCTTGGATTTGCAGACGAGTAAATATGTGTGGGATAGACCCGTCTATTCCTACGAATGCGGGACCTCGTCGGCTTAACAGGCCGGAAGCTTCCTGCAAGATAGCCAGGCCGCTTTGGAGGTGCTTCATGCCGGTTACAAAATCGTTCCTCAGAAACTCGAGCCACACAAACAGGAGGCAGCAGAGGAGAACAGCCTCGAGCGGAATAGTGCCGGCAGAAAGATGCTCCGAGATGACCTTCACAGCCTTGTTGTAGCATACTAGGGCTGAACGAGTCATGGGAGTGTCCAAGACGCCTTGCGATTGATGTGTGACATGCTCCCTCATCATGTAGGCTTTATACAAGGCGCTGACGGCGTCGAGTGCATACAGTACCGTTGGGTACTCCCTTGAAGCTTGTAGAACTAGCCGACCCCAGAAGTGTGGCTCAAAGTTCCGAGAGACGTCGTGCTCGGTTGCGACCCAAAAGAAGTGCAGCGATTCTCGCTCTGTGGAATTGATACCGGGCGCAGGGCCAGGTGATGCAGGGGGTAACGGAAAGTCATTGTACCCGACAATAGTAGCTCCGCTAGAGATTGTGGGTGCCTTGCCTGTTGCTGCACTCCCACCTCTAGGCTTTCTCTGCGGAACTGGTGGGTATCCCTCGCATTTTCTCCCCGTTGAAGTGCATCGTTTGCAAGACGGCTTGGTCTCGTCACATTTCACTCTCCTAATTCTGGTAGCACCAGTTAGAATGCAGTCCCCCATGATAACTTGCTCCACAAGCCACAAAGCCTCGTAGGGCAGACGGTAACACAACAGTACAACTCACTTACAAACGACGCATCCCGTGCGCACTTTTAGCATCCCAACCCTAGGTCTTCGTTTGGTCTTAGGCTGGCTCTCACCAGGAGTAGGTCCCGCCATACCATCGCGAGAGTCATCGAGTACTTGCAAGGAGTTGAAGGGCCGATCCCCGTATAGTAGAATTGAGTTCATATTTCCGAACGTACCAGTTAAAACCTGAAGTTTACCAATGCCATTCGGACGACCCTATGAAAAATATATGCGAAATCTACAATTTCCGCTACCTCGTAAGCCGCAGCGTACTTGGTCAGACGGATTCCCTTGGGCTAATTTCGCCTAGCTTAGGTACGTAATGAGCTAAACATGGCTTGATAAAACCGAGCCAGCCAATTAGAACGCCTCGCCTTTGCTTACTAGAGCGGCCCTGCCCCCCTATTGCCATGGTTGGTACAGCCACATTAAGGCACGGATACGCGTGGAATTAACCCGCTAATATACCCAGATACGTACCTGGGTAAGTTTTTGGTGTTTGATGTTTTTGATACGGGCGGTGCGGTGCTCTCCATGTGATTCGATAGGTATAGACAAATACAGACGCAATAAGGAAAATTGCCTAACCTCCTATCCAGATTCATTTCCGCATACGGTAGTCACTAATGATATACGAAGACCCTGATTGGTTGTTATCATTAGAGTTAATGTAACGAAGCAGATTTACAACGTATTCCGGCCTTTAATATGACCCAATACTAAAGAAACTATCTCATTAAAATAGTAAAGATGAATGGTGGACTGTTTCGGATTTATCTAAGGCCATATATTGCTGACTACCCGTAGCTTATCAATAGGCACTCAATCATCCAATTAGGTAAGCAATCGGACTTAAGGTACATAGTTCCGGCCCCTATCGTTACCAGTAATGGGCAGTTGCCAGTTGAAGGTGGACGTCGGGTTTGAATACCACCAATACCAGAGACTATAAGCATGAATGATCATGGAACTCGGACACGAAGCGGATTCCTCAATTTGTGTTATAAAACTGTCTATCCTCACTATTCATTATACATAGAAATCTACCCAAGAAACACCCTCTATGATAGTAGCTATTGATAGGATGGCCTCCTGGATCCCAGGTTGTCCCATTATATCAGGCCTTCCTCCGCCTCACCCTTAGTGTCTCGTACATCGGCGGCGCGATATGTCCAAAAAACCAATTGTTAATAGGACGCTTGGGGATGGGTTCGATCTCGTAGAGCAGCGCGATATGCGCCAATGCAATCTTGAGTTGGTTCGCGGCGAAGAACCGGCCGGGACTAGGTGGATCTCTGCATTAACTCTCACTGGCATTACACCATTAATCAGATGGTCCACCTAATGGAAAACGTACCAAGCATGCGACCCATGGCTGAAGCCAAGGAACTTCTCGCTTGTGTTGACGAGCCCCTGAGGCTCCTTTCTCTCAACATCGCCCGAGTCTCCCCTGGCAAAGCGGAAGGCGTTGTAGCTATTTGCGTTCGGGTAGACATCCTCATCGTGATGAATGCTGTAGCCCGAAACGCCGACTTTAGTGCCATAGGGGATGTGGGAGCCGTCTGGAAGCGTGATACCCTCCGGTGCGACGACCATCTTCATAATGCCGCGCTCGATGAAGCCGTTGAGACGAAGACTTTCTCGGAGTGCGGAGTCTAACAGGGTCATGCGAGATAAGCTCGCCTTAGACCATGTGTTGCTCGGTGAACTCAGTTTAGGTTGACGGTCCCGCGCTTCTGATGCGAACGTTATTTCCTGAGCCACTTCATCGCGCATAGATGCCAACGATGTAGCACACTCAGGGGAGGCGGCCAGGTCGAATAATGTGTTTGTAAGTGTGATTACGGAGGACTGTATTGCCGCGAAAGAGAGGACGGAGAATCGACAAGCTATGACACGGGGATCCAACTCTATAGAGTTGACGACAGACTTAGCGAGAGCATGGTCGATCGCCCATTGGATATAATCATTCTTAGTAGCACGTTAGGCAATCCACATAGAGAGTGAACATGGATATGGCATACCGGAAAATGAGAATCCAGCTTCTCTTGAGCTTCACAGTTTCTCATCCGTCTCAGCCGATCGTGGATAATTGGCATAATAAACCTACTGCATCGATAATACTGAATACGGTCATATAAAGTAAAGATCGGTGCGACGAGCCTAGTAGGCTACCTCGTTAGCCCGACTAACGTCATTGAGCAAAGGCTATTACTTCACGTATAACCTACGGTTTGAGGAAACCTGGGAATACGCTTATAGCGGCCGCAGCTATAGCGACCTTCCGAATGAACTCGCTACAGGCCTTCAAGAAGTCCGGGTTGCGACATAGGGGCAATCCAATAAACACCCTGGTCGAGAGCCGGGCGATGAGAATAAGCATCGTATCATACACCTTCACCTCCCGCCATTCTTCCGTGTTCAGACCCCAACTCTCTTCCAAGTATAAGTTCACTTCCTCAATAATGTCATCGGCGAAGGTGTCGATCTTCTTAGTGAGCTGATGCTTGATAATCTCAGGATGAACTGGCGAATCGACAAGGTTGGCATGAAAGAATGTGTATTCTGCTTCAAGGAATTGTCGATTGACTTTTTCTTGGCTTAATATCGAGTCTGGTTGCTCTAGAAGCCATCGAATTTGTGAGTTTGGGATGATGACTTGAGGTCCATTTATATAGTATGGCAGCACGTAAGTTTGGTTATTTTTAGAATGCTAGCGGGGTGGGGTTCTATGTTAGGGTCCATAGAATCCAAGAGGACAGAAGTTCCCTGGTATCGTACCTTTCTATAACCTTCATCGAGAAGATCTTTCAAGTTGCCAATACTAATGAGGTTTGCTTTGATTCGAGCACATGAGCTATTCCGCTCCCGAGTCCCTACCCAAGGAAGGTTAGGCGGTAGGGAGGCATCCGAGAAGAGTCGTAGCACGAGATTGACTAAAGTAATGGCTGCAATGATAAGGAGTAGTGCTATGCCAAAAACAAGAGTGGAGTAGATAACTTTCGCCATTACTGATAGTAGAGCTGAGATTCGGTTGAGAAAGGAGATGTGCTACGAAGGGTGCTAGCATAAGGAAACTATTAGTGTTAGCATGGGAATCGTACAACTGGTACTCTAAGGGCAGTGCTTCTAAAAATATTAGTAGAGCTGATAGAATAAAAATAGTATTAACATGACAGTATTTTTGTAATTATTGAGCGTACACCTTCTCACCAGTTATTTTATCATAAAATAAAGTCAAATGGGTGCCACACCTTGCTTCATACAAATTTTCATCCCTTCAGAAACCCAATATTTCCGGCATCGTATGTATAAATCCATGATAAGCTACATTAATAGATATCTTCGTGGCTTAGCCTTGGGACGGGATGAATACGGCTACAACGGCACTCAAAGATCTTCAAGATTGGGGGTGGAACCGAGACACTTGTGCTGTGTGGCGCATATATTTCAGTCTGCCCACAGAATTGACATATGATACCTATCTATATCACATCATCCGAGTTTAGGGGCTCCCTGCTATTTGGACACTTGTTAAGGAAATGGGGAGATTTAACCACCCCTTAGAGTCAGTTGACTCATGATGTATTCTTTGGCTTCTAGTAGTGAATGTGAATTGCCACGGTAGGGTCAAATTTTAGACGTGATTGGTTTAGCTTTGAATTATTGAAACTCGAACCTGCTCGTAACGACGATGGCAAACGGAAGTAGTCTTGGCATCGCCGAGAAATGGCAGCTGAGGTTGCGGGATAAACCTAGCATCTGCTACCCGTTCAGCACCGCATAGGATATTGATAACGCCGCGAAAGCCACCAGACAACGTTATCTTCGACCTAGACTATTTCGTAGCAGTAGGATCCATAATCGATTGCCGAAGGATCCGCTTTGTAACGATTTCTATCTGGAGGCTTATTGTTCTAGCTAGGATGTTCCAAGCAAAGCGATTTTCTAGAAGCAATAGAATCTTTCTAATGAGACATTTCTTCCCTACTTGCCCCATTCAAATTCGAAAACGAGGAACTTTTATTATGTAACACGCAATCAGTCGAGATTGGAAGATGGAATGTTACTTGTGACCCAGCTTTGGCCAATTAGCTGCGAATACCAAGAACCGGGGAATTTGACGACGGCGATCGACCCCATAAGGCGATCGACCTTAGATTCGAGCTACAGGGGACCCATGTCTTTTCGAGATATATTGGGATTTTTACCGAACCGCGGGAGTATCTAGATTTTCCCGTCTTCATCAGCATCATCTAGAACGGAACTCATCTCCGGTAGTATATATGCTGGAGGAGCTGAGTATATATTCAAGCTCCGCTCCCCTATCACCGCGAGTTTTGTGACGAGTCATAGCTGATACAGGCGAGGCTTAACGAATTACCAAGCCCTATCGACGCCTCCTAGACTTGCTATTAATTCTAGAATCCTTGGCCTAATTTGAAACCGGGTTATGAAAGGTAAGCTGAAATAAATCGAGTGGCTTGCAAGGTCGTACGATGTATGGTATAGACAATACCCACCAATAGGAGGAATGATTCATATGTCTGCCAATATATTGGCTGCGCACATAATCTTAACGCGGCTGGTCTAGGAATTGGTCCCTGAAGATCGCGTCCTACTGCCCTCGTTGTCGAGTCGATACGACAACCTAGGGAAGCTCTCCTAACCCTGCTTGTGGACATTCCAAATATCAAAGCTCGAATGTAATATCAATCAATGGAGATTCCCGACTTTGCAAGTTCACCGGAGTCGGCGACTGTACAGCCAGCCGCGCGGAGCAAAAGGATAATGACCGGAGCGCATCATTCATTATTGCAACCAACTCGTGTGCTACCAACACTGAGAATAACTACGATGTAAGGCGCTGCTGATCTCGCTTTAATATACTCGATGACTTGGCCTAACGCTACCGGAATTAGTAGGTAGTTATTTATAGGCGAGGAGAAGGACGCCGATCGCCAAGTCGCTTTGATACCAAATATAAACTACAGTCATAAAGCATTCTTGCGAGAAACTCCACCACGAGAGAACCAGTCACTCCCAGCTGACCCTAGAAAGTCTTGCTATCAAAAATCACCATGCACGTCTCAATCCTATCCTTCGTTGTGTTTACCCTCTCAGGAAGCCTCGCGTCGACTGCCCCCAATCCCCAACCCAGCCCCGTCTCCCTCGATCCCGTGTCAAACATCCTCCAGAGCATCGGCAACGCACCACCACCTGCTATTATCTGGACGCCTAATCCATCACCCGAGTGCGCCGCCATCAACAAGGGGGAATTACAATGCTGCCAGGGGACGTTGGCCGGCGACCTACCGCTGATCCAGTTTCTCGCGGCTGTCTACGGGTATCATTTAAATCCTAACGACATCAATGGTATTTTGTGTAAGTGATAGTTTCGTCAATAAGCAGTCGTGATGAAAGAGAGATGAAAAAAAAAAAAACACCTTGTCGCTGAGGCTTTTATTTTTACTAGGTAATGATCAGTTAGAAACCTGCCCGGGCGTGAAAGTGTGCTGTCAAGTTACAGCTCTGGTGAGTACAGTACCGTCCCTGGGTTTGCGGGAGGTTATTATTTCGCGAGCCTGACCAACACTCGTCATAGAAACCTCTTCTGTCGTTGTATTGCCAGGACTATAAATGAGGAGGGTGCTGTGAGATTGACGAAGATAGAGACATGGGGAGCAGTGGCAAATAATAGTGCGAATGAATTTACTTCTAATGCTCAATGTTGAGTTTAGTGGTTCTGTCTAAATATGCTGTTCATAATTGTACATTTTGATACAACACAGACTCGTCGTCTGCGCTCATGCCCTGGAACACTTGTACAAGGGGCACCAAGCAGTCAACCACCTAATACCAATATGCTTGTCAATGCTTACAAGTAGTGATACTGAAGTCTATATGGTATTATTTCTGCCGTTTTAGTGTATTTATCGCCATCTCTATGAGGCCGTCTTTTGCTTCGCTATCTGGGAATGTGTGCAGAGCCGCGATGGCCTGTTGGGAGTAATCTTCCGCCAGCGCTCTAGTCTGCTCGATTCCGTCACTCTTATAAACGAGGTCGCGAGCCTGCGGATAATGTTAGAATACATCTATGGTATGAAAATGAACGATAAAGGAGACTCACTCTCTGGACATCGCCCTCCTTCTCGAACTTTCTTCCAACTAGTATTCCCAATTCTGGTGTAGTTTTCCATGCAAATAATAAAGGTGCCGTCGCAAGACCTAATTGTAAATCTGCTCCGGCCGGCTTGCCTAAATCTGCCCCGGATTTGGTATAATCTAACATGTCGTCTACTAGCTGGAAGGCCAGACCTATATTCTTGCCATAGGAATAAGCGGCTTCAACGGTAGTCGCGTCGGCTCGACCGAGAAGCGCTGCAGCTCGGCACGACTTGGATATCAAGCTGGCCGTTTTGAGATACGTTTTTTGCAAGTAATATGTAAATATGTCCTCCGACCATTTTGGATTCCGTTCGTCCCGCGCCGTATTTTTCAGCTGCATGAACTCGCCCTCGACCAGGTTCGCTATCACGGTCGCGAGGAGCTCGACTACCTCGGCATTGCGCAGCCGCGCCAGGGCAACCGACGCTCTTCCCAAGAGGAAGTCTCCAGCCAGAACGGCCATCTTGTTTCCGAACTCATAATTCGCAGACGGGGATCCTCGTCGGGAGACCGAGTGGTCTATGACATCGTCGTGAAGGAGCGACGCAGTATGAATCAGCTCTGTGATTTCGGCTAGACGGCGCTGAGACGGAAGAACGTCGCTTTCCGTCGACTCGGGCTGCGACGAGAAATCGGGAGACGAAGGATTTATGTCGGCGAGGACACCGAGTGGGGATATTGACGAGTCTATCGTTGCTGTCGTGTGTGTCGGCGGCGATTCCGGAGCCTTGGGACATATTGCAGTTGCTCTCGACATAAGTAAAACTATTAAAGGTCGCACATGTTTGCCCTCGGCTTGTGTGTAATATTTTGCGACTCGATCTAAGGAAGGGTGCCCGGAGCCTAGTAGTTGCCGGATATTTCCTGTTAAATGCTTCATTTCCTTTGCGACAATCCGCAGAGGGTCAATGGGTAGTTCGGATTTGGTAGCTCGAGAAACTGCGTTGGACACCATATTCGAGGCTACAGAGACGGCTGCTGCCCATGCTGAAGATCGCTTCGGGCTATTATGGTATAATAACTTGGATATACGTATCCTCAAGTCTAAAGATGTCGCCCTCTGGCAATCCGAGCACGGCGAAAAGACTGAAGGTCGGCCGGCGGCTCCACGGGTTTTGAGGAGCAACGAAGCTCCTGTTCGAAGCTGCATGACGTCCGATTTCCTGGCCTTGGGATTACTCCGATGGCCCAATTGGTCTAGGAGAGTTTTAAACTAGGTGGTCGAAGCATCGGGGGTATAAAAATGCGAAGTTCAAAGCTCAAGGTTGGATCGTTAGATCGCGGGACCTCGGATGACGCTGACAAGATTCACGAGCAAAAATTCATTGATAAACTAAAGATTAAGCGGGTGTGGGCTGGTTTGTGTGGCTGGGGTAATTGAACATAGTCAGTATGTGTGGCTGAAGCTGCTGACAGCTCTATGCGCTAAGGCAGGTCCAACCCACTGTAACGTTCACTAAAGTTGGATCGCTGCCTTCATTGCTGTATCTAGCACGGCTGCTCATCTACATCTTCAAAACCATGTTCATTATCACATCTACAACGCAACATGGTGCTTCTTACTATGACTTCCTCCATAGTGGAGGCCCTGAATCGAGTGGCCGAAACAAATACCAATGATCCTCCTCGAGATGGCGAAAGAGAATCTAATTCGACAGATGACGGCGAACCATCTCTGAGAGATCCTGCGGTTGGGAATCCCATAAGCCATGGACAGATAATCGACATATGGAAACGTCTAAGGAATAAAACCGAGCATGCGATAAGGCTAGAAGATTTACTCCGCGGAGCGACGGTCTATATACCTCCTCCACCTCCGAAACCAGAGCCGGTTGGTTTTCTACACAACCTTAATTATTACCCAATTTGACTAACAAAAATGTTTATAGACCGACGAGTATAAAGCATTGATGGCTCGGCTACGTCGCGAGGAAGAAGAGAGATCTTACGAGAGAATGCTGAAAAAAGCTCCTCCAAGAGAATCGTTCGCTCCGAGAGCCCCCCCGGCGCCTATGACGCATTCGTTCGCTGAAGTCAATCGACCTTCCAGAGCTGAAGACATAGGTGACGATATCGAGCACGGAGACATCCAGAAGCAAATAACACTGGTTATCAACTTCATCGTGAGCGTTTTCGGCTGTGGTGCAGCACTCTGGATGGCGGCCAGGTGGTGGAGTGTTCCGGCACGACTATTCTTGAGCTTGGGCGGCAGCATCATCGTTGCTATCGCCGAAGTCGCCGTTTACTCTGCTTACACATGGCGAATGGCCGAGGGCGAGAAGAACCTGAAAAAGAAGAAGGAAATCAAAGAGATAATTCAAACTTGGGTCATCGGAGAGGACGACAACGAGAAAAGCAATGATGGGTCTCTTCCGCTTGATGAAACAAAACCCGAAACGAACCTTCGCCGAAGGATCAAAAGTCCAACGTGACATCTATGAAATATTATTTGTTTGTCCTTCATCCCAGTCCCATATTTACTTGTCTTATTTAGCTGTGCTGTCTCTTTTGGTGGGCAGTTGCCAAGAATTCTTGCCACCTGTCGACACCGGCCCACATTCATCACGTACCCCACATTCGCGTCCCGCTGAGACGCGTCTATGGAATTTATTCAGTACCAATTTACGCGTCCCTAGGTACTTTTGCTACTATGATCAACGATATTTCACTTTTTGCATCCCTACATTAGCAAGGAGAGAAGTCCACTCCAAAACATCAACTTCAACACGTTAACAACAAAATTCCTTAGACTTTAGATGATGTTAGTCTGATAGGTGGAAATCATTGATGTGGGAAAATCGTACGTTCAAAGTACCATGGAGCAATCAAGTTTGGATCACCAGAATGAGCAGAGGTACACATATGGATAGTTGTTCATACATATTGCATACTAATAAGGACATCACAGGGCCGCCGAGAAGTCTCCTCGCACATTAAAGTCTTTGCGACATCTTCGCTCGACTCAAAATTCAAGTAACTGTAGTAGGCGACCTTTACGAACTTATAGCAAACGCACCTCGTCAACCGACACGGCAGAGCCCGTGGCAAAAAGGCGGCGCATTGAGGATATAAGTAGAGTTATAACGACCTGCCCTAGGACGACAGAGTCGCCGCATCAACCGAGCGTACGCCAACCTTCTCCGACACTCCCTCCCTCACAGCCCTCAAGGAAAGGAACTATCATGGGCTACTTCAGGGTTCTTCCACCGTCATCCAGCAGCGCATTATACTCTTCGGATCCTCCCTTGGATTCTATCGAGTCTACTAGCACGCCACCATCGTCACCGCCCGCTTCCGACCGTCAACAAAAGAAACGGCGGAGACTCACTACGCGCGTAGTATCTCGAACACCATCGGAGAACCCACAGGCAGAAAAGATCAATGGGAATGAGGAAATGGAGGAATCGGACGCAACGGACGATCGCTCCACGGTATCGGAAGGGCGTACAGATGTGTTATTTGAAACTAGCCCGGATGCTCTTAATCGATCGGCAGCAAGGCATAAGAATCGGTCAGATGCTGGGAAACGCGGGCGAGGTCCTAAGTCAGCTACGGTGCAGACAACACTGAGTCTCTCTGCCGCGGAGAAAGGGTTTACGGAGTGCAAGGAATGCAATATGCTGTATAATCCCCTACACAAGCAGGATGCGAAATGCCACGCCAGGCGCCACGCAGCAATGCTCAAGACGAAGTCGAACTCGAGTTCCAATGATAATAAAGCTCTCAATTAGACCGGAAGACTCAACATGACTTAGTGAGAACAGGTTTTCCATCTTTGCAGCCAGTCGTGGATCGTTAAGCACCCTTCGCCTGACCTTAAATTTACGACAATGTGGAATGGGAACCCAGTTTACTTTCTAAAGCAGAAAGGCTGTCAGTATGGATTACGCGTTCAGCTTGTTCAAAGTAATTGAGCAAGCACGCGACAGGTTAGGTTGTTGGTGACTGGCAATAACCCTACCCGCATGATCATGCTTCTGCAAGCTTATCCCAAATGGAAATATTTCGCTGCTCAAGGTACACAAAGGTGTTGGCACGACGAGTGTGTTTGCATCCTGGGGCCCAGGCAAAGTTAACAATCCCCGAACTCGCAAGCAAGCCTGTGAGACGCAAGACCCGCTGTTTGAATACAATAAGTTACGCATGTCTTACCATGTAAGTCCTGGGCTTCCCTCGGAATTGTCTTCCAGAGAATAGTCAAGCCAAGCACACGACCGAGTCTATAGCGCGTTCGGATATGAAGATCCAGTGGGGGTGACATGCAACCAAGCATTTGAAGTCGGCATTGCGGCCTTCTCCAACCTTCAGCCGCAGCACAGTCAATCTATCGATAGGCGAATTTTAACGAGTCATTGATGAGAGAACCCCGGTCATCCCCTGGCATTGTATGCCGGTAAAGCTTGGCGTAAATTGTGTCAGCAATTCCATCGGCATTCCCCTTTTTTCCAGCCGCCGAACCAGGGAAGCGTCATTTATAATAAATGACATTACGCGCCTTGCCTTGAAATCAAGTCTCGTCTCTCCACATTTGAGAAATCATCTCAGATATCCGGATATTAGGGTAACCCAGGACACGATGGGTGGAAAGCAGCCGAAGTCGCCTTCTAACTTGCTTCATAACTCACTTTCCTCTTGGACCACAAGATTTAAACTATCGTATACGTAACACGGGCTGTTCTCGACTCCTATGCCTGAAAGAGGGATACCGAGTTGACTTTGCACCTCTGTACCACTCTGTTACCGCATTGTTTGGAATGATCGACAGCAGATTCCGCTAATGTCATTCTTCAATGCTATACCGAATCTCATGTAAACACACTTCTGCGCTGTTCTCGATTCGGCTAATAGATAAACCGCCACCAACCAAGATATCATGATTCATGCTCTTGGGGCATGGAGTACGTCTATACTTTCTGGACTCCCACCATTTCCTCCTTCGATACGCCGCAGGGCCGCCTACCCTAGTTATAAAATTTAGGCCTAGCAGACGATGGGTTAGGAGCGATACCATCGGAAAAATTCTACGTCCATCGCGGCAGTTCATACGGCAAGTCTCGAGTGTGGCACACGAATGGAATGACGGGACGATATCAATTCTCTTGCTATGTAGAATCAAACACAGGTCGCAGCTAAGGAAACCCCTTGCGTCCACGTGCTACCCACATGCCTACTTGAGAAAAATGAATTCAACATGTGTTGTTCTTGTGCGAGGTGAGTGCTAATTCTATTCGCAATTCTCCCGATTAGGATTCCCTGAACCTTGCATATAACGTGGACCTCACATATTACGTGCCTAAGTAGACACTAGTCAGCATGGCACTAGGTATATACATCTTGATTTTGGCTCATGTCGCTACCTACATGTATCTGCAATGTTGTAACTGAACCTCCTAATATACCAAGGTAATATAAACGATTATCTCAATTTTCTTGACTCGCAGAACTCCTATAATTGCTAACGATAACCCTGTATTAGGCGATTATGGATGTCTTCTTTGTAAGGCTGCTAGAGCGCGGGGTCAACGAACCGGTGGGGTGCAACGGCCCGGCCGTGTGGAGTATGTAGCTCCGACACTCAAAGTCTCATACAATGTAGTGCAACGCTCCACGATGGTGCATAGTAGGGCGAGACACGCGCCTTGAGTGTACATGCATCACCTATTTCATATATGGATAGATACGGTACACAACATTAGATATCACAACCTCAAATACCAGGTTCGAGTCAAGAAGCAGCTAATCCATGTACGATACAAACACCGAATTTAGCCACTAACGTCCTCTCGATCTGCCGATCTACTGTATGTAATCAAGGGGTCAAATTTCTTGAGTCTCTCTGACTTCAGATTAGCTATGAAATGAGCGTTTTAAACGTATATTATCTCTCTAACCCGGACCTCGGACACTTCTCCAAGGCAATCAATCGGTGTCCATTTTACACGCGGTCCAGAACACAGATTTCTTATACCCCTTAATGTGGGGCCAATAGATGATTACCGAAAAAGGCAACTCAATCCGCGGAGGACCAATCATGTAGAAGGAGGCTAGACTACTTGCGTACAGTTTGATAACCGGTCGTTACAAAGGAGCCCCCTATCTTCACTCTGCCTTAATCCTGTGTATCTACATTCTGTTAGATACTCACGGCTATGGTTTTGCTTCTAAGAGCAGTGCTTTCTGAGTCGCGCATAAGTAAACATATAGCTGAGACAAGCACCATCCTTGGTCTACCACGCTTATTGACTCTCATAGCATGAATTTTAGCGATCGCCTACCTTAGATATTATAGGTAGGTTAACCATTTTGTCCAGATATTCCAACCTTACTCAAGCCCCAAAAATCTCCAACTTAATCTATATTTCAAATAGCACAGCATATGAACCACCTCACCTGTATACGTGCCCGAGACCTAATTATGACTCTTGGATACCATATTGCATCATGCAGGGTCACCACCATCCATCCACGGAAATGTCCTTAGGATTATACCAAGATTCTTCATGCCACCACGGCAGATGCCGCAAGTTTTCCGTTCTACCATACATTAAACCACTCCATACAGTCCGAGCTAGCCGTTTATTACCTTGCATATTCAAATCATCTATCCGGTGTCCTAAATCATCTCAGTTCCTTGCAATTGGTACATCATCTGCCCAGACTGAAAACATCCCTTACTTAATGTAAGAGCTCAATTCTATACCACTACCATCCGACGTCCATGGAGTCATATATATGTTACGTTATGTCTCATGTTGCAGACCCAAAATCCATCGGAAAGTGGTATCTAGTATCCACTGGGTAGCTTGAACTGACTCTCTCCCGTGTCTCAAACCACATAATACCAAAAGCGTTATGGATACCCTCAGGAAACTAGCCGTTAGAGTCTCCTTGGCTCTTGCCATTATTTGCCCTGATGTTGTAGCCAAACTGCAGAACCCATTCACAAATTTCACTGTCATTCCAAATCGAGAAGCCAGACCGCAGCCGAAGTACTACCCCCTCAGACCACCCGCTCTCCCGTTGGCTGTTAGGAGCCCTTACACCAGCGCCTGGTCTTCTACCTCAAAAGGCGGAACCCTAAACGGCCAGACTCCAATATTCTGGCCTGGTCAAGGCCTGGGGTGGGAGGGGATTGTCGTGGTTGACGGAAACTCGTTCGAGTATATGGGTAATGTTATCAACGACTTTCCGGAGCTACCATATTTCAACACAACGATACCCCTTGAAGTGAGATATGACTCCCAGTTTTCGAATTTCACTTTCTTAGCTGGACCAGTAGTTATCACGGCGAGTTTCTTCTCGCCTGTGACGCCCAAGGATATTTGCCGCAGCTCTATACCACTAAGCTATCTAACAACCACTGTTCAATCAAAAGACGGCAAGCCCCATCACGTCAAGTTCTACTCGGATGTAAATGCGGGGTGGATAAGGCACGAAAACGACTTCGACGTAATCAAGGAATTCCATACGGGCCCATTAAATGGGAACGGGACGGGTAATATCACCGACGTGCCAACAAGCTGGATTCTACGGCCTGAAAATCCTACTCTCTTCAACGAGGCACAAGATATCCCGCGATGGGGAAATTTCTCTTTTACGACAAGCCCTCTGGGGGCCAATAATTTCACGTACCAGAGCGGTTCTGCAACGAGCGTTCGATTTGGTTTTGTCAATAATCGTTATCTTAATAACGACGCTGGCTCAGCAACCCGTGGTTTTGGAAACCAGGAACCAGTCTACGCATTTGCCCATGATATGGGCACCGTCATAGAAACATCAGTGCGCTACACTATTGGTTCAATCCAATCTCCTGTTGTGAGATATCTCCACAAGGGCGGCCTAGCCGATTTAGCCCCCTGGTGGGAGAAATGCTACGGAACAATGCATGATATGATCCGTTTCCATTGGAACGACTTCAATACCGTCGCAGCACTTGGCAACGAATTTGAGACACAGCTTCGGGCTGATGTCAATGCCTTCTACCGGGGTAATGAGCCTCCGATTTATAGCAATCGCACCCCTGTTGCTCATACGAATACTTCCGCGTTCACAGCACTTGACACGCAGAATGGAACAGACCAATATGGCCAACGGTTTATATTTGACCCTAACTCTGCTTATGGATTCCTCGAGCCGGGCAGCGCTACTGGTATTGCCGTTCCTTTCGTCTCGGAAGCCGAGTCCTACTACGCAATCGTAGCGCTATCAGCGCGTCAAGTTATGGGAGCCTATGTTTTTGCAGTCCCCCCTTCTACGCCCGACAGCTCGGATAAGTCAGGTGACCCAGTAGAACCTCTCATGTTCCAAAAGGAGATATCTAGTAACGGCAATATGAATACCGTCGATGTCATTTATCCCGCATCACCTTTTTTCCTCTATGCGAATCCAGCTCTGCTTAAATACGTCATGCAGCCCCTGCTCGAGTTACAAGAGGGCAATTTCTACCCAAACACGTATTCGATCCACGATATCGGTGCCCAGTTCCCCTTCGCAATTGGCCACGTAGATGGCTCGGATGAACACATGCCTGTTGAGAACAGTGGCAACTTCATCCTCATGGCTTACGCATATTACAAGTTCACAGGCGATACTGCATGGCTGAAGAGTCACTATGACCTATTGGCGCAGTTCGCCCAGTATCTTATCGACTTCTCACTTGTCCCCGCCTCCCAGCTCAGTACCGATGACTTTGCGGGTAAATTGGCAAATCAAACCAACCTCGCCATCAAGGGCATTGTCGGTCTACAAGCCATGTCCGCAGTTGCCCGAGTTGCTGGGAAGAACGATGACGCAGCCAAGTTTTCCAGTAAGGCAACTTCATTCTATGACCAATGGGAAGATCTCGCTATCGATCCTTCTGGGAAACATACTCTCTTCGCCTACCAGTGGAGGTCTAGCTGGGGCCTGCTCTACAATATTTACTTCGACAAGCTCCTCAACATGGGTCTTGTTAATCCCAAAGTCTACGAGATGCAGTCGGCCTGGTACCCCCAAGTCTCCCAGACCTTCGGCGTGCCCCTGGACAACCGGCACCACTACACCAAGTCAGACTGGGAGATCTGGACGGCCGCCACTTGCTCGCCGACCACGAGGAGACTGTTCATCAACGCCGTCGCATACTGGCTCAACGAGACGAGTACCGATCTCCCGTTTACGGACTTATACGAAGTTGTGGGCGTGGGAGAGTACCCCTTGGACATCGGCCACTTCAGCGCTCGTCCGGTCGTCGGCGGCCACTTTGCCTTGCTAACTCTGGGGAAGACGGGCCAGCTATCCAATGCCGCTGGTGGAGATACGACGGGGAGCTTGTTCGGGAAAAATAGTACCGATGCTTTGTCTCAGCCTCACACGCCTAGAATCCCCCCTTCATATGCGGATGCGCCGTTTAAGGCGAGGGCTGTTAGAAAATCACCTCCTCGGGAGGACGCGCTGTATTTAAAAAGTCACATTCATGTTGGAGATCGTACACCTTAGTAAGATGTATCACACGTAAGGCGGATCGCGCTACGGAGGGGAAGGAGTGGACGCGATTAACTTGGCTTGTTCAATTTCATATCTTCTCTTCTTCTAGATTGAGTTACCTTTGGGGAACTTAGAACAGACGGAAACCATAAAATTACCGAAGCGCCAATCAAATTAATATATTAAGACGTATATTATGTATATAATTAAATACACTATATTAATATTATAAAAATATATTTAATTCTTATATTTAAGGTTATATTTTTAAGTAAATAAATTTGTTCTTTTATATAAAAAAATAAGTTTAATATATTAAAGGAAATAAATAATAAAAATATATTAATTTTATATAAAGAATAAAAGAAATTAATTAATTTTATGCTTTATTTTTATTTATATATTTAATTTTCTTTTTAAAAAAGGTTATTAATTTTATTAAGTTATATTAATAAGTTATTAATTATTAAAGTTATATTAAATATATAATGAAATAATATAATAAGCGTTTTATATATTATTATAGCTTTTATTATATTACCTTTAATATCTTTATAAAATAGTAAGTTAAGGTAAATAATAAGTACTTTATTTATAAATAATAATGAATCTTTATTATTAAAAAAGATCTTTAATTTATATTAAAGGATTTTAAAAAGTTAAAGGTTTAAGTTATGTTAAATTATATTTTATAATATATTAATATATTAAAAAGGATATATCTTTTTTAATATTAATAATATAAGAAATTAAAGGCTTTTATATATTATTTTAATATACCCTTTGTTTTTATTACCTTAAACTTAGCTAATCTTTATTAATAAAACTTATATTAATATATGTTTAAGTTTAAGTGGTAAAAAACCTTAAAAAAGCCTTTATAAATAATTTTATTTTAACGCTTTTTAAAAGAAAATCCTTATATTATAATTTAACATTTTTATTTTAAATTTATGTTATTTTATAATATTATTTTATATAAAAAATATAGCTTTAATAATTATTAATATTAATATAAATAATAAGATTATAATAATTTTTATAATTATAATTTAAATTAATATTAGGATATTTTTTTCTTTAATATAAAGATTAATAAATTTAAGATATATTTTATTAAGCTTTAAGGATATTATATTTCCGCTATTAATTTTAAGCCGGAAATAATTAATTAAAGTGATAGTGGTAATCCTTTAAACGTTAATCCTTTAAAAGTTAATATTATTTAAGAATAATTAAATAATATTATTAATTATTATTAATATTATTATTATTCTTTTAAATATTATTTAAAGATAAATAAAAAAAAGTTTATAAAGGTATAAAAGAATAATAAGCTTAATTTTAAACTTAAATATTATTTCTTTTTCCTATATAAACCTTATAAAGCTTCTATTATAATAAAAAAGGAAAATAAAAGTTAATATATATTTAAGGTAAAAAGGAATAATACTTATTTAAATTAATTTAGTTGTATAATATTTTTATATTAATTTACTAATATAAATATCTTATTTTATATCTTTGTTTAAGTTATTATTAATTATATTATAAAATATTATAATAAAAGTAAAACCTTTTTAACAATTTATGTTAAAATTATAAAAGGTATCCTTTTTTATATTGCTAATATAAATCTTATATTTTCTTTTATATTTAAAATAATAAATAAATTAATTAACAAAAAGGATTACTTAATTTAAAAGATTTATTATATCTTATTAAGTTTTCCTTTATAAGAAAATAATTAAGTAATTTATAATATAAATTACTATTATTTAAATAATCATTCTTAATTATTTAATATTAGTAATAATAGCTAATTAAAAGAAATAAATATATTATATAAGAAATATTTATAATAGCTGTTATATATAAATATTATATTTTATTTTTAATTTTTAAAGATATAAAACTTTAACTTTTATAAC